>CM055836.1:7557053-7587900 GCA_029582265.1 Zoroaster sp. YZ-2022
ATTATTAGTGTCAAACCCTCATTACACTGATTACAAAGGTTTGGGCCCTGCTTTTGGGATGAAGGAAAGGATATAATGTGGAAAAACAAAGGCGCGGGATCGATAGTGGACAAAAGGAAGCATATGGATAAATAAATATTGGAAATGTGTAATTTCCATGTAAAATAATGATTTAGTAGCAAGATGAAAGGGGAAAGAACCTTAATAGGCCCTATTTCTATACTTTTGACTTTGCTCAATAGGGCCTATAATATTTTATTTCTGAAAATGTAAAATTGTAGAAAATACAGAAACAGCCGTCGTGTCACACCACATGTAAAACTGAGTTTGACACACAAAACTTTTCATCGGCTAAATCAATAAAACCGGCTTAATAATGATTATGATAATACATGGTTTCAAGTAAAACTCATCAACAATCCGCAAAAGGACAACAAATTAATATTTCAAGTTTTTGACGGCAACGAGTGGTAACTTTGCATCAAAGCGCGAACACCTATTGTTTTTGTACTGTTTTTAAAAAAATATTTCTTCTCAGTGGCGATCTGTCCGGTAACAAAGGCATCCTTGCTAAGCATTTACAGCCTTCAAACTTAACACATGAACAGAACATAACAAGCTGACGAAACCGTTCGCTGTGATGTCATGATTATGTCATCAGGTATCGAATTACGCTAAATCAAAGTTTTTTTAAATCAAATTTAAAACGTTTTAGTTACGTTGCATGAAAGAATCAAATATGAGGCTACACTATCTTTGGTTACAATGGAGTTACATGTACAGTACAATCGATATCGACGCTGTTTGCGGCGTGTGTGGTGCCCATGGCCCAGACGTAATTTTTTAGACTCGTTAGAGTATTGACCCAAAAAATAGGTCTTCGATTTCCTGAAAGAATGGATCGCCAACACATTCGTAAAGGCTAAGTATCTTGAAGTTAGTTTTTAAGAGAATTTCCTGTATTTATCTTCGTGTTTTTATACAAGAAAAGCCATTTTTTAAACGTCAGTTGGCTGGCCATTCGTCGTTGCATTGTGCCTGTTTAACTAACGAGTAACGTTAGTTACGTGAACTTTCTCCCCCAGTGACAACTCGCCCCTTTTCTAACAAAATATGAACAGATGTCACCAAAAATGTATTTAGAATATAAATAAGGATAGGAAAATTCAGTTGTTAAGGTTATGGCAATTTTTCGGTAGAAACTTGATGCCATATTTGGTAATTTTGTTTTCTCCAAAAATCTTCAGTTTGTGCACAAATTAAATAAGTAGCCTAGTGTAGTAGTGATTGTTTACTGCACTTTCCTTAATTTGTTACCCTTCTCAGATACAAATCAACTTACATAGACAATTATTTCACAGGAAAAATACAATATTCATGATACAATACATGTACTTGTAGGTCCTGCTCCTGAGGCCTCTCTCAGACATCTCTGACAATCACATGAAACTATAATTATGAGTATATGAGACTCGGCAATTTCCAAAAATACCTTTCCCTTTTGATGTCACTTTCGTGGAACATTTCTTTAATTTATTACACATTGTCAAGAATAATTGTGTGCAATTTTTGAAAACAAACCAATGCCCTTTTCAATTTCAATGGTCCAGCTACTCTAAAAGTATACTATTTTCCCATTCACATAAATTAGAACTTATCTTAATTTTCAAATACTTTATTCTTTGTCCATGTACTTATAAAACCTTCCTATTATTTTTACAGCATGTTCACTGTGACGTATAATTATTTTCATAAATTAGAACTTCTCTGAAATTTCTCTGCAATGATAGACCAAAGAATAAAAAAATAAAATACAAAACAAAAACAAAAATGTGTTGGTTCATGACCAGTGGCAGTACATGCCATCACCAAGAACTTGGGGAGGGGCAGACATTTTATTCCAAAATTCCGATTCCAATGACAACCCTTGAATGTCACCCATTCTGAACTGTCACTAAATCGTACATACAGAGCGTACATTTATTATAAATACAGATTGATTCTGTTTTCTTGTCAACAAGGATCATGGTTGGGTTCATTTACACTGAAGTCATTTCACTTGTTACATGTGTAAGACCATGTACACTCATTTCTAGATTGGTTACAAGTATAGGTTATAAACAGGTCAACAAAGTGGTTTAAATTGATTGTTGGGAGGGAAGTGTGTAACCACAAAAGTCAAGTCATGAAACCCAACAGACAGTTAAAATAAATATGTATTTCATTGTTTTATTAGCAATTTACAAGCACCCATACAACTCTTTGATTATTTCAATGTCTAACAATTTATGTACAAAATCGCATTTAATCTTTAGGTTGTAATTCTGTAGTATGGATGCAGCTACAGACATTTTGCCAATCATGTAAAAATCAATGTAGAATTTGTTTTCAAATTGTATAAATTATTTTTTAATTATTTGCAGTATAGGTGAAAACAAAGACAGTTTATAAGCATGTCACAATAAGGAGATGCTTGATTACAGTGTCGCTATCATTGTCAATTTATCATTATATTTTTGTTATAAACTTAACCTGAAAGGATTAAATTTATTTTTATACAAGACTTAATACCAAGAGATAAATACCAATGTTGGCTTCATTTAAATCTAAAATTGAAAGGTTTTCCATAAACAAAGTGAAAAAGGCAACCAATTATAAGATTTGATCAGTGGATATATTCTGTTTTCTTGTCAACAAAGGATCATGGTTGGGTTCATTTACACTGAAGTAATTTCACTTGTTACATGTGTAAGACCATGTACACTCATTTCTAGATTGGTTACAAGTAGGTTAAACAGGTCAACAAAGTGTGTGTAACCACAAAAGTCAAGTCATGAAACCCAACAGACAGTTAAAATAAATATGTATTTATTGCTTTATTACAAGCACCATACAACTCTTTGGGTAGTTCAATGTCTAACAATTTATGTACAAAATGGCATCTGATCTTTAGGTTTGTAATTCTGTGGTATGGATGCAGCTACAGACAGTTTGCCAATCATTTGTACAACCTTGAAAATGTAAAAACCAATATAGAATTTGTTTTCAAATTGTATACATTATTTTGTAATTATTTGCAGTATAGGTGAAAACAAAGACAGTTTATAAGCATGTCAATAAGGAGATGCTTGATTAACAGTGTCACTATCATTGTCAATTGATCATTATATTTTGTTATAAACTTAACCAGAAAGTGAAGTATATTATAAATAAAGATTAAGATTAATTTTGTACAAGACTTAATACCAAGAGATAAATACCAATGTTGGCTTCATTTTAAATCTAAAATTGAAAGGTTTTCCATAAACAAAGTGAAAAGGCAAGCATTTATCAGATTTGATCCAGTGGATATAATTACATTTAATTTTGTTTGAATTGGAATTATTTACTTTTGACAACTCTTCTGTGGGGGGCAGGGAAGATGGAGCACGGATGCAAGCTTTCTTCCAACTTTATCATGTAGTAGTTATAAGCTTGTTTTTCTAATGAAGGCTAATTAGCTGAAGGAAAGGAAAGGAAATATTTATATGGTCTTCCGTAGCTTCAGTGTCTTCAGTAATCCCAACTCCCCAAACAATTTAACCCACTTCCTGCTCTTTGAATTTGCAGCCAAGTTTAATCCAGTTACTATACATGTAGTCCCCTTCTATCCTAAATCAACTTTGTGACTTTATGCCATAATAATGTTGAATAGGTTGATCTGGCTACCTACAACCCTGGCAAAATATTTTCATATGAGTGATTTTTAATGTTGATTAATCATCTAGCATGGTTTTGAAAAGCATCTGTTGGGCTAGTGTCAATATTTAAAATAAAAAACATTGTGTTCCAAGTCACCTTGTTAATTTGTAATTTACTGCTTAAATCTCACAACATTTCCAAGTTCAACAGCCAATATCTCAAGAACTAAATGACCTATTAGAAAACAAAAACACAATTAATTCTTACATTAATAGATTGTTATTCTTGTGAAATGTGTTAACATAAATGCTTGCCAATGGTCCAATTAAGGCACACGGTAACGATTTTACAAATTTTAAAAGGTCATATCTCATAGCTTCAATTTAATGTATAAGTTGACAAATTTTAAAATTTTTCATAATCATGAGGAGGTCATATATGACCTTCAAACCACCTAATGTGACCTTTACTTCCTGTCCAAACAGGAAGTTCAAATTCAACACATTCTAACGCAAAATTGATATGTCTTTTGAATATGAAATTGATATTGTTATTATAAAAGATGATAAACCCTTGCACAATATGATATTGACATCATCGATGATAATTTGATTGAACCGGAAGTTGACTCGAACACCGTGTGTTTGTTCTAACAAACACTTAAGCTCTAGTTGTTTTTGAGAGTGTTATTTTTCCATTGTAAAAATGCCCCCCACTTTTACGCCCTGCACGGAGGAACTGTTCGTGACGTCATGTCGGGAAGAGAAATTCGGCTCAAAACTCGGCTCAAAATGATCGCTGCACAAAACTATGTGAGCCGATGGACCTGACCACTTTACTCTTGTTAGTCGAACTTTGCTCGTCCAAATACGGCGATTTTTGGGTCGCAGAATAGATGAAGGCTAACACCGTCTTTGGTGGTGTTGCTGCATCCTGCAGAAACACATCTTCCCGGCATTTTATTAGTTCCGGAAACAAAAATCACGGAAGAAATGAAATCGACGCTACGTGTGTGAAACGTTTGTATGTATATGTACATCATGTACACATCGGATCTTCCTGACCTTACGTCACATATCTTATGCAAATGAAGCTTCCACCAAACACTTCAAACATTGTTTTAAAATACTTGTACTCATAAATCAATGATTAAATAGACACAGGTGGGTCTCAAAAACAATATTTTATTACAAAACGCCTTAAGTACACACACAATAAAGGATGTCAGTCCCCCTTTAAGGTTCTTAGCGACACCTTGTCATCCTGGTACTTTTAAGATAAGATAAAATTACAATATCCTAAATTTTAAATTTCTCATTATTAATAACCCGCACGGCCGATGGTATAAAACTATTCTTAAGACGGTAAGTTTTTGCATTGATGGATATTGACACTAGACACAAAGGTGTTCATTTAAACAAGCCGTTTAAAAAAAAGAAAAAAAGGAGAAGAAAAACAAGGAGAAGAGAAAATACAATTAGATGACAATTTGGCGATTCAACAATTACCAATGGTGTAGGCTACACACCAATTCTACAATATTAGCTTCATTTTAAGTATTTTAAAGAAGATACTTGTTTAACAGGGTCGGATCGACGGTTAAAAGGGTAGGAATATGGCAAAAATGGGGCTCATATGAGAACGTATGGTACATTCACAGAAACAGGGCGGGGTGGACATGATACCTAACCCCTTAGATCATGTCAGTGTGGGAGAATCCAGTATACAGAACTCAAAGACGTGAGAGTAGTTCATTACAGTATACGTACTGAGAAGTGGGGAAGAATGCCATGGCCACACTTGTCGCTAATTTTTTTGATTTTGTCAGTTTTTGGTCAGTACCAGATCAAAATTGAGCCTGAAAATAAACCACGAAATTGAACCATCCAAGCAGGCTTAACCACGCATTTGCTGTTGTATTATAATGACTCTTTTCAGGGAAAAGGTTAACATTTGGTCTGAGCCAACGCATCAAATAAGCCATAAGCTGTTTGTATAATAATAAAACGAGGCTTTGGAAATTACGCAGTAATTTGTTAATTTCATCATTGTAAAATTTCCCTCATTGTCATTACAATGTATGTTTCAATTAGAATATTTATAATTGCTATTCAATCATATGACTCAATTAGTTTCACAGGTAATTCACGTACACTGTACGTGCACAGGAGAAACAAAGGCGGATCTAGGGAGGGGGAAAGAACACGGTTAATTTAACCCCTAGATCCTTCGGTGTGGGAGGATCTAGTGTATATAACTCAACGACATGAAAGTAGTTCATTACAGTAGCGTAGTTGGAGTGGGGCGGGGGGAAGAATGCCATGGCCCCACTTGTCGGTCAAAATGGATCTGTCGGTAAATTTGGTATTTTGTCGTAATTTGGTCGGTACTCTACAAACAATTATAGTTAGCCCTCAATCTGAAAGTCCTGGGTAGGACACCTGTTGATATCAACCATTCTGCTGTACATAATGTAACTCTCAGTGTAGCTATAACAATATTCCATTACGAACATTCAGAGTTTCGGTTAAATCAATGAGGCTAATTTGTCCAAAAGGGAATAACATGCTAGATTTATAATAAATGTTTCATAACGGGTTACCATTTTGGTAATACGTTGTCTAAATGGTTGTCACGGGAGATCATTGCCACGGACCCTCAATTGTCCAAGTCTCGTAGTGAGTCCGTGTCTTGTTTATGAGACCCTCAGTTGTCCAAGTCTCGTAGTGAGTCCGTGTCTTGTTTATGAGACCCCCAGTTGTCCAAGTCTCGTAGTGAGTCCGTGTCTTGTTTATGAGACCCTCAGTTGTCCTAGTTTCGAAGTGAGTCCGTGTCTTGTTTATGAGACCCTCAGTTGTCCAAGTCTCGAAGTGAGTCCGTGTCTTGTTTATGAGATCCTCAATTGTCCAAGTCTCGCAGTGAGTCCGTGTCTTGTTTATGAGACCCTCAATTGTCCAAGTCTCGTAGTGAGTCCGTGTCTTGTTTATGAGACCCTCAGTTGTCCAAGTCTCGAAGTGAGTCCGTGTCTTGTTTATGAGACACTCAGTTGTCCAAGTCTCGTAGTGAGTCCTTGTCTTGTTTATGAGATCCTCAATTGTCCAAGTCTCGAAATGAGTCGGTGTCTTGTTTATGAGACCCTCAGTTGTCCAAGTCTCGAAGTGAGTCCTTGTCTTGTTTATGAGATCCTCAATTGTCCAAGTCTCGTAGTGAGTCGGTGTCTGGTTTATGAGCAACCAACTACGAAAACGGCGGAAATCGTCTCCAGAAATGTCGCAAAACAGTGTTTTTTTTGTCTTTCCAGTTTCATATCTCAACTTCTACTCAACGTATGGATTTCGTTTTACCAAAGGAGAATAGTTATTCCTTTTCATAACAGCGCTTAAATTGTATTAGATGATTGTTTTAAAGTTGAAAATTGTAGTTGGTTCTTGTAGTTTCTGGGTGGGTTTTTCTGGAAAGAGCGTCTTATTTTTACCCGGTTTGTATTTGATAGAAAAATTGAATTGTGACAAAGCGGCTACCTATCTTTGTCCCGTGGCATCCAGTTTAGCTGAAGTTGTGATGTATACCAGAGGGTTGTTATCTGTCATAACAGTGAATTTATTGCCAAACAGATAATCCCTGAATTTGTCGGTGATTGACAATTGTATTGCCAAGAACTCAAGTTCTGCTTGATTCTGCTTGATTGAGACTTCTACTGCCATATGAGATTACTCGTTCGTGGCCCTCTTGTATCTGGCTCAAGACGGCCTGAGGTCCAGTGCCAGATGCGTCAGTTTAGGATGAAGGGAAGAGGTAGTCAGCGAAGCCTAATATTGGAGCTGATAACCATGTGGTGTTTTAGTACATCAAATCTTCCTGACATTCACCTGTCCAGACGAAAGGTTGAGTGGGTTGTTTGGTTTTTCTTGCTTTTCTTCCTTCGTCTTGGGTCTCCAGCTGTCAATTTGTAAAGTGTGGACAAAATGTTGGAGTAACCCTTGATGTACCTCTATAATACCCTGTGAAACCAAAGGAATCGGAGCAATTCTTTCTGGTTGTTTGGTGTCTACTTGATCTTCCACCTGTGAGATCTTCTCAGGATCCAGTTTGCAATTCCTGCTGCTGATACGATGTGGCCTGAATACCTAACTTCTTTTTGAAGGAGATGACATTTTTAAGGTTTGAGCTTTTAAGCCGTGTTGCCATGCAAAATACCTCTTCAAACGCTGGATGTGTTCGTCGAAGGTTGCGGAGAATACTATAATGTCATCTAGGTGAAAGCATTAACCGCTGGAACGTAGCCGGTGCATTCTGAAGACCAAATGGCATGCGGTTGCATTCGAAAAGGCCCATAGTAGTAAATGCTGTTTTGGCTTTATCTTGTTCGTCTACCTCAACTTTGCCAGTAGCCACATGCTGTAAGGTCCAGGGTTGAAAAAACTTAGCTTTACCTAACGCATCCAAGGCCTCTTCGATTCTTGGGAGTGGGTAGGCATCGCGGACTGTTCTGCTGTTAAGCTGATGATAGTCAATACAGACCCGCAACGATCCATCTTTCTTATGAACAATAACAATTGGAGATGCGTAGGGGCTACTACTACGACGGATGACTTCAGTTTTCTCCATTTTCTCAAGTTGTTCCTTCACCAAGTGGTATTGAGCTGGGGGAATTCGATGGGAAGCCTGAAAGGATGGTTGTCAATTAATGGTATACAGTGCTTCACCGTAGATGTGCAGCCAAAATCGAAAAAGAATCAGTTGAAAACATCTGAATAATTTTGAAAGGAAGATTATGTGATTTGTTCTTCTGGGAAATCCTTTCTCTATGAAAAGAACCCGATAGGTCGAGGGATTTGATGACAGTGTCGAATTCTTCAACCTTCGATGTTCTTATTCGTCCATGTGTATGTCTTCACAAGAAGGTTGCGTACTGACAAAATATTGATTCTGCAGATCGTGTTCTCTCTGTCTCTGTGGTTAAATTTGTGGCCTTGCTGGGTGGGAGTCTCATCTATTTTCCAGGACAGATGAAACTTAATCTGACAGTTTTTGGGGACGATGATTTGGTCTAGCTGAGATGTTACAAATGCGGACTGGTACTCGTGGTTTTCTTGCCAACATCAGCAATGATGTGACCAATTCTCAAAGAGGAGAACTGTTGAAATCGCTTCGACTAAAGCAGTGTATGGCCCGGCCCGTTGGGTTTGGTGGAGCTTCACAGATGATGTCAAACTTCAGTACCAGGTTGAATCTTTCGAGATAGCGTCCGACGTACTTGGCATAACCCATTATCCCGTGTTCGTTACCAGACTCTGGAATGGCTGTATTGATGTATGCAGTATGTAAGCCTGTTCTCTAACTTTACTTGTATGATGGTTACCTCTTGCGTTTGTTGGTCCTCTTGGATGCCCGGATGACGTTGGTGCCTATGAGAACTGGTACTCGCCGGTAGCTGTCAGTTGGACCACAAAGACGGGTACATCGTCATAAGTCATACCTACAAGTTGTTAGAGATTGGAACAATACCCAAAAAAGGAACTTCCCTGACCACTTGCACCTCTATGTATGTGAATCGTGTCGTAGTTCTGGATGTTCTCTATACATGTCTTCGGTTATCGACGTTACTTGTGATCCAGAATCGATCAGTGCCTGAGGTGGTCGTGCCCGTTGCTATACGGTATCTTCGTTGTTTGGGCAATCAACTGTTGGTGGTCGGGTTTCACGTCATTATGTAGCCTTGGTGTGGTTTGTCGACCTTGGACAGGATTGGCCGGAGTAGCTTATTGGGCAGACGAGTTCGGGGCCTCCGATGGTTTGCCCTGTAATCGGGGGCCCTGGAAGTTTGATGGAACGTTTCGGCAGCCTCTTGCTATATGACCCTCTTGACCACACTTGTAACAGATGTAGACACGATGGTCAACTGAAGGAGATCTCTGTTGATATTGACGATACTGGGCTGGGGATTTGGTGATCTGTTCTACTGCTATGGTCAGTTGCTGAACTTTCATCAGTGGGTCTTGAGAACGGTATCTCCTCGGCGTTTGTTGTATTGGTTGGGTGATTGACAGAGTGGGTGATTGTTGAACAGGTTTTGGGGTGATTGATGGTTTTGTTGTGACTGGTGTGAGCAGGATACTAGTTCAGGTGGGATGTATTGAGGTTGTGACTGGCGTGAGCAGGATACTGGTTCAGGTGGGATGTATTGAGGTTGTGACTGGCGTGAGCAGGATACTGGTTCAGGTGGGATGTATTGAGGTTGTGACTGGCGTGAGCAGGATACTGGTTCAGGTGGGATGTATTGAGGTTGTGACTGGGCTTTGGTTTCTGTTTTGTGTTGAGATGCCACTATTCTCACGCTCAATCTGCCTAGCTCGACCTGGGTTCTCTAAACGACATATTACGGGGTTTCATGGGGCTAGACGATTTGCAATCTTTTAATTGCCGACATTCTAAATTGTTGTGTGAGCATACTGTTGAGTTTAGGTGAGGATTGCTGTCGTTCATGCGCTCTTCCACTGTCCTTAGTATTGCTTCAAGCTCAACTGCGTAAATGCTTGGCGATTCTTTGGGCAATCTGAAACGTTCGTAAAGTCTGCGGGGGGTCTCCAATGGTTGATACGTCTCCGAACTGGGCTTTTAACTCGGCAAGCCACAGCTAGGTATCTGGTCTTCCAGAGAGGTAATTTCAGAACTAATTTTCGAGCTGCCCTCCAAGATTTCTGACGATCGTCGCAAATTGCATATCTACTGACATGTGTGCTTTCGATCAGGTATTTCACGTCTCTTACCCAATCTTCGATGCAGACATTGGGCCCTTCTCGCCCGGTGTAGACGGGTACGCTTTTTACCTGATGTGATGGCATCAACTGGAATTGTGAAGGAGATGGAACATTCATTGTGTGAGGTGTGAAGTCTTGGTAGACGGGTTTCAGTGTGCTTGGTCTGCTAGGAACTTCATGGTGTTGAGCGTTGTAGGATGAAGACTTTGGTTGTGTTGGTGGTCGAGGGTAAGGCATGCTTTGAGAAATTCTCCGTTCCATATCTTGAAGTTCGGTTAGAAATTGTCTCCCATGGACACTTTTATTTTGCCTATGTGCTCAAGAGTCACATCCCAAACTCCCTATAATGTTTCTACACAGAGAATGCCACCTCCCAAAACAGTTTTAAATATTTTATTTAACCTAATGATAACCTACTTCCTATGTTTACATGCTATCAAATACCCGATCATGATCGGGTAACTTAGCTTGTACTACAATAAGAGCTTATGTCAGGGGTGCAAATAGGCCCATCATGTACACTTTTTGATATGCGTTTGAGAATTAATTTGTACAAAATATTTTTGAGAATAATTTCTGGTGTAGCTCGATAGAAATAAGCTCCAGAGATGCCACAGTCATAATTTTGTGAGCCCATACTTTACATAGTATTTTACATAGTAAACGAAACGTAGGCCTATACATAAAACACACTTTAGCCATTGTTGAGTCTGCAAGTTTGTAGGAACTGAAGTCTTTCTTTGAGGAAAATGTTTTCATTAGTGATCTGGATGCTACTATTTGCCTGATAAATGCGTCTTTGGTCTTGTCCAGCTGGCCTCTGATAGATTT
The DNA here is from genome assembly GCA_029582265.1 of Zoroaster sp. YZ-2022. Classification (NCBI taxonomy): domain Eukaryota; kingdom Metazoa; phylum Echinodermata; class Asteroidea; order Forcipulatida; family Zoroasteridae; genus Zoroaster; species Zoroaster sp. YZ-2022. The sequence goes on from CM055836.1 coordinate 7,568,327, forward strand.
TCACTCCATGTTTAACTGATTGTGTGTGATAAGGGGCAATTTTGGCACAAGGAGGGAAGGAGGAGACCTGTGATTTTGGATTTGTCCAGTCGGGAAGAACTCGCTCGGCAACACAATAGAAATAAATTGAAACTAGCGCCCTCTTGATCTACTCTGTTTGAAGTTAATGGTGGTTGTGTGATATGTTCCTTGCCTGAAATCTTAGCGTGGGCACCTTGAAGAGGCGAACTGATTTATCCTGGGGATATTCTTCATCCTCTGCCCCATCACCGCTTGCTTCATCGTCACTGTATCCTTCAATATCCACATATTCAAAAATTTCCTCACTTTGTGTTTGTTCCGTACTGCTTCTTGATTGTGTTTGTTCTGTATCACTGATGTCTGATTGCCCAGATGTAACTGTTTGACGTGCTTTTAACACATTGGTGACAGCAAGCATAGCAACATGTAGGTTCTCTGGGTGAGCATGGAAGGCATTACGTTGGATAGCTGTTTTTGCAATGCGCTTCTCTGTGGCATTGATATCTTTCAGAAGTGATCATGAAATAAATGTTTTAGGCCTATTGGTGCATTGTGGGTGACAATTTTATTCTGAACCAACTTGTAGAACTTAAAGGGGCAGTATCGTCACGATCAGAGCAGATTTTCAACAGGGCATGGAATCAGGGCATGGAATCTATAGTTTAAGATGAACACAGTGACTGAAAATTACTGGCTCATTTATGAATCAGCAACCTCATGTGGGTATTATTTTCAGTCACTGAGTTAATCAAAAACTGGCCCTCCGATTCCATGCCATGTTGATCATGATGATATTGTTCCTTTAATGAATGACATAATGACTGACATAACGCTGACATAGAGTGGCATTTCCATAAAAAATAAATGCTGCTGACAGTTTCTTCCCAGTTTGATTGTTTTCTCTCTCCTCTTTCTTTCTTCTTTTCTTGATCACAATATTCTAGTCCACACTTGAGGATATAACATGTAAATTTCGAGGATCGCGATTTTCCCTCTGTGATAGCAAGAACGCAACTTCTGACACTTGGTTTTCCTGGCACATCAGTCAAGATGGGTTACTTTACAATTTTACAATTTTCGTCACAGCTACCCTTGTGATGGATCAGGCTGCAGACAATCTCACAGGCAGGAAAAAGCAAAACCTTGCACTTGCACGTGCAAATGTCAAAATGTTTTTGGAGATTTACATACATGTAATCCTACATCTTAAATTTCTTATTTCGGGACCTGACTTTTTAAAATTGATGGCTGAATTTCACTTCCATCAGTATTTCTTAATTCAACTGTATCTGGAGAGGACGTTGCGACAGATGTCCAGTGCCAAATCACCTCATAAGCCACTTGTGAATAAACTTCATTCATCAGAAAGTTTATCTGTCTTGAACTCTTCACATCACCAGAAAAAACATATTCTATCACCTCCTAAACTGAAGACTCTATGACAACAGTCCATTCTAGTTCATTCTAGGAGCACGTTTCCAGTATAATCTACAGGACTAACAAATACTGCATGTAGCATATCTTGTTCTCTTTGCTGGTGAAGCCATTATAAACGCCATAAGAACATGGAATGTAATGGTGACACAACTAACTTCAATGCCCTGCACATTGCACTCTAAAAACTCCTGGGTCACATTTAACGCGGAAAAGGCTTTATACCCAGAATCCTGGTCAGGCTGACAAGGAATATGGAATCCGAGTCAGATAAACATAATTTGACTCCGGAACAGTCTGCAGTGTGACTCAGAAATGAGTCTGGCCCCATGGGACCCTTTTCCAGGTCAAATATGACCGGGAGTTTTTCAGAATGTTATACAATGCGAGTAAAACTAATTGCGGTGACACCATGTGGAATCTCAATTGAGTAGTAATTAGTTCTGAAAAGAACTGGGGGGTACAACTCGACGTTTCGATCAGTATGCTCTGATCGTCCTCAGGAGAATGCCAGACTCTGGAAAATGCTGCTGTTTAAGTAGACTGCTGGAGGATCATCCCATGAATGGATGCTGGAGGATCATCCCATGAATGGATGCTGGAGGATTAGTTGGGCTGCCTGCCAGTCGATTTGGTGGTCCTTGATGTGCGAGTGCTTGACGATGGCGGACTTCTCGAAATCCCCTCTGCGGCCGTGTGCTCGGTGTTCCTTCAATCTGATGGGGAGGTTGCGTCCTGTTTCGCCGATGTACACCTTACCGCACTCACAGGGGATCCGGTAGACTCCCGCTCTGTTGTTTGGGTCCGGTTTGTCCTTGTGGGTGTGTAGAAGTCCTTGGAGTTACTTTATGCTACAGTCACACTGTCACGATCATTCGTCGTCATACGTATCTCTTGTACAATGCTGAGCCAGCCTTCATGGGTTGTATTGTTTCTTGCCATCACTGGTTTTATTGGAAGTGTCAAATTTATATTTATTGTTGTTATGAGTATTTGCCATCTATCAATTATGAGTTTTAACTTATTTTATTTTCGATATGAATTCTGTTCAAGCTGAAATATCTGACCAGTCTTCAGTTTATGATTCCAGTTTTGTGTTTGAGGAGTCTTATCCTGTGATTGACCCTAATAATTTGAATCATAATCATCATTCCTGTGATTATTTTAATGAATCTAATTTAATGCTGCCTTAAATTGTGATAATCGTTCCATTTTCTTTTATGCATGTGAACATTAGAGTCTTCCAAAAACTATGATCAAATGCTAAATTGTTGCATACTCTCCATTCTGACTTCTCTGTTATGGGTCTCTCAGAAACGTGGCTCAAAAATTCTGACATGCCGTTTAATATTTATTCCATTCCTGGATATCAACTTGAGACCAATAACCGAACGGGCAGGGTGGGGGTGGGGTTGCCTTGTATATTTCACTGATCTTCATTATAAAGTTAGACTTGATTTATCCCATTCATCTGACTCATTTGAATCCATTTTTATTGAAGTTGAAAATCACAAAATAATAACATTATTGTATAGGAGTAATATACAGGCCACCTTCAGCCTCATTTAATGATTTTAACTTGGTTATACAGGACTTACAAGATCGTATTGCTGCTGAGAACAACAAGTGTCTTATCTCAGGAGATTTTAATCTTAATTTGCTTAATGTTGACAACCACAGCCAGACTCAGGAATTCTTGGATTCTATGTTTGCCCATTCATTTATTCCTCTCATAAACAAACCCACCAGAGTTACCTCAACTTCAGCCACTCTTATTGATAACATTTTTTGTAATATTCTTCTTCCTCCGAATTCAGGTATTTTAGTTTCTGATATTTCGGACCATTTTCCAATTTTCACATTATTTCCTTTCATTTCAAATACTTATTCCTTTCCTTCAGGTAGTTTTCGTAATACTTCTGATGCAAATCTTCGTAGTTTTAAATCTGATCTTGATTCCTGTGACTGGTCTGTGGTTTTTAACACTAAAAATCCTAATGTTTCTTTTAATAATTTTATGAATATTTTTAATAATTTGTATGATAAAAATGTCCCCATTATCAGGACTAAACATTCCAACAGAAAATCTCAGCCTCGTTGTAAATGGATCACGTCTGCCTTACTGAAATCTATAAATTATAAAAATAGACTTTATCACAAATATCTTCGATTTCCTAATCAGTTTAATCGTCAAAAGTACATCCGTCATAGAAACTTACTTACAACCATATTGCGTTCAGCTAAACAAATGTATTTTACTCGCCAATTTGAAAAAGAGAAAAACAATATTAACTAGATATAAGTTTTTGTCACAACAAAAACAAGGTGTTCGGTTGAAGTTAAAATGGTTACGTCATCAATTCGAAGTGTTGGAGAAGTCAAATGTTAACGTCTGTTGAAGTTCTCGCGAGAAGTTTATTTGAATACAATACAATACTGAATTTAGAAATTATTTTAATATTAAACTTTGACTTCCGGTTTGGATAGGAAGTAAGGTCAAATTGGGGTCACCTTTGTGTAAATACTTTTGACAATTAACAATCTGTACAATGGTACAAAAATGTCAATTTACCTCCTGTTGTTTTTTTGATTTGATTTTTTTAAATATAAACTTTGACTTCCGGTTTGGACAGGAAGTAAGGTCAAATTTGGGTATAAATATTTTTTGACAATTAACTATCTGTATAATTGTACATTATTTTTGTTTTTACCTCATGTGATTGTTGTGATATTATTATTTTGAAAATATTAAACTTTGACTTCCGGTTTGGACAGGAAGTAAGGTCAAGTGGGGTCACCTTTGTGTACATATTTTTCGACAATTAACAATCTGTATAATGGTTCAAAATTGTGAATTTACCTCTTGTGGTTGTTGAGATATGATTTTTTTAAATATTAAACTTTGACTTCCGGTTTGGACAGGAAGTAAGGTCAAGTCAGCTCACCTTTTGTAAATATTTTTCGACAATTAACGATCTGTATAATGGTACAAAATTGTGAATTTAGCTCTTGTGGTTGTTGAGATATGATTTTTTAAATGTTAAACTTTGACTTCCGGTTTGGACAGGAAGTAAGGTCAAATGGGGTCACCTTTGTGTAAATATTTTCGACAATTAACAATCTGTATAATGGTACAAAAATTTTGAATTTACCTCTTGTGGTTGTTGAGATATTATTTTTGTAAATATTAAACTTTGACTTCCGTTTGGACAGGAAGTAAGGTCAAGTGGGTCACCTTTTGTAAATATTTTGACAATTAACGATCTGTACAATGGTACAAAAATTGTGAATTTACCTCTTGTGGTTGTTGAGATATGATTTTTTTAATGTTAAACTTTGACTCGGTTTGGACAGGAAGTGAGTCAAATCGAGTCTGTACAATGGTACAACAATTGTGAATTACCTCTTGTGGTTGTTGAGATGGTTTTTTTTTAATATTAAACTTTGACTTCCGGTTTGGATAGGAAGTAAGGCCAAATTAGGGTCATCTTTTGTAAATATCTTTTGACAATTAGCGATCTGTACAATGGTACAACAATTGTGAATGCAGTAAATCACTAGTTAATGTTAATTTGTGCACAAACTGAAGATTTTTGGAGCCACAAAAATTACAAAATATGGCATAAAATTTCTTCTGAAAAATTGCCATAACCTTAACAACTGAATTTTCCTATCCTTATTTATATTCTAAATACATTTTGGTGACATCTGTTCATATTTTGTTAGAAAACTGGAGTTGTTTACTGTCCAAAGTATGTTCACGTAGCCCCTACGTCATGTACGTAGGCCTAACTAACGAGTAACGTTAAGTTAAACAGGTACAATGCAACGACGAACTCTGTAGTCCCTCTAAAGAAATGGCCTTTCTTCTATAAAAACACGAAGATAAATACAGGAAATCCTCTTAAAAATTAAATTCAAGATACCTACCCTTTATGACTGTATCTGTGTTGGCGATCCATTTGTACACGAAATACAGTAACACACTGTAACAAACAGTGCGCGTTGATTCGATTGTACATGGAGCTCCATTGTAACCAAAGATCGTTGGCAATCCATTTTCACACGAATTCCAAGACCTAACACTAACAGCGTCGATTGTACATGGAGCTCCATTGTAACCAAAGATCGTGCAGCGCCGCGTATACATGTAGCTGCTTGATTCATGCAACGTAAGTGAAACGTTTTAGCTAATATCTTTTGATTTATCGAAATTCGATATCTGATGACCTAATAATGACGTAACAAATTATGTTTCATCTACGTGTTATGTTCTAAGTATATGCCAAGTTTCAAGTTCATATGAAGTTTGCAAGTATGTGTTTTTTTGTAGACAATCGATCCGGAAAAGAAGAAGAAGGAGAAGAAAAAGAAAAAAAAAAAAAAAAAAAAAAAACCGAACAATAACAATAGGTGTTTCGGGCGCATACCCGAACACCTAAAAATACCTGGAAGATCATTAATACTGCTTTGAAAAATAACACGACCACCAAAGCACCTAGTATTAATGTTAATAACCAGTGCATTAATGATCCCGTGTTAATTGCAGAGCATTATAATGATTATTTTGTCAATATTGGTCCAAAACTTGCCAATCAAATTCCTAATTGTGATGCGAATTACCATGACTACCTTTATAATCCAAATCCTTACTCTATTTTTTTTTATCCAGTAACTGAACAAGAAATGTACACTATTGTCTCAAATTTAACCGATAAGAAATCTTCTGGTCATGACATGCTTAATAGTACTACTATTAAAGTAATTTTTTCTGCCATTTCTCAGCCACTTACCTTTATTATGAACCAATCTTTAAGTTCTGGTATAGTTCCTGATTCCTTCAAAATTGCTAAAGTTATTCCAGTTTTTAAGAAAGGTGATCCCTGTTTACTTAACAATTACAGACCAATTTCTATTCTAAGTTCCTTTTCCAAAATTCTTGAACGTATAATTTATATTCGTACTTCTAAGTTTTTAGAAAAACATAAGGTTTTATCTGGTTCTCAGTATGGGTTTAGGGAGAAACACTCAACCTCTCATGCTATTTTACAATTGATGAATAATATTATTACTGGTCATGAACAGTCGTCTCATACATTGGGAATATTTCTGGACATCTCCAAGGCTTTCGACACAATCGACCATGATATTCTTTTGGTTAAACTTTCCTTTTATGGAATCAGAGGTGTTGCCTTGGAGTGGTTCAGGAATTATCTAACAAACCGTAATCAATTTGTGTATTTTAATGACAACCAGTCTTCCTCTAGAGATCTTGTGTATGGTGTTCCACAGGGATCTCTATTGGGACCACTCCTTTTTTCTATCTATATTAATGATTTTGATAAATCATCTAGGGTCTTGTCATTTATTTTATTTGCAGATGATTCAAACTTATTCTATACTCATAGAAATGTATTCACTCTGGTCAACACAGTTAATTCAGAACTCATTGGTGTTTCTAAATGGATCAAAGCCAACAAATTATCTCTTAATATTGAAAAAACTTGTTTCATGTTATTTAGCAACTCAGTCACCTCACTTCCGTCTGATATTGTTTTTGATAATTTATCGATTAATCAAACCAACTGTATCAAATTCTTGGGTCTATTTATTGATGCAAAATTATCATGGAATGATCATGTGAATTATTTATGTAAATTAATTTCCAGAAATATAGGTATTATTAACAAATTGAAATATTGTTTCCTTCTAAAATTCTTTTATAATATCTATAACGCCTTAATGTTGCCGTATATCTCTATGGTATCCTTGCTTGGGACAACACAAGTACTTGTCTCTTAAACAGAATTCTTGTTTTACAAAAAGGCCTTGCGTATTATTGACCGTGTAGATTTTAGAGCTCATTCTGATCCTTTATTCTTTAACCATAGTACTCTTAAAGTTAATGATATTTATGCTCTTCAGCTTGGAATCTTTATGCGTCAACTCCTTGCTCATGATTTACCCAGTTCTTTTGAACGTATGTTTAATCCTAATTCCGCTATTCATCAACATCACACCAGACAGTCCAGGGATTTTCATATCCCATACACACGCACTGCTCTGGCAAATAAATTCATTGTCTACCAGGGCCCCAAATTCTGGAATTCGTTAAGTATTAGTCTTAGAAGTTTAGGTAGTCGGCCTTTATTTAAGAAAAAGCTTAAGAGTCAGCTCATGGAAAAATACTCTTAGTAATGATTAATCTTATATACTCTTATTTCGTGTATATATGTATATTTTTTCAAATGATGCCCATGTAGGTTTTGCTCCTTATATTGTACTTGATTTGTCTCTGTCTTGTCCTGTTTGTGTTGGTCTTCTGTCGTTGCATGTGTAACTTAAAGTTTATCTTATGTGTAGCTGGAAGATATTACTATAATTACTATTTACGGGGATTTTCTCTTCCTACACATTATGGGCGTCTCTACTCGACAAGCTTGCTTTTTGGCGACGCCCACCGCGTAATCTTCTGTTCTTTTATTATTGTTATAACTTTTCTGTTCATATTGATTAAGTGGAAATAAATATGAATGAATGAATGAACGTTAGGGATACTTAGTCATTCGTAGTAGAGTCCTAATCCAGCGGCGTAGCCAGGACTTTTTCAGTGGGGGGGGGGGGGGGCCCGGGGGGCATTGCTTTTCAGGGGGGGCAGGGTATGTTTTTCCTTTCTGTATCTTTTCTGTTTTTGGGGCACTTATGAGGATTTTTCGTGGGGGCACCTTGAGGGGCACTGGAAATTTGTGAGGGCACGTGCCCCCCCATCCCCGTGGCTACGCCGCTGTCCTAATCATACGTGGGCATCCGTTATGGTCCACGATGGCACAACGGAAGTTTCAAACGGTTCAAAACTATCGTTCTGGAATCGTGGAAAAAATGTTGTATCATGTGTACATCCCTAGTCATACGTAGTGCATACGTAATGGCAATCGTGAGCAATCGCAGACATACGTGAACATCCTTTGTACAATCGTGGCGAGAAATCACCACGGATGCACTAGGGATGCACACAGGAAGCATTACGTATGACTAGGGATGTACACAGGATACACAACGGATGCTCAACGGATACACTGCGAATGTTAAGATTACACTACGGATGACCAAGTATGACAACGATTTATAACGATTGCAGTAAGATTACACAACGATCATAACGATTTCATAACGATTTATCACGATCTATCACGATTAATCACGATTTCACGAAAATGGCTGTATTTATAGGCAATCGTCACGTGATCGGCTACATCCGTTGAACAATCGCTGTGCAATCGTTGGGCAATCGTTAACCAATCGCTTTACATCCGTGTATAATCGTGGTCATATGTTGTGAATCCTTAGTAACATCGTGGTCAATCGCTGTGTATACGTGATTATCCATGGGTAATCGTCACGCATACCTAGTAAATACTTTGTATACTCTTATAGCAATCGTTGTATAATTTCCCAATTAAACGAGTGAAACGAAGTTTGATTCTGCCGAATCTTTACCGAAATGAGGAATCATGTGAGATTGTATTGTCTGGTAGGAACATACCACGCATTTAAAGCATAACAAAGCAAAGTGATTAAGACCCTATGCTATATAAGCACTCTCCCGCACAATCTCGCCAGTGTTTAAAGTTAATAGTATAATCATTACACTGGCCCCACCGAAAACAAAATAGGGTTGGGTTCCATATGCAACCTCTTTAATTTGTGCCAATTATACTGCAAATGCATGTATTTCGGTAAAAGATTTGTGAGAATCCCAATCAAACTTCGTTCACTCGTTTAATTGGGAAATTCCCACCTCACTGATTACCTCCATTCGGAACACGTGAGATTTTAAAGTTGGCTAGTGTAATGCGTTTAGAAAACATTCATACACACCAGAAAATAAAATCATTGTCATGACTTGTTAATTTCAAGATAGTGTAACACACATCGAGAAAGATAAAATCCATTCAAATCATGGAGATCAAATTTGGAGGTACTCTGCACCTCATTGGTCGATTTACAGTCACTTTACATAAGTTTGATAGATTCAACTACTTTTGAATCAAACAAATTATAAGAAAAGATCAAAATAAAAGGGTTAAAAAACATTTTTTTTACCTTTAGTTTACATAACTTGTTTTTCGACTCGACTTTGTCCAATGACCTTGGACCAATCAACCATTGTTGAATATCATTAAATTGGCCTCTGTCTTGTTGCCCTGCAATTAATAAGTTATAGAGGTATTGTTATTTAACACTGCCTTCGCAAAGCTCGTTTGTGGTTCCCTGTGATTGATAGAACTACTTCTATTATAAAATTTATCAAAGGTTGTCGCTGTTGAATAACCTGCTGTCTGTAAAATAAAATCCACTGGGACCCATTTGTTAGCGGCTGCAGACGTTGAAGCAGACCGTAAACTATGTGCCTTAAAAACCAAAGTATCTATACCTGCTTCAGTTAAGCACAGTTTCAACCATCGAGCAATGGTAGAAGGACCCACTCCTTGATGCGGAGTGACAAAACTTATGAAGAGCTTATCACTCCTACGAATAGGATTTGTACGTTTTAAATACTCTAACAGTGTTCTGATTACACACAGTTTGTTATCCTGTGGGTAAGCTGAAAATATTAAAACTGGTTGAGGCTTGCCTGATTTAGAAGTATTTATTGGTTTTGTGATGTTAATCTTAGCCTGTTTATTTGAAAGCACCATGTTGGAAACCTCACATAAGGACAACGTTTGTGATGTCCTCTGACCTGTGGTTAGTGCAACTAAACAAATAAGCTTAAAGGTCAAAAGTTTGAGACTTATTGATTGTACAGGCTCTAAACTACCTATATAAGCACGTAATTGACCAACATCCCAAATGTGGGAATATCTAGGTAGTGGTGGTTTGGGTTAAATACCCCACGCATAAAGCGTACCACTAATTGGTGAGACCCAAACTTAATAACAGAGGTCTCGATGTTGACCATAATAAAGCTGATAAGGCACTTCTTGCTGTGTTTATAGTACTGTTACGAATCTTACCCTTTGATTTTGATAAATATTAGTACCCTCTATTTCACTTCTTCCACTTCAATATTTTGCTTACGATGCAATTTCAAGCAGTCCAAGTCCCAGGGTTGTTTCCGGACCGATTGTCCGCTATGAATATGCAATCCATACAAGGACGCTACTTTTGCTCATGCATATCCAGCGCCAACACAATGCATAATGCAACACCAGCGAGAGCCCTGCGTGCGTGCCACCCTCCCGCCACGTAGCTTGGGGCCGTCGCTTTGGACTTAGTCTATTTTCCGAATACTTTCCTCAGGTCCACCCCTTCACACCGAATACGGTTCGTTGGGTGAACCACGGCCAAACAGTCACCGTGACTGACCTGCTCAGTCATTAGCCGTGGCCCGCGTGTATAGTGCTCTCACCCAAGCACAGCCGCTGTTCCCCTGCAGTAATAGCTAGCATCCAAGCAAATAGCTTAACATGCCCGGTAAGCATTTTCCCTTGAACACGCCCTCCTTTCTAAGTTGTCACTCACTTCACTTTCGTCAAATACCTTTCCTTATATGGAACAAGGACCTGTTGTATACCCTGATTTTGCACGTTTTCTACCCTTGGACGCGGAAGGCAAGCTTCATTGGCTAAGACGCTAAATTAGGCTTATGTTTTATTCATTCCTAGGCCCCAGATTTCTTATAATCCCCAAGATTTCCTGATCTCAGCGGAAGTGCGGTTCCGAATGAAATCTATGCGACTCGATCCGATCCATGACAGTGCGATATAGAACTATTACGGTCCAGAGCCTCGTTCGTTGAACCAATGGCAGGGCGTCGATATGACCATTGGTTTGCCTTAGCTGTGCGGTCTGGTACACCTGGCCCCGTCCAGACACCCCGTAGTCAGCCCGGTGGTCGCCGTCGTAGAGACCGACCAGCCGCCCGTCTCTTGGTATAGCAGTGCCCGTACCGTATGCCGAGTGACAAGCCGCATGAACGAACGATGGTCCCCACTGACTGTACCCAATAGTTGGTATTCGTACACCATTATTCGGAACTTAGCACAAGTATATAAGTTTAACTATTGACATGTACCTATACGCTACCACTCCTGTCATACATGTTACTAGTGCCATTGTTAAAACAGTGATGTTAAGAATAAACCAACCAATTGATTGAGATTGTCACAACAAAGTTTGTGTCCGTCTATTATTTTGTTGACCCACAAAAGTGGGGAATGCAACACTGGTGGCTTACGCAGTGGGATACAAACTTTAACACTCTATCGATATGAGGACTTTTATGAACACTTCTATGAAACACTGGTTATAGTTATATTTAAACCCCGGCACGACCATAATGCCAATGTTAGCCAAATGTTAGAATAAGCACCAACGCCTTCACTGCACGTATCAATGAACAATAGTCTATGACCTTCTAGTCTCCATTTCCATTAAAGTGTACCCAAAACAACATGCCTAAAAAGTTTCGTAAATCCTGTGTAGGCTATGTGCCTCAGCAGAAGCCGGTGACCTCGAAACGTCATTTGCGTCTGTGTCACCAGGCAGTGACGAGACCCAGCTGGAGACCCTCAGAGAACAGCTAAACAGGCAGAGAAACGTGCAGTGGAGGCCGAGCAAAGGCAGCAGCACTGACTAAGCCGAGTGCGCCCTCTGCCCCCGGACACCCTCGTCTCAATCCGACAAATCACCGGCGCTACCGATGACTCCCCGCACACACAGACCCCATTTTTCCAAGTTTCCCAGTCAAGAACATCGTGAATGAACTTTAGACAAACCAGTTTCACCAGCACCCGTGCCCGCATCCAAGAAAATGTTTGATGTTCCCTTGCCTAGGCAAGGTGAATTCAACGGTACAATGGCATGGGAAGGATTCATCCGCCCTTCATGAGCCTAGCAGAGGTCTGCGGATGGTCTGCAGGAGAAAAAGAAGTTCGCCTCGTCAGCAGCCTCAAAGGGAAAGCTGCTGAATTTGTCTTCCAACAACTTGATCCATCCACCATTGAGGACTTCGACAAACTAGTCGCCGCTCTGGAAAGCCGGTTTGCCGAACGCCTCCCCCAGAACACTTGGCTTGCTTTGCTCGAAAGCAATAAATTTGTGCCCAAAGATAGCCTGACCGAGTATGTTGCAGACATACGCCGCCTAGTGATGCGAGGGTATCCTAAAGCAGATGCTGGCACACGAGAAAGTACCTGCCTCCGTCACTTTCTCAAGGCCCCTGACCAACAAACTGTAGTGTCCATTGGAATGACAAACCCAAAGACATTAGAGGAGGCGAGGACGGCCGTGGAAAATTTCATGAGTTTGCGGGAAAGCGTAAACCCGGGCTAAAAATTCTCCCGTGTCCATGCCGTCCAAGCCGCAAACCAAGCCCCCATCCTCCAAAAGCCCCAGTAACGAGACCGACTATGTTACTCAAAAACAAATGTCCCGGTTGCAGAAAATATCGACCGCCGACTAACCGGAATAGCTCGATTAATTAAAGACAATCGTTCAACCGGCAGAAACAAAGCCCCTGATTCCAAAAATAAGAATAGTGCACAGTCAAAGGAGACCAAAGTGACCTGTTATAACTGTGGCGAACTCGGCCACTTGCCAACAGTTGCCCCAACATGCGGCGAAGAAAGAGCCGACTACCCAACCCGCACAGGCGGAAAACTAGAAAGGACCGTGCCGTCCGGCCTGGCATCGGTCCAACCCTCGTGTGAACACTCCATTATCCGAATGGGCAGGCAGCCATTTACGGGCATGTTCGCCTTTTACAATACAAACGTACGGTTTAAATACCGAACTTTTAGTAGACACAGGGCGGCAGTGACTATTATTTCTCAGCGCTTTTCAGCATGATACCCGCCGAAAACGCCCTCAACTTAAGTCCCACATGAATGTGAAACTGTAACCGCGAACAATGAACTTATTGAAGTCGATGGTATTGCCACCATGGACATTAGTATTGACGAACAACAATTCCAGTGGGACGTTGTTTGTTGCCCCCATTAAGGATGAAGGAAATCTCGGCTATGCCTTTTGTATTTCTTGACTGCATACTTGAGGCACGGCGGCATACGTATTGCTGGCACTTGGGTTCAGTGGACGGTCAAGGGTTCACCTCCATGTGTAATGACAATTTCATTGAAAGAAAACACCACCGTGCCAGCCTGCAGTGAATGGATTGCAGAAGGCGTATTGATACATCATAAACTCAGCTCGAACTTTGCTGTGGTAGAAGCAGCAGTAACAAGAACATTGACCAAAATCTCGTGGCAACTCCCTAGTTGACCCCAGACGGCAAGATATCGGTATACCCGTCCGGATCATGAACACATCACCAGAGAACATTGAACCCGGCAGGTACAGTCGTTGAACACTGCACGAGATTGACGCAGTTGAACTCATAGACGAACAAGAGAACCATGAAACATCATCTCTATCGAGCGATGCGCGTATGCAGAGTGCATGCGTGCAAATCTTCATCTCAGTCGCACCCAACGCCCAAACCCCCGTGATGCCCCGAAAATGGTCCGAGAACCTCGAAAAACTCTAAGAGAGGAGTTGTAAAATCTCTCCTCTCCTCAACAAAATCATTGGCGGAAACCCTTGACAAGGCATGTGAACACTTTCTCAAAGTCCGCTGAGGACGGGGCCGAACAGCAATAGTGGAGCACGCTATTGACACTGGTGACACTTCGCCCCATACGTCAGCGGCCCAGACGCCCCCCAAAAGCATTTCAGGTCGAGGAAGAAAAAATACTGAAAGCCAACTGAAGGCAGGGGTGATACAAGAATCAACATCCCCTGGGCTTCACCAATGGTTTTTAGGTGGAAAGAAGATAGCACGACACGCCCATGTGTCGACTACCGAAAGTTAAATAACGTAACGCGCCGTGACGCATACCCGTTACCACGAATTGATGACTGCTCAGATTGCCTCAAAGTGTGGAGCCAAGATTTTCAGCACCCTTGATCTGCAGTCAGGCTACTGGCAGATTAAGATGAAAGAGGAAGACCGTCCTAAAACCGCGTTCGTGACCCGTAGTGGCCTACGAATACATCACTATGCCATTGGACTTTAGAACGCGCCGAGCACGTTCGAGCGTTGCATGGAACTTGTGCTTAAAGGGTTACAGTGAAAACCTTGCTGATATATCTTGATGACGTCATCATCAGATCCTCAACATTTCAAGAGCACATACAGCGTCTTGAAGAAGTTTTGAAACGGCTCGGAAACGCTGGGTTGAAACTAAAACCGAGCAAGTGTGAGCTCTTCCGCGATGAAGTTCTTTTTCTGGGTCACACCAAAAACCCAGGATGGTGTAAACCAGATCCCAGCAAGGTTGCTGCAGTTCAAGACCGGCTGACACCTAAGAATATCACTGATGTACGCTCGTTTCTTGGACTTTGTTCTTACCGTCGTCGATTTATAGCGAAGTCCTCGACGATAGCCAGTCCCTTAAATCGTCTGTCAGAGGCCGGACAGATATTTGCGGACCCCGCCTGTCAAACTGCGTTCGAAACATTGAAAGCCGCACTGACAGGTGATGAACTTATGTCGTACCGATAACGACGGACTTTTCATTATCGATACCGATGCATCGGATACCGGTATCGGCGCCACCTGTCACAAATTCAGTGGTGCGAACGAACACAGAAGAAGAAGAGCGACCGATAGCGTATGCTAGCCGGTCGATGACCAAACCTCAACGGCGATACTGTACGACGAGACGTGAACTACTACTATTGTTTACATTTGTACAGTATTTTAGGCACTACTTGCTTGGCAAGCAGTTTCTGATTCGCACAGACCACAGTGCTTTGAGATGGATAATGACATTCAAAGATCCAGTTGATGAAATGGCTCGATGGCTAGAGATTATGGCCCAGTTTGACTTTAAGATTGAACACCGTGCAGGAAAAACATGGCAATGCAGATGCCCTCTCTAGGGTGCCGTGATCCTGACGAGTGCCCGTGCTACGACGAACCATCCTCACTGAACTACCTTGGTGGTTGTGACAAGTGTCTCACTAAGAGTGAACTGTCCGATTTCAACAAAGTCGACGACGTAATCCCCCATCGACCAGACGAATTCATGCTACCTCTGCAGACAAGGTAGAATCCCCCAGAACATTCCCGATATTGTCAAATCTTCATGCAGTGAAGACCCCAGGATGTTTTGACTTATGTCCCAGGTCCGAACTTTATCTGATGGACTAGAAAGTTCAGCCTATCCCCTTCGCGACAGTTCTCATACTGATGGCAAACAGTAGTAGCACCTCGTTGGTGTTATTTGCAAACTCGGCAACTGTATTGGCGCTCTGCAGTGCGGTGCTGAGTTATCATCGTGATGACATCAGATGTATCGACTTCCTGCGTGTCGGCCGTTTTGCAAAACACAGTTGGAGGAAACTCCCGGACAAGCCGCATTGATCCAACGCTCGCCACAGGGGGATATTGCAACAAGATGTTGATGTCAAAGTCAGCAGAAAACCCTCTCGAAACTAGCAATGTTAACGGTGATTGTGCACAAGAATGAACCACAGAGCGAAGGTGACATGGTTTAATGACGCCCTGCGCCCTCGACAAGGGCGCCTTAGCCAGGTTTTAGTACCGGACGCAACCATAAGAACCATCCCACTTCACTCCAAAGACCAAAATCCACGATAGTGACTTCTTCTCAACGTACATGTAACTCCATGCGCACGACGATGCCGGTTCAAAATGCTGGTTCAGCAACAGACACACCTTGGGTGAACGGTTAGCCCTTCTGAGGAATCGTAATGCAGAGAACTGGATATCTGGATATTGGCGTAATATTGGATTGGTTAGAACTAAATCCTCCAGCGGCCAGGAAGATCTGGCCGCCGGTCAAAGTCCAGCAACCTGAAAACTCTGGTTCGTTATGGCAACAACTCCTATCGTCCGAAACTTGGTGTCTCTACAAGAGATGGGTAAGCCTTACGGACAAACTCAACTCATACTTGCAGCTTGTGGTACCAAAAGAGCTGCAGCAAGACACCATCTTGCGAAGCAACGCATGATGCTGTGACATCCGCCCACCCCTGGTTGTAAAGAAACTGTTCACAACGGAAAAACGCCAAATTCTACTGGTACCGGCTGAAAGAACTGAATGTCCGGAATTGGATAATGAAAAATGTTGCGAAGTGTCGGAGCCCGGAAGCGGCGCCATGCAAACCACCACGAGCTTCTTCTAAGACTATAGAGTTGGCGCACCCAGTAGATAGACTGGTAACGCCGATATCCTTGACGCCTTACCAATCAGTGAGCAAGGTAATCGACTACATCTTGCTCCGTTGTTGACCAGTTCTCGAAAATGGATGGAAGCCTATGCCATCCCTGACCAGAACCATGGCAGAGACGGTTGCGCTAAAATAGTCTATGTAATTTATCTGAAGATTTATTGCCCCTTGATCTACACTCGGGCCAAGGCAAAAAGCTATGAATCTAATTTGTTCCGTTCTGTTTGTAAGCTGTTTGAGAGTAAACAAAACACGAACATCGCCATATCATCCATCGGCCAACGGCCTACCGGCAATGGTAACCAAGATCCTTAGAACATGACTGGCTTTCGGCTTGCGATGATAACCAGCAAAGAAACTGGGACATCCATCTCCCTCTTCTAACATCAACGCCGCATATAGAAGTTGCGCAGCACGAGACGACTGGTTACTCCCTGGCAATATGCTTATGCTTGGTCGTGAGACCCATGCAGCCCATCGGACTTAATGATTTGGTGGCCCACCCCAAGATGAAGTCCATCCCCCAAATGAGTGTTGAGTACGATCATTGCACTCAGTAAAGAGAGGATGACCAAGGTCCATCATAGTTCGTGAAGAACACCAGCAAGGGTCGAAGCCAGTCAACGACAGAAAAGAACTACGACACAAGAATTTCACATCACAACTATGCAGTTGGTGATCTGTGGTATTTTATGGACAACACCAAGACTCGGATTCTTTTCCCAAAACTGGAAAAAAAGGGTTAAATGGATGGGACCTTGCATCGTGTGAACGAACACTAACGCGATTTTACTCTTTGTACCCAGATTTAAAAACAGAGGGAAACCAGAAGTTTTACATCATGATCGTTTAAAACGATAACTCGGCGACGATGTTAGCCACCATGGATGAAAGGAACATGCAAAAAAACTTCTTGAAAGAAAGTCAGCAAAGTGGACTAACCTAGGTCCGTCCATCCTGACACACGCGATCCCCAGACCATCAGTACGTGTTTTGATGATTCCCCTTCCCAACCACCCAGGAAAGACCATCGCCCCCGTCGTCCACGGTACCATCTGACTTATTGCCCCTCCCACAAGAAGAAAAAAGCTAACGTACAACGCCGCACAACCAGCAGGTTTCTTACTTAGCTCCCCTTCACTGATACTGCTAATTTCTTCTTTATAGGTTCCCAAGGAACCCGTAAGTAACAAACAGAGCAGAGCAGTAACGACCCATTTGTGTCATTCATAAATTTGCAGCCCCGACTGGCTACACTTGTGAATGTGTGTGGTTGTAATGTCTGATGTATGGCTTATATGGTGGAGATGCCAAGGACAGCGACGTCCTGAACTGTACTTGATGCATGTGTTACACACGGGCCGCATGTAAACTGTATATGAGAATACGTGTTTTAAGTTTTCCGTAGTGAATTATAGATTTATTTACAGA
This sequence comes from Zoroaster sp. YZ-2022, assembly GCA_029582265.1. NCBI lineage: Eukaryota > Metazoa > Echinodermata > Asteroidea > Forcipulatida > Zoroasteridae > Zoroaster > Zoroaster sp. YZ-2022. Next base: position 7,586,474 of record CM055836.1, read on the forward strand.
AATAATTGCCTACAAACAAAAGTGACAATTGATGAACTACTTTGAACTCTAGATACATGCCTCGTCAGAATGAACTCATGACTTTGCTTTTATCAACACGACATTGGGTTGCTGATTCACCGTGTGATCATCTATGATCTTTGGAATTTTTATGAACAGTGTATTGTTGTTGTTTTCTTTATGATTTTAACCTAATTTTCATGTTGACGCAAAAAAGCGAGGACGTTTTGAAACCATACAGGGGGAAGAACAAATTCCTTACCCTTTGATTTTGATAAAGACAGTACCCCTATCTACTTCACTTCCACTTCCCAATATTTTGCTTAGGTAATTTCAAGCAGTCTCAAGTCCCATAGCCTGGACCTCGACGTCCAAGCAGAATATGCAATCCACAGGACGCTACTTTTCTGTCATATCCAGCGCCAACGCAATGCATAATGCAACACCAGAGCCCCAGCAACCTCCTCCCGCCGTGGGGCTGGTCGTCCTTTGGACTTAATCCATTTTAATACTTTCTCGGAGTCCACCCTTCACACCGAACACGGTTCGTGGGTGAACCACGGCCAAACAGTCACCGTGACTGGCCTGCGTATAGTGCTCCTACCCAAGCATAGCTGCTGTCTCTATGCAAAATAGCTTGCAATTCCAATAGTCAAGATGCCCGGTAAGCATCCGTTTCTTCCTTGAACACGCCCTCCTTTCTAAGTTGTCACCACTAATTTCGTCAAATACCTTCCTCTATATGGAACATGGACCTCCGTTATATACCCTGATTTTGCACACGTTTCTCACCCTTTGACGCGGTAGGCAAGCTTCTCATTACCAAGACGCTAAATTAGGCTGATGTTTTACTTATTCCTTGGCCCCAGATTTCTATATAATCCTAAGATTTCCTGATCTCAGCGGAAGGCAATTCCCAATGAAATCTATGCGACTCGATCCGATCCATGCTAAAGCGACATATACCGAACTATTACGGTCCAGAGCTCCCACCGTTGGAACCAATGGTGCAGGGCGTCGATACACGTCATTGGTCTGCCTGTGCCCGTGCGGTCTGGTATGCCACTCTGGCCCCGTCCAGACACCCCGTAGCCGGCCCCGTGGTCCCTGTCGTAGCATCAGGACATAGTTAGCCCAGTGTCATCCAAGTAAGGTCGCCATGCGTTTGCACCATTGGTGCCCAGTGCTACCTAGCTTCAGGCTTGTGTAGCCCCAGGTAGTCCCAGTAACATGCTTCCCTAGTATCGCCTTGACAGAGAAGGTTGCTTCACACTATGCAATAAACAAAATTGACCCTGAAAAGGTCCACTTAATTTTGCTAGACCCATTTTGGTGTCACCAAAGGCTGGTTCAGCATATATACTTCAACAGAATGCGAATGGAATCGAATTTACATCATCAAATTGCAGGGAAAGATTGCGCAGTTG
>CM055836.1:7588400-7618905 GCA_029582265.1 Zoroaster sp. YZ-2022
GAAAAGTATTTTGGGGCTTTAATGAGGGGGCGGAAAAGGGGTTTCCCCCCATTGGGGGGGAGGAGGGGGGGGCGCCCAACTTCCCTTGCGGCCCCCAAAACTTCCCCAACCCTTGTGGGGCCCAAGGTTTGGGGAAGGGGGGGCCCTTTCCCGGGCCTGTCTCCCCCTTCCCCCTTTTCTTAGGGGGGAAAAAAAATAAAAAAAAAAATTAAAAACAATTTTCAATCAAAAAAACCATCACACGACATTTTTGGGAAATTTTGTGGGTCCTTTCCATTACAAACTGCTAAAATCACTGCAGACAAACTGCAGACAAACTGCACACGGAGGGGGGGGCGGTGGTAACAAATTTTTTCTTGGCCAAAAATGACGTCATAAAAGTTTAAAAAAAAAATTTAAAAAAAAATTAAATTTGGGTTTTAAAAAATTTAAAATGGCTCCACCTCCCCCGTGTGCAGTTTTTCTCGGTTTTTTCCCAATATTTTGTCAGTTTTTTGGAAAACCTGAATCACAAACTTTTTGTGATCCTTTCATATACACTATTACTAAAATAATAACAATAATATGATTCCCACCTTTTTGAAATTTAAAAAAAAACAAAAAAAAAACAAGAAAAAAAAATAAATAAATTTAAAAAACCCTCAGAATGATTTTTTTTATCTAAAAAAAATATCTATTTATTTTAATTATTAATATTTCATTTAATTATATATATTTTTTTTTAAAATTTTTTTAAATCACATGTTAAACACTTTTTTTTTCTTTTACAAACAACTTAACCCTTGAAACGGAATCTTCCCTTACCCCCTTTTCCCCCCACAGGGTTTTTTTGCTCGGTGGCACGTTTTTCTTTTAAAAAATTTTGCTCGAAATAACAACCCAGAATTCACCCCCAAAAGTTCAAGGTCTACCCAAATTTCCCCGTTTTGTAAAGACGCTATCAAGCCCAAATAAAGATGGGGGTGGAAATGGTGCGATAGTGCCACGAAAATTTTAAACTTAAGTTCGACTCGCCCAAGATTTGCAGGGGTCCCCAAAAATCCCAAGTTTTTTCCCGACGTCACTACGGCGCCCATTTTGCCCCAAAACCCCAAAGTGCGACGTGGCAGCTTGTGTGCCAAACCCAAGAGACAAAGAATTTTGATAAAAAACACTATCAGAAAAGGGGACACGTTTTAAAAAATGGGGCGGCGTCTTTTAGCGTCTTATTTAAGTTTTGCTGGGTCCCCACCATCGTAGCATCTACCCTTTTTAGTGGCGGTGTGGCCTACCGTGGGTGTTGCCCCCTCCCGAAGGGAAGTACGAATGAACAAGACGCCGTCACGACAGCCCGGCAGCCCCAGAGACCGTTACGACTCAATCGATGCTGCTGCGGGGGAAAGTTTTTTCCCCCCCTTTCGGGGGGAAAAAAATTTTTTTTGGGTTTTAAAAAAATCGTGCTACCCCAATGATAAAAGATCCAACGGTGCGCTACGGTGGACCACGAATAAAAAACGAACAGGGCCCCGACCCGTTGCGATTGTAAATAATTGAAAAATCTTTACCGTGAAAAAAATCGTTGTAAGGGGGGAAAAAGGGGCAAAAAATACAAAAAATATGTCCCCGAAAAAGGAAAATCGAAAAAATTGCTCGCGCGCAATTTTTTCATTTCAACATTTAAACTTTAAAAGCCAGGCATAGAATTTTAATTTAAGGATGTCGTCAACCCAAAGTTGCTACCCCCCGGGCTGGAGGGAAAAGCCCCAAAAAGGTAAACAGGGCATGACGGGGAAAAAAACCAAACCAATTTAAATTCAAAAAAAAAAACGAAAAGGGGGTTTGAGGTGGGGTTGTAAGGGGGGGGAATGGGGCCCACGGCGTCGGATGGGGGAAATTTTCCCCTGCCAGAAAAGGCCCCGGGGGAAAAGATCAAAGCCACCCGGGGTGGGCGGTGATAAAATAAAAACACCACGCCCCGCCTGAAGGCAGCAGCTACCCGCACCCGGTGACCTGGGGGGGAAAGGGAAGGGGAAGGAAAACAATCAACAATTAAATTAAAACCCTAACTTTATAACGTTTCCCTTATCAACCAAAATCAGTTTTTGTTTTGTAAAAAAAAAAGGTATCATTGATAAAACCTTTTATTAAGAAAATCTTAAAGGGGGTGATAAAGTTAAAGTTTTGAAGTTCAAGGTCATTTTTTTTTTGAGACGGTGTTCCAAATAAGGGGGGTTGGAGAAAATTACATGTGGGGTTTATCCCAAATAAATTCCTTTTTTGGGGCGTGATGAGATAGTTGGCCAGGCGGACGGCCTAAACACCCGACCCCCGGCGGGGGGGACCCAGGCCAGTATAAGTCAGGGGGGGAAAATCCAGATCAGGTAATAGTCGAGAGAAAGGTTTTTAAACTTTAAAGGCGGGCTGGATAGCCCGGACAGAGGATGAAGAGATTAACGGTCCCTCCCTCGCCCCCCACCACAAGACGAAGAGATGGCAGGTTAAGATGATGTAGAACTTGAGAGAAAAAAACGTTGGGGAAAACTTGAATGAACTCCCTTTTTCTTTGAAGTGGGAAAATTGTACCCCACTTGGGGGAATTTTTTGTGGGTTGCCCGGAAGAACACCGAGGCGGATCCAGCCCTTTTTTCAGGTGTTGGGGGCTGTTGTTTGTTGCTGGTTGAAGTCGTGTGATTTTTGGAAAAAGGGTGAGAGCACCCAATCTTTGTCATGGGTGACGGGGGTCCAGGGGGCAGGGGTCGTAAAGGGAAGTCTCCAAGTTTGGCAGGGTCGTGAAGAAACCCAAAGAAGGTCGAAGAGCGAGGGGAAAAGAGATGAGATGATCACTTTTTGCAGGCGAGGGGTTTTTGTCGAAGAACTCGAAGGGGGAAGGACGGATGTTTGAAGTTGATGGCTAAAGATGGGGAGGCTTTTTCGGGCCCCAGGGGTTAGATTTAGGATGTGCCCGATTCGGGTCCCGCCGGCCAGGGTGGGGTTTGGGAAAGATCTTACCGCCCGGCAGATCCCGCAAAAAAGTAGGGAGGATAATGGGCGGTTGCCGACTGGTTGATTGAATCGGGGGGTGTGTAAATTCGGCTGGGGGTGTTCAACCGGGATTCTCACTGTAAAAGCAGGTGGACTAGTGCGAAAGTTTTTTTTCGATGTCGGGGAAGATTTGATAATCAAAATTCATTTTCTTGTATCTTGGAGATTTGGGAGACGAAAAAAAGGAGGGATGGGTCGGTTGGAGATAACTTGGAGGGGGTTAATTTAAAAGTGAGGCGCTTGCGGGGAGACTGGGCCTACCCCACCTTTATTAGGATTTAAAAATTTTAGGGGTTGTCTGGGTAGAAAGTGTCGCCTTTGGCCCAGACAAAGGGTCCTTCTTTATTTCTTGGATTTCCCTTAATACATTGGGAGGACATGTAAGGACAAAATTGAATTGAAAGATTTTGGATGGGGCAGTTGGTTCGCGATGAAATGTTTCCTTTAAAAACCCCGGAAAAAGAGGTTTCCCAATTTAGTTCAGAGGACTACGGAAAGGGGAAAAGGGGGGGGAATTGGAGGCACAGGTGGGGGGGAAAGGATTGACAGGTGAAAAAAAGGGCTCTGTGGAAACAAGGACTTGGGGTGGGGTGGAGTTTGGGGTTCCCGGGGGGGAAAAAGGGTTTTGTCTTCTTTTGAAGTTTTCCCATGGGGTTTGGGGGGAGTTCAGTGGGACGAGCTTGGGTCGATTTTGGGCCCGGGGTTTGGGGGCGGGTTTTCGTTTGGTCACAACCGGGAAATCTGGTGGGGGCGGAGGGGGACACCAGATTTAGGGTGGACGTGTCCCTGCCCTCTGGGGGTCCCACGCCGGACCCGCCAGGGGGACGGGCCCCCGGGGGGGGCAGCCGCCCCCCCCCGAAATGGGGTTCCCCGGAAGGGGCGGGCCCCCCCGCCGGGCGGGCCCCGGGCGGGGCCGCCCCAAACCGCGCCCCCGACGGGGCCCCCGCGGCCTCAAACGAGGTTCGGGGGGGTGTTTTGGGTCATTTTTTTTTCTTTGGGGGAAGACTGGTGGGGGAAGGTGGGTTTTCGGGGTGGGGTTGTCATCTTTTGGGCTTTTTAGGTTTTGGGTAATGTGTGTTTTTCCCAATTGAAACAACGGGGGACCCAGTAGAAAAAAAAGGTAATTAACCCCGGGGTAGGTTTAAATTGATATGGTCCCGGGGAAATTACCCGGGTTGAAAAGAAACCCGGACCTTCGGCGGAAAATATGCAAATAAGCAGAAGTAAAAAAGGTTATATAAGCGTAATATCATGCCTCGGAGCTCGATGGAACACCCTCCCCTAAAAAAAATAAATAAATAAATAAATAAATAAATAACCTTCACCTTGACTTATTATCATCATCATCATCATCATCATCATCATCATCATCATCTCATCATCATCATCATCATCCCATCATCATCATTATCATTTTATTATTATTATTTTTTGTTGTTAATACAAATACCCGAAAAAAAGAACGGGTTAATACAAATGCCTGTGGAAGGGGAAAAGGGGTTTAAAAAAAAAGAGCTGTTTGGAAAAACGGGTTTTAAAACAAAATACCTGAGAAAAGGGAGAAACCGGGGGGGTTTTTAAAAGGGAAAAAAACCCGAAAAGAGAACGGTTTTATAAAAAAAAGGAAGCTTTTTTGAAAGGGGAAAGGGTTTAAAATAAAATTGCCCCGAAAAAGAAAGGGGGGGAAAAAAATACCTGAACAGGTTTAAAAAAAAAAATATATGAAAAGGGGAAAAGGTAAAAGCAAAAAAAAAAAAAAAAATATATATTAAAGGAAAATTAAAGCAAATACCTGAAAAAGGGAAAAGGTTAAAAACCCAAAAACCGAAAAAGGAACAGGTTTAAACAAATATTATTAATTTAAAAAAGGGAAAAGGTAAAAACAAAAAAAAAATATATATTATATATATATATATATATAAATTTTTAAAAAAGGGGGCAGGAAAAAAAAAATCCTGAAAAAAGGTTTGGTTGAAAAACAAAAGGAACAGGGTTTTAAAAACAAATATATATATATATGAAAAGGGGAAAAGGTAAAAACAAAAAATATTATATATATGAAAAAGGGGGGCAGGTTAAAAACAAATTTCCTGAAAAGGGAAAAGGGGTTAAAAACAAAAACCTGAAAGAAAAGGGCGGGGTTTTAAAAAAATCCCCAGAAAAAACGGTAAAAACAAATACCTGAAGAAAGGACATTACCTTTTAGAAAAGAACAATTAAAAAAAAAAACTTTAAAAAAAAAGTGGGAAAATTTCATGAACAAGGAACAGGGTTCAAATACCTGAAAAAAAAACGGGGTTTGAGCAAATACCTGAAAAAAGGGAAAAGGTTAAAACAAATACCTGAAAAAGGGAAAAGGTTTAAAAAAATACCTGAAAAAAGGGAAAAGGTTAAACAAATACCTGAAAAAGGAACAGGGTTAAAACAAATACCCCGAAAAAGGGAAAAGTTTAAAGCAAATACCTGAAAAAGGAAAAGGGTTTAAAAAAAAAAACCCCGAAAAAGGAACAGGTTAAAAACAATTACATGAAAAAGGAACAGGTTAAAACAAATACAGAAAAAGGGAAAAGGTTAGGTAAATACCTGAAAAAAGGGGGTTTAAAAAAAATACCCGAAAAGGGACAGGAAAACAAAAAAATGAAAAAAAAGGGGGAAAAGGTTAAAACAAATACCGAAGAAGGACTGGGGTTAAAACAAAAATATGAAAAAAAAAGGGAAAAGGTTAAAAACAAATACATGAAAAAAAAAACGGGGTTAGGAAAACCGAAAAAGGAACAGGTTAAAATAAATACCTGAAAAGGAACGGTTAAAGCAGACACCTGAAAAAGGGGAAAAGGGTTTAAAACAAATACCCGAAAGGCCCAAGGGTTTAAAAAAAAAATATGAAAAAAAAAGGGGAGGTTAAAACAAATACCTGAAGAAGGGACAGTTAAAAAAAATATGAAAAAAGGGGAAAAGGTTAAAAAAAAATACATGAAAAAAGGGAAAAGGTTAAAAGCAAAATTTTGAAAAAGGGGGTTAAAACAAAAATTGAAAAGGGGAATTAAACAAATATATGAAAAGGAAAAAAGGTTAAAAACAAAATATGAAAAAAAGGTTAAAACAAATTTTGAAAAAAAAAACCAGGTTAAAAAAAAAAATAGAAAAAAGAAAAGGGTTTAAAAACAAAATATGAAAAAAGAAAGGTTAAAGCAAAATATGAAAAAAAAAGGAAACAAAAAATTAAAAAAAAACAAAAACAAAAGAAAAAGAAAAGGTTAAAACAAATATATGAAAAAAGGGAAAAGGTTAAAACAAAAATATGAAAAAAAAACAGGTTAAAAAAAATATGAAAAAAGAAAAGGTTAAAAACAAATTTGAAAAAAAGGGTTAAAAACAAAAACCCCCAAAAAGGGAAAAAAATTGTTTAAAAAGCCCCGAAAAAAGAACAGGTTAAGACAAATCCGAAAGGGGAAAAAGGTTGATAAAATTACCTGATAAAGAGAACAGGTTGATACAAAAAAATACAGAGGGATATTTTAATAAAAAGCTTTGAGTAGGGGTTAGGGAAATAATTTGGGGGGGAAAAAGGATGATCAAAAAATAAACAAAAACGGGGGCTCAGGGGATCCTAGGAGGGGTACAACAAATAAATATTTACTACGACAAGGGGGTCTTTTGCAACCGCTGAGCTACAGGGGGAAATCCTGTTTCCCGAAGAAAATAAATTAAATCGGAGGGGGGCCTTGGCTTTTTTGATTAATCTGGAACCCCTTTATCAGGGCTTTGACAAAAATAAAAAAAAACTCATCCATTTATAGGAAAAGGGAAAACAAAGGATCATGGGGCGGGGTCCAAAAAGGCGGGGAAAAAAGTGACCAATTAAAAATAACATCCCGTCTAGAAAAAAAATAGGGGGGTTTAGAAGTGAACAAAGGGGGTTATTGGACACAATGGGGAGAGGTGGGAGCTTTTTTTAAAAAAACAAACATAAGGGCTGGGATAAACGGGATAAACAAAAATATATATATTTATATATATATATATACTAAACCCGTTTCCCGATGATCCTTGTTGAAACTCCCGGTTACAACTTCCAGGGTTCCCTGGTTTTTTCTACAAAGTATTTTCGCTCTGTCTATTGGGGGTTGGGGACTCTCTTGGGTAACCGCTCATTTAAGTATTATATATATATATTAACTTATATAAAAAAAAATTTTAAAAAAATTATAAAAGGGTCTCAGAAAAATAAGGTTTTCCCCCTGACGTTTGGAACAAAAAGGCCAGGTGGGAAAACCCCTGCAAACCAAAAAGGAGTTTGGGGAACCATTTGGTGAAAAACTTTATAAACCCCCGAAGGGCAATTTGAAACCCCAACCGGGCCAACTTTTTCAACCCGAAAAACAAACCCCAGATTTTCAACAAAAATTTGGGGCCAGAATTTTTAAAGGTAAAGCATGCAAGGAAAATTGGGGAAGCTATATTTTGAAATCAAAGGGAAAAACAAAAACCCAAATTATGTTTCATTTTGTTTCCCCGTCCCTAAAACAAAGTTCCCGGAAAAGCCCTACCTTTTCCCTTTTAAAATTTTGTTTAAATTCCCCCAAAAAAAAAGTACAACTTTGGAAAATTTTTTGGCCAAAACGCCTGGAAAAAAACAAAATGTTTACGTAACCTGAAACGGGGCCTAGGGGTGGCGGGGTTTTGCCTCCCTTTGGACCCTTACCCAAAGGAAAAAAAAAGTTTTTAAAAGGGCGGGGCCAAAAAAAAAGGAGGCCCCGTGACCAAGGGGGGGGACAAAAAATTAATTTAAAATCGGGCCAAATTTTCCTAAATTTGAAATTTTGTTTTGCACCCGAACAATTGGAAAAAAAGGAAATTCTACAAACGTTTCACCCCCCAACAATCAAAAACCCCCCCATAAAAAACCCTTGAAAATAAGTTTTCGGTCCCCCTTCCCCCTGATAGGGGTTAAGGGAAGGAAATGATCCCCCTAAGGGGAAAAAACACCAGGGAAAGTCCATTTAACCCCCTTTTTTTTTAAAAAAAATTTTTAAAAAAATTTTTTTCCCCAAATCATGCCCCGAACAAGGAAATTTAAACCACGCTCATTGAGCGAGAACTGACGTGCGCGTGTAACTATATATATAGGAGAAATTTACTTGACTACGTTGTCTGATGATGCTTAACGCGAAATTTCGGTTACAACTCCAACGTTCCACTAGTTTTACTACAGTATATATATATATATATATATATATATATATATATATATATATATATATATATATATATATATATATATATATATATATATATATATATATATATATATCTGGCTACTCGGCAAAATGGTTTGGCCTCTGACCGGGCCCATGGAGCAATAGATAATTATAAGTGGACCGCTACAACATAGGGGCTGGATAGCCAGTTGGTGAGCGCTTATACTCGAGAGGTCACGGTTCGAGTCCAGCATCAGCCAATTTTCTTTCTCGCTACCCGTTTATATATAACTAAGCAGAGTATTTTACAATAAAACGAAAAGAAGGATCTACATTTGTTTTTTAAAAAATTAACAAGCATGCAAGAGAAGGATTGGTGAGCATTTTTTAGTGCAGGATACGCTACCGTGAAATATGTTCTATTTTGTTTCTGTGGCATAACATCAATTGTTGGTGAGAATGCGTATCATTTTAAATTTTTTGGGCCTTTAAAAATTATATTTTATTCATTTAAAGATAAAGTACAGCGTTGGTAATTGTTTGGTCAAAACGTTCATAATTATTTTATGTATAACAAATACGTAACCGAAAGTTTCAGCTTTTCCTCAGTTAAGCTTTATAGTTATTCGCTCGTCCGTTTGTTTTATTTTTCCCATTACCAAAGAATAATTTATAGTTTTTAAATATGGAGCGAAGGCAGAAAAATGTATGCCACGTGACAAGGCAGGGACTAAGGAAATATAATCAAATTTTAATTTTCCTACTTTGATTTTTTTGAGCACCAGAACAAGGGATTCTCGAAGGCTTTTTGCGACGCAACAAACCACCCGATGAAACATTGAACATGTTTTTACGTCTTTAGTAAGTTGAATGAATGGAATGATCATGGGAAAAGACACTGGGCACGTGGCCATTTGTTTTTTTCATAAATATTTTATTTAAATTTTACGTAAATCATGGGGTGAGTAACCTGTGGGAATCCCCCAAAAAACTCAACAAGTCCTACGAAATAAAGTCGCTGCTAAAAAAAAAGTCGCCCAAAAAAAAAAAGTCGCCGCGTAAAACAAAAAACTGCGTAGGTGTCCATAAAGAAAACCATACATGGGAATGATAATAATTGTGGGAGTTCTGATATATTCTGCTCTTAAAGTTCTGTAGCGGGTTTATGGTTAGTTGTTTTCAGATTTGCTTTTCTTGAAGAATCCACAAAGCCAATCCACAAGTTGCCAATGAACATCTTAAATTTACTAGTATTATTAAGGTGTTTGGGAACGTGGGTCTTAAAATTGTTTTTTTTGAAAAAAATTTTAGACGAGAAAAAAAACGTGTATTCACTCTGTTTTACTGTACATTAAATACATTGTATTTATTGTCTCGTTTCTGCGATGAGTCGTACGAGTTGACATACAAGTGCATTGCAGTGGACGATGCTTTGGCACATGCATAACGTCTGTTCGGTCAGAAGCACTGAGGCTTTTATTTATTTCTATAATTAAAAGAAAATCAATTGGGGATGATTTTCTTGACGTTGTTGGTGTTTTAATAATTCCAATGATTGTAAGTGCAAATTTGAAATCATTCTGAGCTTGCAACTATGTTTTTGCTGGATAGGTTTCAGAGGAAGGAGAAAACAAAACCCAGAGCTCAAGTGTTTGTTGGAATTTGAGTTAATTTTGAACTCTGACTGGAGAAAGGTCAGATCAGGTGATTTGAAGGTCATATTTTGACATAATGAAACATGAAAAAATTAACGTTAGTATCTTTTGGTTTAATTTCGAGATTGAAAATAATACTTTTTAAAACTCCACTAGAGGCGCTCTGAAATTTGATGATGTCATCAAACCTATTTTTGAAAAGATAGATTCACTAGTCACTTTATTCACAGAAGTCATATTTAAAAATTTCCTGTTTTTCAGATAAATTATTGTTTCAAACCTGTTGCCAGAGGGCGCCGACACAGATGATGACGTCATCGGTCATCCAAGTCAATAGTAATTTCGGGCCCCTGAAAGCATGTCCCAAATACCATATCATGGACCCTATAAACGTGTTCAAGATATTTTTCACTGAAACTTCCGGTTTCACCGGAAGGGAGTCAATTGAGTCATGTCTGTGTCGAAATGTCACATAAATCAAGATATGTAAAATTGTGTAAATATCTTTTGTAAATGTCTTTTAAATATTTAGGGGTTCGCGCTGTGCGAAATTTGAATACGACTTCTGTAAATAAAGTCCAGTGACATCTTATCTTTTTAAAAATATGTTTGATGACGTCATCAAGTTCAGAGCGTCGTCTAGCGGGAGTTTTAAAGGATTATATTCCCATTTCAGAAATTGAACCAAATATCTTATTTTTCATGTTTCATTGTGCCCAATGATCGACTCTCAAATCACCTGATCGGGCCCTTTTTACTTCCGGTCGAAACAGCTGAAGTTCAAATTCAACTCATTCTAACGCAAATTGATGTTTTTGAATATGACTTGACATTGTATAAAAGATGATACACCTTTGCAAAATATGATATTGACATGATCGATGATAATTGATTGAACCGGAAGTTAACACGAACACCGTGTGTTTTTTCCCAACAAACATAACTCTATTTTCTTCCCCTTTCTCGATTTTACCAGAATAAACATTTAATTTGTTACTACTCTGGCAAGTTTATTGGCTGTGACAGCAATAAACATGTTGGGTTTATTATTATTTAATGTTTAAATTTTTAACAGTGTTTAATGTTGAACAATATAATGAAAAAATTTCGTATAAAAATGTTGTAAACATTAATTAAATATTCTTTAAGAGGTGCTCTAAACAAATATCGCTAATTGACATTTCACCCTTAGAGGGTAACATGGAAACTAAAAAAACATACGTACATTTTTTATCATAAGCCCTTGAAAATGTTTGCCTCGATTTCGTAAAACCCAAAAATTTACTGGAGGAACACAATGGCCTTACATTTAAACGTGCCCAAAAAACGCTCCAAGCTATATTGCTAACTCCCTTTAGGACGCGGCCGGCATGACGATGCATGTAGTCTGTTATCTAGTGCATGCACATGCACATACATGCACAGGCAGTTAGTGTACTGTCCTGCATGCATGCACTGTACTGATGTATTGTCATAATGGCGGGCGGCGGCCGATGGGTGCACCCAATTAAATAAACTTCCAAATAAACAGTGTTAAACACAAAATATTAAAAAATTTTTTTAAAAATACCACATTTTTTAAAACCAAAAGAAAAAATATTGATTGATATATAAATTTTATTTTCTTTTTATTTATGTCAAAAGTCCAGGTTTCCAGGAATTATCCCAATGAAACCACCCTCTACATTTAAAAATTTTTTTAAAAAAGTTTTTTTAAAAAAGGGCCTTACGCTTGAAATCAAATTGGGAGCATTTTTTCCCGGGGGCCTAGTGTGCCCAAAAAAACCCAACGTTGAAACCCAAGGAAACCCCGGGGTTATGAAAAAAAATTTTTTTACAAACCCATAAAAATGTATGGCCTCAAATCTTTTTTTTTCAGAGAAATTTGAGGCCCTTTTATGATAAAAAAACGGCGCATAAATTTCCCCCAAATTATTTAGGGGGAGGGGTAGTGTTTGTACGTTTTGCATGTATATGTTATGTTTTAAAAATTTTAATTTTTTGGATACATCTTTTTTACATATAATTATAAAAGGTTTAGTCTCGTGATCTCTTCCATACATTATTTTATCAGTTTGAGGGGGGGGTGAGTTTAATATACTTGCGTGTTTTTTTTATTTGCATTGCGTGGCAATTTAAAAAGTCGGGAAAAGTTCTTGTGACATTGTTAATTTACAAAAATAAAAAAGCTTTTTTGGGGTTAAATATTCCCCGTTTAGTTTTAAAACATTTTTAATTTTTTTACACATTTTGTTTTTTTTTTTAAACATGTCACTTTTTTTTATTTGAGTGTATGGTCAATTTAAAATTATGATAGGGAAGGTCTAAAAATTTTTAAATATATTTCGAAATTTTTCCCCCTGTTACAAAAAATGGTAAAAGTTTTTTCGCACTGGACTTTTTGGAAAACTTACCGAGACGATGGGTATTTTTCCCTTTTTAAAGCCCCAGTGCGGACACCGGGGACTTTTTCCTCCGGTTCCCGGGGCCCAGCGGTTCCTTTACTGGGCCCCAAAAACAAACCCAGGTAACTTTTAGACGAAAATAGTGGACAGTGAGTCGGTAAAGCGGCTCGGAAAGCTACTCGGCCCACCCAAAGGTCGTGCACAGGGACCCCCGCAGCGCTGCATTTTTCACCGCGCGGTGGGGGCAAGGGTTTTCCCCAGCCGAAAAAGGGCCATCATTTCATTTTCCTTCCTATTGGGGTTGTCGTGTTAAGGGGAATTATTATTAGATCGATGTGGAAAAAAGTTTAACATACTGTCGAAAGTGCAAACCTTTTGGTAAAACAGCTCCTTGTTCGCTGTTAAAGGGTTTTGGGTTTTTGACCCAGATCTAAATCATCTTTTTCCACTGGGCTCCCCATTTCCTTTTAAAAGGGGAAACAGTGTTAAAAAACAAAATGCATCTACAATATGAAACGGGGGCAGTGTGATGATGTGGGAACTTGAACTTCTTTGCAGTCCTACAACCTTCCCTCAATGCTATTTTTTTGTTTGTTGTGGTTTGTGCAATTGGTTAAAACCTTATAAAAAAACCCTTTTTTTTTTTTTTTTTTAAAACCGAGAAATTTTGAATATTCACCCTTCTTTTAAGTAATTTGTACTTCAATGTGTCAAGTGCTGTCGGGGGGGAAGCCTTTTTTGAAAAGGTCATCATTTTTTCTTTTGTTCCTCGGGATACCCTCCCAGAGCATCAGCTTTAACTCTTTTGGGGTTTGGGTTTTTGTATCCTTGGCCCTGATATGAGGATCTGATGATCTGAAAATAAATCACAAAAAGATAATAACATGGTTTTTTTTTAATAAAGACGATTTCAAAAAGTATTTTACTAACCCCACTTTGCATCCCAAGATAAAAAAGAGGAACACTTTTAGGACATGCTTAAAGTGATATGAAACAATTTTTGGAGCAATTCTGTAAAGAAAGGGAAATTTCATGAAATAAACTATAGTACCAATCAAATTTTATGGTAATGTAACTCTTTTGTAAAACCCAAAAGTCCCCCTTCTAATATATCATGTAAATCCCCCCCCATGACCACTGTTAACTGGTGATGACACATTCAAATTTATTTTTCCCTTGTTCTAAAACCCCACTGACCATGTCGTGACCAAAAAATATTTTATTTCTTTGATTTTCATCCGGGTTTCAATCTTTTTTGTCTTTTAAAACCCAAAATACAAAGGTTGGGGGCCCCAATACAAACCTAAGTGTTACGGGGGTATCCCCTAAATACTATAAAAAAAAATAACAATTTAATTACCTGATTTTTCCCCCTTTATCCCCCAACTTTTTTTCCCCCCCAAAAAACACTGCCAGTTCAAAAGTGTTTTGGGCCATTTTTTTGTCTGCGTTTTGGATCTTGGCCGTGTTTTGTGTTGTCGATAGTAAACCAAAAAATGATCAAATAACAATCACAGTCTGAAACAAAAAATTTTGGGAAAAACCAATCGAATAAGGCATGTGACCATTCAAATTTTCATTTTATTTTAATTTTTGGGATGTATTTATACATCAACTTTTGTTTTATGGGTAAATGGTTTTGAAAGATGAAGTTAAATATTTAAAAAAGAAACATTTTAAACGAAAATAAAGTTTAAATACTTTTTGTACTATTACAATTTTTACACATAATTCTTTTGCTGCAATGTAAAAAGGGGAACCAGTTTATAAACTAAAAAATGACTGTTATGTGAGTTAACAATCCCCAATATTACCAGTTGGGGAAAAAAAAAAAACCTGGAACCTCTACAAACTCACCTGTAATCATTTTTCCTCCTGGCCCCTTCTCCAGTGTTTTTTTGATGTTTTTTCAACTCTCCACGTTGTGCATGATTTGGGTTGCAACTTTTGGGAAACCCTTTTTTCCATCTTCTCACTAAAAGGGGGGCTGCCCCTGCCTTGAATTATCTCGGGTTTTTTCTTCAGCCCATATTTTGTAGTCTATCCTCGGGAAAATTCCCTGAAAATTGTGAAAAAAGAGGGGGGGAAATGTTGTTTAAATGTTTAAAATTTATTTTTGTTTAATTTAAAACAAATAAAAATTAAACCTTTGAAATTTCAAATAAGTTTTTTCCCAATCCACAAACTTTTAAAAAGGGGATTATTAGTAGGGGAAAAAAAAGATAATCATAACTTCCCGTCTATTTTCCCCACCATGGGTGAATATCTTGTTAACTTTTTTATAAAGTCTATGTTTATTGTTTAAAACCCCTTTCTACATTTTTTGGGACCGGTGAAAAACGCACTGCAGGCAGTTTTTTTCATGTAAAAGTGGCCTATGTGTCACTGCTAGTGTTTTTTACATGTGAGCTTCAAACAAAGTCATCCATCACTAAGCAGCTTCGTGTTCAAATTAATAAAAATTACCTTATAATTTATATATTAATTACTTTTTTTTTTTGCATTATGAACTTAAAGGGGTTTAGGTAAAATTTATTTTTGGTTTTTCCAATAATAGAGCCCTTTTAAAGTGTAAAAATTCCAAAAATTGTTCAACCCACTTTAAAAGTGAAAAATGTCATTTTATTTGAAAACCTTCCTTGTAAATTTTGTTCTCCAAAGACAACAGTGAAATTTTGTACGGTGAATTTGCAGTTCTTCCTGAATCTCCAAATTTGATCAAATCGGCGTTGAATTTGACTTTTGACAAACAAAAATTCCCTGTATGGAATTAAACCATTTACCGTAAAAAAGTGACGTCTGTTTAAATATCGCTCTAAAAAATTATCAAAAAATGAAAAATTTTACCACTTTAAAGTAAAGTTGAGTTTTTAATTTTTTTCACACTTTAATGGGATCTATCTAAAAAATGATGCATCCCCTGAATTTGACCTTAAGTCCTTTTTGCAACTTACTTTCAAAAAAGAAACTTTCAGTGAGACGTGCACACCCAGTCCATGATGATATGTACCAAATTTATTACTATTTAATTCCGTATTGTTTTAGTTTCACCATCGGGCGGACATTGACACGCTCCCTCAAAGTGTCAGCGCAGCTTGAACACAAAGTTCTTGCAAGCACATCCATGAAATAATTTTTCATGGCGACACCCAACCAATGGAAGAAAATGCAAATGAGGGCCTTTACCCGGGGAAAAAAAAAACGGGGGCCTGGCGATTTAATCATGTACATGTTAAGTTTTCGTGGGTTTTTGGGTAATCTAACGTAGAAAAAGGGCCCCAAAACGCCCTCATGATCATACTGACAGCTCGACTTTTTTTCCACGGTCTCAGTAAAATTTTCCCGTGTCGAGTGAAGGGGACAAAGGGTTAAATTTACAATTTTTTTTTACCATCGTCTCGGTAAACCCTTTCCCAAAGTCCCGTGCAAACGGCTTTTCATGTTTTAAAACCCTCGGATTACGTGACTTTTACTCCCCCGTTTGGGCTCTATAATACCCCAGACCATCCGGTAACGTGTCTTTTCTCTTTTCCGGCGTGAAAAAAAATTATATTTCTGAAGGGAAAGGTGATTTTTTCTGACCAGTTTGACTCGAAGGCCCAAAAGGTGCGAAACATGCTGGGGAAATCTGGGAAAACGGGGCAAGCGGCCGGGGGGGGCACCGACGACGGGGGTTAATTTTCTCCCCGGGTCATCCCCAAACCGTTTGATGCCCGTGCGGGTCGTCTGGGTTTTTTTCGTCGTGCTAACATCCTTGTTCTTTCATGGTAAATTACGTTTATTTTTTTTCTTCATCATGGGAAAAATGAATAAAATTTTGTTTAAAAAAATTAGCCTTTAAATTTTTTTAATTTAAAAAAACTTATTAATTTGATTTGAAAAGAAAGCCTTTATCTTCAATCAGCAAAAGATACTTTTACGGAAAATTCGGAAAATTTTATAAAATTATATTATTGTATTATTACAATCTATAATCTCTCTCTCTTACGATAAAGGCTGCCCCACAGGCGGAGTGATTTACAGGCCTAAACCTCCACAGAGTTCCGCCTCAACGGTTTAGTATTTCTAGTTGGTAGACTGGGGTTCGTTGTCAAATATATGACCGGATAAAAGAAAACACTTCTGTCTAGAATAGTCATCACCACAACAATAAGATATTTTAGCATTCAACGGAAGAGAACAAAATGTTTTTAAATTGAATACAGCAACCTCTATTTCACATTTAGCTCCCCCTAACAATTGTCGTGGGCCGAGCGGCTAGCTTACCGGATTCAAGTTCTGGTGTTAGCAACATAATGTGGGGTTTCAATCACGGTTGTGACACTTGTGTCTTGAAGCAAGACTTAATCATAATTGCTTCTCTCCACCCAGGGGTTAAATGGTACCTGTGAAGGCAGAGTTGGTTTGCTCTATAAGGCGCTAGAAATGGCAGCAATTTAGCTGTATAATTCTGTGAGCTGAGATGGTTTCAGGAATGATTTAGAGCCATGAGCCTTATGAGCAGGGGATAATAATATAATGCGCCTATTCACTCTCTCAGCTGGTGGATACGTGCGCTATATAAATCCACACACATTATTATTATTATTATTAAACCAGTAAACAAAGATAATGCTGTCTGAGGGAATGATTTCAGTTTCCAGGTAATATATTCAGTCGCCTATAAACCTTATTTAACACTAGGCCCTAGCCTCAAGATATCTGCTTAAAAATACATAAGTGATACTAGGCTCT
The DNA here is from genome assembly GCA_029582265.1 of Zoroaster sp. YZ-2022. Lineage (NCBI taxonomy): Eukaryota > Metazoa > Echinodermata > Asteroidea > Forcipulatida > Zoroasteridae > Zoroaster > Zoroaster sp. YZ-2022. The sequence continues at coordinate 7,605,417 of CM055836.1, forward strand.
TACCTACAATAATCCACTTCCTAAACAACTAAATATTATAAGGCCTGACTCGAGATGCCAGTAGTTTCTTGAACATTAACTAGAAACATTAACATCACTATGGAATGACCAACCTATTCTTCAGCATCCCAATATCTAATGTTATCCGCCCTTACAACCAATTTGGCTCTCCAAGTGTTAACTTCAGCTCCTCAAACTTTAGTACAGCTCTCCAGCTCTCCAGCTCCCCCAACAAATATTACAGCCCCTGAGATTTTATACCAGCTCCTCAAAGGTTAATCTAGTTCCTCAAAAAATTGCACACAGCTCCAAGATCAATATTCCCCAAAAGGTTAATTATAGCCCTCAAAGCCTTGTTCAGCTCCCCAGTAATAAAGGGAAATCTGTCAGAGATCAGCAACACAGGCTGAATTAATTTACTAGAATTTAGGGGTAAATTATACAAATATCAATCAAATTTAAATTTGAACAATAAATATTTGCCATATCCAATATTTACAAAAATGGCGATACATTTTACCTGGAAACAAATGCATGGGGTGTCGTGGCTGAGCGGGTTCAGCTTACTGGATTCAAGTTCTGGTGTTAGCACATAATGTGGGTCTGAATCACGGCTGTGACACTTGTGTCCTGAGCAAGATTAATCATAATTGCTTCTTCCACCCAGGGGTTAAATGGAAATGTGAAGGCAGAGTTGGTTTGCTCTATGCGCCAGAAATGGCAGCAATTGAGCTGTAGCTCCCCAGGAGCTGAGATGGTTTTGTGAATGATTCATGAGCCTTATGAGCAGGGATAATATAATGCGCCTTGAGCACCACTTAGTTGGTGGATACGTGCACATATAAATCCACACATTATTATTATTATTATTATTATCAGCTCCCAAACCTTTATAGTTTGGTCAATTCAGGAAAAATATTCGTCCAAAATTAATTATTAATCAGATTAAATGTGGAGGCAAAAGGGCACATCATCTATTCATACTAGTAAATTCATCTAAAAATAACTCTTTGAGTTCAAAGTTCCTCCAAATTTCTGATAATTAAACTTCATAAATATTACGTACAGCACATACATGTCAGAGATCATCAACACAGACTTTACGCACGAAAGGTCTCTACGCACAGTAATAAGCCACGGCCCTAAATCTCAACATAAGCTAAAGTTGTCTAAAATTATACAGTTCAAAATCATTTGAATCACATATTTATGCAGTTTAATTCGTAATAAATGAGCTGAAACATCATTTAATATCTGCCTTTTTTCATTTAAGTAAAAGATCTTGTTTAATTAAATAATACTGTTTCCCAAATAAGGTCATGTCAATTGAGTTCACGAATGAACGTAAACACCGCTTTAAATTTCATTGATAAAAAGTGTATGAGGTCATTCATGAATATTAATAAACTTTAAAACACTGAGCAGACGATAATATTACAAAGAGTACTACTTATTTTTGTAGTATGAAAAGATTCATCAATAAATGCCATATAATGGGTGAATTTTATACAAAATAAAACTTTGTAACTTTCTACTCTAAAAATTTGTGTTTTTAATTGCAAACTTAGGACCAATCATAGCTGTTGATTTATACTGAAACCGCCAATGTTGAATTTACACAAACTCTATTTCTAGCATAGTGTGTGAACAGCATGCTCACGTGAATAACAACCGTTACACACAAGTCAATCTACATCATAACAATTTAGAAATAAATAAACCTTCTACAAAATCCTTTGCGCATCGATGATTGTTAATTTGACTCCAAAGATGACAATACCACCAATGTTAGCTATGTGGTCGTCAAATTTGTTTAAGGCTGGTCAGTTTGAGGAAATAAGAATGTTGTAGATGTGGTATAAGTAAGCAGAATCGTAGTTTTATGAGGAAGAACATGGTGGACTCCTAACCATTAATGTTACGAATCTTAACCACTTCAGCTAACCAGATCACAACATAATGCGAGGTTTCTAAAAGTACCTAAAAAAATAGTTAATAATTAACAGCCTAGACACAGCACAATTGTTATTGTTATTAATCCTAATTCTCTTGAACTAACGAAAAACACAACATAATTAATGCGAGACTTTTAAAGGTCAAACACCATAACACCAGACAGAGCAGCGAGCACCGACCAAAGTCCATTTTTACTTCAGGTACTACAGTTCAAGTAGGTTTTCCTCGATGCTCGTTGATGCCTTTTGTTGTGTATTTTATACAACCCCTCGTGATATGACTTCATGAAGAACTAGCGTGCATCTGCTCAACGCCTTTCACGGCGACCTGTTTAACACGGGGTCCCTTCAAATTCACACACACGTGAGACTTTTTTCCACTGTACAGAAAAGCACGTTTGTTAAACGTACAAAAGTCGCTCTTTGTACTAAAGTATATTTATTCCTCTTCTAAAGATATACTTTCCATTCGAACAAGAGGGTAAAGAGGGGCACTTTTTTTATTTAAAAAGCACTCCTCCCGAATTATCACTCTTATATGGAGGTCACGCCACATTTGGTCATTTTTTCCCTGCTGTCCCACTTAAAATTGAATGGCAAACTCGCTAGCAAGGTCGCAGAAATAGAAGTCGCAATTAAGAAACTAGATAAACCAGCTTTCCATCCATGTAACATATTTTTGACTGGTGGACTGAAAAGAGGGGCACTTTTTGTGTCAAATCACAACACTTGTAGTGGGGACCGTGACCTTTAGTTTCTTGATAGTCTGGACTATGATCCGTATGACTCACAGTATGTGTGAACGTAAACCAGACCTACTCTGGGGTAAACCGCGCGAATCACAAGCAACGCCGATCGTCAGATCTCGATGTAGAACTCGTTACCTGGGAAAGCTTTTTCACAATTTTACGTTGTACCCCTTTTACCCAGCATCACTTTTGGAACGTCCGGTTGAATCTTTGGGGTACATGTGTCACTATTAAAACCCAAAGAGTACGGATTGGAGGTATTTTAGCGGTTTTTTCCGGACTATTGTGGCTGGATCACTGCAATGAGTTGATAGGGTGTTTCGAGTAGCGGTCTTGTTGTTGATGTCTACACGATTGGAGGCACATTGTATTGCTCAAATAATGGTAAGAATCATCTTTAATATATAATGTTTAACCAAATATTTTCAAGCATTGAATCATATTGTTTAGTCTGTATGACGTGAAATTCGCAAGAGGTAGTAAAAAAAAGTAATCAGAGCTATTCACAAATTTTCATTCATGACACCTGGATGACTTGGGGGTTGAATGGTTTCCTCCAGTTCGAGTATGTTCAGCTACTAAAAGTTATTGGATCTAAAACACATTGAATAATACTTTAAAGAGTCAAACCTATTATTAATATGAAGCAAGATGTTGTATTTTAAAGTATTATTCATTCAATTTAAAAATGATGGTTGAAATCAAACAAATTGTGTTTTAATTAGTAGTGGTGAAGAATAAAAAAAATATTTTTGGAGCGAGTTATGTTCGACTAGGGCCCTCATGCCAACATCAACTCGCTCAAAAATGTGCTATTTTATTTTCAATCACTAATCGTAAAACACAATATGTTTGATTGATTTATTTTTCCACATCTTGCTTGTACACAATTACGAACACGTAGTGACACGCGTCCTACATTACATTAATTCTGTTTTTCATTCATTTTATTTTCACAGAATTAATGGCTACGCCTCTGTGAGAAGTGGGAGGTTTTGGAAAGAAGTCAAATACAAGCTGCTAAACAGTGAGCTGATTATCTCGAGACTGCCACCGTAGGCAAGACTTGCAATAGCAGGAAAACTCTTTGAACTTCCAAATCACAGACTCAAGATGCAGATGGACATTCTTATGTAAAAGTCCAATATCTGAATAAGGAGTGGAATTTCCCCAAAGTTTGATGAGTGGCGTGAGGCTGATGATGTAATTGACATCCCTCTGCGCTACGTATTAAGTACCCAGAACTTGAAGCTAATTTCATCCAACATCTAAAAACAAACATAAAGGAGCAGCCTCATGGTCAGCGCGCAAGTGACACTATCGTGAACATAGAACCCCATTACCAAGAGATTTGTTCAACACTTTTGCTGCTCTTGGGGAAAAAAGGTTTAAATAACTTTTTCCTTAGAATCATCATCATTTCTGATAATATTTTAGAAAGGAGGTGGAAGGGCTTATGTTTAACAGCCATGAGATTTTCATTTGTGACGCCAGGTACTATAACATATCAAGTTCAAGAACAGGAGGCCTCCTGAACAGTATTCACCTGAAGGGCTTCTCACTTATCCATAGGGGCTTTTCATTTGAAGCCTGCCCGAACCTGGAATAAGTATGATTTAAATGTTTGTAAGGAAATATTTTCTGGTTGTTTTGATTATTTTCGTTTTCATCCAATACTTCCCAAGATTATGGTTTAACGTATTTTTATGAAGCACTGCAGCAGCTGGTAATTTCACGTTTGGGTGATAAATCTTTCCTGCTCTCTTTTATGTGATAGTGTTCATCAACACCTGCCAATACTTAATCCATTTGCCATAAACTTGTCTGTTTCGCCACCTATTCATAATGGGTTTTTGGGAGTTCTTGTCCCTTTGAGTTACACTACTGTCATTTCACGTCCGCTTATGCAGCTCCTGAACAGTTTCCTCATTTACAGAGTTCGATGTAACCCCAATATTTTTCTGTTCCCAATTTGATCAGAGATAATGGTGGAACTGTTACACTTAAAAGTTAAACAGGCACAGTTTTGCAAAACCATACTGACCAAACATCATGTACCTCTGGAAAAAAATGTAACTGTTGTATTGATTTTTCACATGTAAATTAAAGATACTTCGAAAGTTTGGGGAAATGCAAAGGGATCAAGTGGGCGTTCAAAAACTTATAAAACGATGGGAGGACCCTGTTTACACCATTAACATTAAAACACAAAACGGCCTCCTGTCAAACGTAATTAGAACAAGAACTCATCACCGAACAAGTTAAAAGGAGGAAAATTGAAAGATGATTTGGACAACATGAGAGCAGTGAATTTTGAAATGTAACGCTGATAAACAGGAAATGCAGAAAACTAAACAGACTATCAATGTCTGATAAAACGAGAGAGGGGACAAAGGGGTAAGAACAAAGGGAAAACCAGTTACAGTGGGTGTCAGAAACGTCGTCACAAGACACAGAAGATTAACACAGCAGTAAATGTTTGGACACTTAACCAACCTAGGATTAGATCCTATGTTTTCAATTCAAAGATGCAGATGGTGATATTGTTGATGTAATTTTAATAATGAACAAACCACTGTACTGGCACCCAAGTTTCTCAAGATGATGTAGATGAAAATGATTTTTATAATGGATTCATTCAATTTGACGTATAAGTGGTACCATGAAATTGCACAAAATTCAAATGCTTCCCAGAACATGTCAAAATTAAGAAAAAGACGACATGACTAAATGTTTTTTCGAAATACAGACGTTGGACGGAGATTATGAGGGCGTTTTATATCCTTTTAAAGACTCACCGTTCAAAAATTTAGGTAAATAGTCAATTAGTCATCTTTTGCAAGATGGAAAAGGGTTTAAAATAAAATTAAGTGGAGATGGCACTAGGGCGAAACTAAAAAACACCTGATTAACGTCAGCTACACTATTATAGGTGATGGTTTTGTACTTGAACGTGGAAATACCTGCTTGCTGTAGTCCAATGCCCAGAGACAGGAGAATGGAATACAGAAAGCATTGAGAAGTTGATTGACGAATTTAATTCCCCGAATCTGTATCTGTTGAGTGAAAATGAATTTTGTGGAGAAATATATTGGGGAGACTTAAAAATTCCCCAACCCAAGTCACAGGTATAGGTGGTTTTGCGTCTACATTCTCTTGTCTCTGGTGTAAATGCTCAAAGAGGATCGTGCAGACATGACACAAGTGTGGTCAATGGCTGACACCAGTAAAGGGGCTAGGACTGTTGATGAAATAATCGATTGTTCAAAAAGCCAAAAAACAATAAACAACCAAATTTAACTGTAACCTGAACCAATATTTTATCTGTCCCAATTGTTACAGTTGTCTCTGATACTTTCATTCTCTTTTAAGAATAATGGACCAACTGGTCTATCAGCTCACTTTCTACCTTCAACAATGTGATAACATCAGCCAACTCATCCAAACTCAAACTAGAAGCATGTGTTAACTTGATGCGATTTCAGTCTTATAAATAAGTTGGGAATCACTGATTGAGTGATATAATCAACAACTCAAAAATCGAGGCACGAAATATTTACTGGCCCAGAACATAGAAAAACTACTTTCAAATATAAACTTAAGTGAACTCATTCCCCATCATCCAAAGTTAAACCAAATACAAACCTCAGGAGCAATTTTAAATTGTTAGTTGGAGAGCTAAATAAAACTTAACACCTACGGAAATTGATGATTTTAGTTTCTGCCAAGTCCTGGGTTAATTTGTACCGCATTGCACTGTGTACCTGGCGAAGGATGTCCACCCCATATATGCATGTTCTTGCATATCATTTTTCCAGAGGTTATGCGGGTTTCATGGAAACCCATCATTGTTTTGTCAGCAAGGACTTGAGAAGCTGAACGATTTGGTAACAAACAGCTTTCGGTCTACAAACTTTGGGAAGAGTGCTCGCACAAATACTCCCAAAAACAATTGCCGACTGAGGCTACTAGAAACACTGGTGCCGTCGAGCCCCCCAAGTGGAATGTAAATGCTCTTTGTAAAACAAAAGATGGGCTATAACAGATTGACTTGTCCCTTAATTCTACAAAGGGTACTCTGACAAAACTTGTGAAACTAAAACTATTAATTGTGAGCTTTATTTTGTAAAGTATCCCCTTGTGATAAAATACATTTACTATTTGTATGTATTCATTGCAGCTCAGGTGATAGGAGATAATTGTAGATTTATGTGTTGTTTTCCTTATTTCGTTATGATATTTCTGTTTTGATTTTTTAAATTTCACCGCGATGACAAACTGTACAATACTTGCCAGGTATTGAAGTTTGTTTGCCTTTTCCAATCTGTATAAAAACCGTAGTTCTTATTCTGATAGGTTGTTTGTTTATATGTATATGTTATTAGTATTTTATGTTGTGTCAGTAATGATAAGTACATGCAGCTAACAGTTTTACTTGCCATCCAATTTTGGGCTTTTTTTATAATCTAACAAACACTATCTGTATTAAGTTAAAGCAGTAGTAAACTTGAAGTGGTGCTATTTATATCATACAGTTTTTCAAAATATGAAGGTTTAATCAGCTAAAATATTAAAGATTTGGTGATGCCATTATCAATAACATTTTGTGTGTGCCTTTAATCATTGACACAGTAGCTTGTTATTTAATAACATGACTTTAATTTTTCTACACAAACTATTTGTAAAACGGCACATGTAATAGTGTATTTTTGTGAAATGATTTGAAAAAAATCGTTTCTAAATGTTTTAGCTGTGGGCATCAAAGGCTTAGAGTTAGTTATTAGTCATCAAATAAATCTGTTTTATATTTTATTGTACTATTTTAACTATATTGTAACTTCTATACTATTTTGTTATCATCCTTTATATCTATGTGCACTTTTTTCAGCAACAAACTCCATTTTGCCAAGGAGAAAAGAAAAAAAGACATGTTGTACTTAGTGCCACTTCTTGTGTGAACAGCTGTTTGATCCCTACTGGCAAATGGAATACCCCATTTCCTGGTTAATCAGTGCAAGGGCATGTGGTTGCGCCTGACCTAATTGTCGGGTGGTCTTACTGTGTGAGGACACATGTCAAGTGGTGTACATTATCTGCTCAAAACGGGGGAAGTTCTCCATATAAGCTTTAAGTAGGGTATTGCGGAGAGACCATGTGAATGTTCGACTGAGTGGTAATTGTTCTGAAACGAACCGGAGGTACACCTCGACGTTTCGATTAGTATACTCTGATCGTCCTTCCTGAGGACGATCAGATATTATTGATTTGTACCTCCAGTTCTTTTCGGAACCACTACCACCACTGAGCATTTCACATCGGTGCCCACCCGCAATTACTCTCATCATCCTCCTCCCACTATGCAAAGCTACAAGTTCTACCTGACTTTTATTTTTGTTGTCGATTTTTGTAACTGAAACTCATCGGCATTCATCTGGCCTTCAGCTAACTCCAGACCACAGCAACCATTTGGCATACGTTCCGATGTCTCATATAGGTTTTTAGAAGTTCGGTATGTACCTGAAACACCTATTGTTTTAATTGGTTTTTTTTTTAGGTGTTCGATATGCAGCTGAACAATTCCTATTGTTTTGTTCGTTTTTTAGGTGTTCGCGCGTACCTCGAAACACCTATTGTTTTTGTTCGTTTTCTTCTTCCTTCTTCTCCCTAACGATTGTCTACAAAAAACACATACTTGCAAAGTTCACATGAACTTGAAACTTGGCATGTACTTAGACCTGTCAAGTAGATGAAACATGAGTTGCGACGTCATGATAAGGTCATCAGATATCAAATTACGATAAATCAAAATTCCCATATTAAAAAATCATATCTCAACAACCACAAGAGGTAACTTCACAATTTTGCACCATTGCCAGATCGTTAATTGTCAAAAATATTTACAAAAAGGTGACCCAACTTGACCTTTACTTCCTGTCCAAACCGGAAGTCAAAGTGTAATATATTTAAAAATCATATCAACAACCACAAGGGTAAATTCACAATTCTTTCACCATTGTACAGATCGTTAATTGTCAAAAATATTTACAAAAGGTGGTCCTTAATTTGACCCTATACTTCCTGTCCAACCGGAAGTCAAAGTTTAATATTTAAAAAATAATATCTCAATAACCACACAAAAGGTAAATTGACATTTTTTGCACCATTGTATAGATTGTTAATTGTCGAAAAAATATTTACACAAAGGTGACCCTATTATGACCTTACTTCCTGTCCAAACCGGAAGTCAAAGCTTAATATTTTAAAAATCTTCCATTAAGAGGTAAATTCTACAATCTTTGCACCATTGTACAGATCGTTAATTGTCGCAAATATGTTAATAAAGTTGACTCCAATTTGACTCTTTACTTCCTCCCCGAACACCTAGTGTTTGTTCAAACAAACATCGCTCTAGTTTTTTTCTCTTCCTTCTCCCCATCGATTGTCTACAAAAACACATACTTGCAAACTTCACATGAATTTGAAACTTGGCATATACTAGAACTTAACACGTAGATGAAAAAAAACAAAATTTGTGGACGTCATGATTAGGTCATCAGATATCGAATTACGATAAATCAACATTTAATATTGAAAAAAATCATATCTCAAACAACCACAAGAGGTAAATTCACAATTTTGTACCATTGTACAGATCGTTAATTGTCAAAAAAACTATTTCATAAAAAAGGTGACCCTAATTTGACCTCATTTCCTGTCCAAACCGGAAGTCAAATTTTTAATATTTAAAAAATATATTCTAACAACCACAAGAGGTAAATTCACAATTTTGTGCCATTGTATAGACTGTTAATTGTCAAAAAAATATTTACCAAAAGGTGACCCTAATTTGACCTTTACTTCCCGTCCAAAACCAGAAGTCAAAGTTTAATATTTAAAAATCCTATCTCAACAACCACAAGAGATACAATTGACATTTTTGCACCATTGTATAGGATTGTTAATCATCGAAAATATTTTCACCGAAAAGGTGACCCTAATTTTGACTCATTTCCTGTCCAAACCGGAAGTCAAAGTTTACGATATTTACAACATATATCTCAACAACCACAAGAGGTAAATTCACACTTGTGCCATTGTACAGATCGTTAATTGTCGTATTTACCAAAAGGTGGACCCCACTGACCTTACTTCCTGTCCCAAAACCGGAAGTCAAACTTTAATATTAAAAAAAATAATATCTCAACAACCACAAGAGGTATTTTCACAATTGTTGCAACTACTGTACAGATCGTTAATTGTCAAAAAATATTTACCCAAAAGATGAAACTAATTTGACTCATTTGTTGTCCCAAAACCAGAAGTCAAAATTAATATTTAAAAATCCTATTCTCAACCACAACAGATAAATTGACATTTTTGCACCATTGTATAGATTGTTAATTGTCGAAAATATTTACATGAAATGACCCTGACTTGACCCTTACTTCCTGTCCAAACCGGAAGTCAAAGTTTAATATTTAAAAATAATATCTCAATAACCACAAAAGGTAAATTGAAATTGTTGCAACCATTGTATAGATTAACGTCGAAACATTTACACAAAGGTGACCTCAATATGGACCTTACTTCCCGTCCAAACCGGTGTCAAAGTTTAATATTAAAAAATCATCCATTAAGAGGTAAATTCACAATTTTGCAACTATTGTACAGATCGTTAATTGTCAAAAATACAAATACAGCACAGTTAGACTCCAACTTGACCTTTACTCCTCCTGAACACCTAGTGTTTACCAAACAAACACTTAAGCTCTAGTTTTTTTCTTCTCCTTTCCCCATCGATTGTCTACAAAACACATACTTGCAAACTTAAGGAACTTGAAACTTGGTATATACTTAGAACTTAACACGTAGATGAAACACAATTTAGACGTCATGATTAGTTCATCAGATATCGAATTACGATAAATCAAAAATTTTAATATTTAAAAAATCATATTTCAACAACCACAAGAGGTAATTCAATTTTTGTACCATTGTAATAGATCACTGTTAATTGTCAAAACTATTTACAAAAGGTGACCCCACTTCAATTTACCCTTCCTGTCCAAAACTGGAAGTCAAATTTTATTATTTAAAAAATATATCTCAACAACCCAAACAAGAGGTAATTCACAAATGTAGTGCCATTGTACAGATCGTTAATTGTCAACAAACATTTCCCAAACTGTGACCCCACTTGACCTTTACTTCCTGTCCACAAACTGAAGTCAAAGTTTAATATTTAAAAAAATTATATTTCAACAGAACTACAAAGAGGTATTACAATTGTTAAAAATTACTGTACAGACTGTTAATTGTCAAAAATATTTACCAAAAGATGACACCAATTTGACCTTACTTGCTGTCCAAACCAGAAGTCAAAGTTTAATATTTAAAATCCTATCTCAACAACCACAAGAGATAAATTGACATTTTTGCACCATTGTATAGGATTGTTAAATTGTCGAAAAATATTTACAGAAAGGTGACCCTAATTTGACCTCATTTCTGGCTCAAACCGAAGTCAAAGTTTAATATTTAAAATACATATCTCAACAACTACAAGAATTACAATTTTGTGCCATTGTACAGACTGTTAATTGTCAAAAAATATTTACCAAAAGGTGACCCCAACTTGACCTTACTTCCTGTCCAAACCGGAAGTCAAAGTTTAATATTAAAACAAATAATATTCAATAACTACAAGAGGGCTTTACAATTGTTGTACCATTGTACAGATCGTTAATTGTCAAAAATATTTACCAAAGATGACAATTAATTTGACCTTACTTGCTGTCCAAAACCAGAAGTCAAAGTTTAATATTTAAAAAATCCTATCTCAACAACCATGAAGAGAGATAATTGACATTTTTGCAAATTCATTGTATAGATTGTTAATTGTCGAAAAATATTTACAAAAGGTGACCCCACTTCAATTTTACCTTACTTCCTGTCCAAACCGGAAGTCAAAGTTTAATATTTAAACAAATAATATCTCAATAACCACAAAAGGTAAATTGAAATTTTTTGCACCATTGTATAGATTGTTAATTGTCGAAAAAATATTTACACAAAGGTGACCCCAATATTTAAACAAATAATATCTCAACAACCACAAGAGGTATTTTTCACAATTGTTGTACCATTGTACAGATCGTTAATTGTCAAAAATATTTACCAAAAGATGACACCAATTTGACCTTACTTGTCCAAAACCAGAAGCCAAGTTTAATATTTAAAAAACTTATCTCAACAACCACAAGAGATAAATTGACATTTTTGCACCATTGTATAGATTGTTAATTGTCGAAAAATATTTTACAAAAGGTGACCTAATTCTGACCTTTACTCTCTGTCCAAACCGGAAATCAAAGTTTAATATTTAAACAAATAATATCTCAATAACCACAAAAGGTAAATTGAAATTTTTGGTACCATTGTATAGATTGTTAATTGTCGAAAAATATTTACACAAAGGTGACCCCTAATATGACCTTACTTCCTGTCCAAAAACCCGGAAAGTCAAAGTTTATTTAAAAAAATCATCTCACAAGAGGTAAATTCACAACTTGGGTAACTATTGTACAGATCGTTAATTGTCAAAAAATATGTTAATAAAGTTGACCTAATTTGACCTTTACTTCCTCCTGAACACCCCGTAGTTTGTTCAAAACACATTAAGCTCTCAGTTTTTCTTTCTCCCTCTCCCCATCGATTGTCTACAAACACCATACTTGCAAACTTCACATGAACTTGAAGCTTGGCATATTGAACTTAGAATCCAACACGTAGATGAAACAAAAATTTGTGACGTCATGATTAGTTCATCAGATATCGAATTGATTAATCAACCAAAATTTAATATTTAAAAAATCATATCTCAACAACCACAAGAGGTAACTATTACCTTTTTGTACCATTGTACAGATCGTTAATTGTCAAAATCATTTCACAAAAAGTGTGACCCCATTTGACCTCACTTCCTGTCCAAACCGAAGTCAAACTTTAATATTTAAAAATATATCTCAACAACCACAAGAGGTAAATTCAAAATTTTTATACCATTGTACAGATCGTTAATTGTCAAAAATATTTACAAAAGGTGACCCTTAATTTGACTCCCCAATTTCCTGTTCAAACCGGTGTCAAACTTTAATATTTAAAAAAATCATATCTCAACAACCACAAGAGGGTAATTAAAATGTTTTGAACCATTGTACTGATCAAGTTAATTGTCAAAATATATTTACAAAAAGGTGACCCCACTTGACCTTTACTTCCTGTCCAAACCTGAAGTCAAAGTTTAATATTTAAAATCATCTCACAAGAGGTAAATTCACAATCTTTGCACCATTGTACAGATCGTTAATTGTCAAAAAATGTTTAAACAAAGTTTACCCTAATCGACCTTTTTACTTCTTCCCTGAACACCTAGTGTTTTGTCAATACAAAACACCTAAGCTCTAGTTTTTCTTGTTTTCTTTTTTTTTAAATCGAGAAGCCTCAACAGATTTAAAAGGGCGTATCATTACAATCAGCAGGCATGGAATCGAGTGCTAGTTTTAGATGAACTCAGTGACTGTCATATATCCCATATGACATTGGTCATACTCTAGTTAAACATTTGACGTTCTTACAACGTTGTAAAAACATCATACCTTTATAGCATCAGCAAGGTTATTAGTAAAGTTGTATAGCAACGAAACTTTGTCGACTTCCCTATACGTCTTAAAGACCATCACATGGTAAATATTTTCAACCCTATTTTAAAAAAATAAGTAATTC
>CM055836.1:7619405-7683117 GCA_029582265.1 Zoroaster sp. YZ-2022
TAAATTGTGCAAAAATGAGGAGGGAAAATGTTAGTTTAAATGTATTAAAACTTTCTGATGTTTTGTTTTAATTTAAAAACAAATAAAAATTAAACCTTGTGTAATTTCAAATAAGATTTTTGCCAATCCACAAACTGTTAAAATGTGTGATTATTAGTAAGTGTGGAAACAAAAGATAATCATAACGTTACACGTCTATTTTTACCCACCACCATGGGTGAATATACTTAAGTTAACTTTCTTATAAAGTCTATGTCATTATTGATTACCAACCTTTGCCATACGACTACTTTGTAGGACCGGCTGTAAAGCGCACTGCAGGCAGATATTTTTCAGTGTAAAGTACAGTAGGCCTATGTAGTCACTGCATGAGTGTTTAGTGTACATGTGTAGGCTTGCAAACATTAATGTCATCCCATCACTAAGGCAGCTTCGTGTTCAAATTAATCAAAATTACCTTATAATTTATATATTAATTAGCTTCTTTAGTTTTGCATTATGAACTTAAAGGGGCTTTGGTCAAATTTAGTTTTGTGATTTTCCAATAACTAGAGTCCTTATTAAAGTGTGAACAAATTACCAAAAAATTAGTCTCTAACCTCACGTTAAAGTGATGTAAAATGTCATTTTATTTGATAACCTTCCTGTGTGAAATTTGTTAACATCCAAAGACAACAGTGAAATTTTTGTACGGTGAATTTGCAGTTCATTCCTGAATCTCCACAATATTTGATCAAATCGGCGTTGAATTTGACTTTTTGACAAACAAAAAATTCCTGTATGGAATGTTACAGACTCATTTACCGTAAGAAAATAGTGACGTCATGTTTCAAATATCGCTCTGAAAGGGTATCAAATAAAATGATATGTTACACCACTTTAAAGTGAAGTTAGAGACTTGTAATTTTTTTCACACTTTAATAAGGACTCTATCTATTGGAAAATGAGTGCATCACAAAACTGAATTTGACCTTAGAGTGCCTCTTTAAGCAATTCTTACTTTCAAATAAGGGCAGTCATCTACCGTGAGACGTGCACACTCACAGTCCATGATGATATAGTAGCCTATTATTACTATTTAATTCCGTATTGTTTTAGATTCACCATGCAGGGCAGTACATTAGACACGCTCACTCTCACAAGTGTCAGCAGCATGCATTGAACACAAAGTTCTTGCAAGCACATCCATGTAATGAATTATTCATCATTATGGACGACACCCAACCAATAGGAAGCGAAAATGCAAATGATGGCCTTTACCGCGCGGGGGAAAAAAAAACGCGGGCCTGGCGCATTTAATGCATGTACATGTGTAGCAAGTTTTCTGTGCGTTGTTGGGTCAATCGGGTCAACGTAGAAAGGTCACGCAAAGCGCCCTCATGAGTCATACTGACAGCTCGGTTACTTCTACCACGGTCTCAGTAAAATTTTCCCGTGTCGAAAGTCGAAGTGCGGACAAAGGTTACATTTGACAATTTTTCATTTTACCATCGTCTCGGTAAAACCTTCCCAAAAAGTCCAGTGCGAACACGGCTTTACAGTGCCCTTAAACCATCGGATTACGTGACATTTCCCACTCCCGTGTTTGGGCTCTATAATACCCGAGACCAGTGCCTTGTGTAACGTGTCTATTATCTCTATTTCCAGGCGTGAAAAGAATTGATATTACTGAAGGAATGGTGATTTTCATCTGTACCAGTTTGACTCGAAGTGCCCAACATGAGTGCGAAACATGCTAGGAAGTCTGGAAGACGGGAACAAGCGGCCGAGGTGGCGGCACCGACGACGGGGGATTCAAGTCTGTCTACCCACAGGGTCATCCCAAGCCGATTTAGATGCCCAGTGCGGGGTCGTCTGGTTGTTTTCGTCGTGCTAACATCACTTGTTCTTCTCATGGTAAATTACGTTTATTTTGTTTTCATTCATCATGGAATAATGAATAAAATTTAGTTTAAAAAACATTCAGCCTTTCAAACATTTTTCATTCAATTTAAAACCAAACTTATTCAATTTGATTTGAAAATGAATGCTCCTTTATCATTCAATCAGCAAAAAGATACTTTTACGGAAATTCGGAAAAATTATATAAATTATATTATTGTATTATTACAATCTATAATCTCTCTCTTACGATAGCGCTGCCACCAGGCGGAGCATTTACAGGCCTAAACCTCCAGAGTTCCGCCTCAACGGTTTAGTATTTCTAGTTGGTAGACGTGGGTTCGTTGTCAAAATATATGACCGGATAAAAGAAACACTTCTGTCTAGAATAAGTCACTCTACACACAGATATTTTAGCATTCAACGGAAGAGAACAAAATGTTTTAATTGAATACTTCAGCAACTCTATTTTACATTTAGCTCCCCAATAATTGTCGTGGCCGAGCGGTCTAGCTTACCGGATTCAAGTTCTGGTGTTAGCAACATAATGTGGGTTCGAATCACGGCCGTGACACTTGTGTCCTTGAGCAAGACACTTAATCATAATTGCTTCTCTCCACCCAGGGGTTAAATGGGTACCTGTGAAGGCAGAGTTGGTTTGCTCTATATGCGCTAGAAATGGCAGCAATTGAGCTGTATACTCCCCAGGGAGCTGAGATGGTTTCAGGAATGATTTATGAGCCTTATGAGCCTTATGAGCAGGGATAATAATATAATGCGCCTTGAGCACCACTTAGTTGGTGGATACGTGCGCTATATAAATCCACACATTATTATTATTATTATTAAACCAGTAAACAAAGATAATGCTGTCTGAGGAATGATTTCCAGTTTCCAGGTAATATATTCCAGTCGCCTATAAACCTTATTTAACACTAGGCCCTTAGCCTCAAGATATCTGCTTAAAAATACATAAGTGATACTAGGCTCTTACCTACAATATCCACTTCCTAAACAACTTAAATATTATAAGGCCTCTGACTCGAGATGCCAGTAGTTTCTTGAATATTAACTAGAAAATATTAACATCACTATGGAATGACCAAACCTATTCTTCAGCATCCAATATCTAATGTTATCCGGCTCCTTACAAATCCAATTTGGCTCTCCAAGTGTTAACTTCAGCTCCCCAAACTTTAGTACAGCTCTCCAGCTCTCCAGCTCCCCAACAAATATTACAGCTCCCCGAGATTTTATACCAGCTCCTCAAAGGTTAATCTAGTTCCTCAAAAATGTAATACAGCTCCCCAAGATCAATAGAGCTCCCAAAGGTTAATTACAGCTCCCCAAAGCCTTGTTCAGCTCCCCAGTAATAAAGGAAATCTGTCAGAGATCAGCAACACAGGCTGAATTAATTTACTAGAATTTAGGGTAAATTATGCACAAATATCAATCAAATTAATTTGAACAATAAATATTTGCCAGCATTCAATATTTACAAAAATGGCGATACATTTTACCTGAAACAAATGCATGGGGTGTCGTGGCCGAGCGGTCTAGCTTACCGGATTCAAGTTCTGGTGTTAGTAACATAATGTGGGTTCGAATCACGGCCGTGACACTTGTGTCCTTGAGCAAGACACTTAATCATAATTGCTTCTCTCCACCCAGGGGTTAAATGGGTACCTGTGAAGGCAGAGTTGGTTTGCTCTATATGCGCTAGAAATGGCAGCAATTGAGCTGTATACTCCCCAGGGAGCTGAGATGGTTTCAGGAATGATTTATGAGCCTTATGAGCAGGGATAATAATATAATGCGCCTTGAGCACCACTTAGTTGGTGGATACGTGCGCTATATAAATCCACACATTATTATTATTATTATTATCAGCTCCCCAAACTTTATAGTTTGGTCAATTCAGGAAAATATTCGTCCAAAATTAATTATTAATCAGATTAAATGTGGAGGCAAAGGTCATATCAATTATTCATACTAGTAAATTCATCTAAAAAATAACTCTTTGGAGTTCAAAGTTCCTCCAAATTTCTGATAATTAAACTTCATAAAATATTACGTACAGCACATACATGTCAGAGATCATCAACACAGACTTTACGCACGAAAGGTTCTTACGCACAGTAATTAAGCCACGGCCCTAAATCTCAACATAAGCTAAAGTTGTCTAAATTATACAGTTCAAAATCAGCTCTGAATCACATATTTATGCAGTTTAATTCGTAATAAATGAGCTGAAACATCATTTAATATCTGCCTTTTCTATTTAAGTAAAAGATCTTGTTAATTAAATAATACTGTTTCCTAAATAAGGCCGTCAATTGAGTTCACGAATGAACGTAAACACCGCTTAATTTCATTGATAAAAAGTGTATGAGGTCATTCATGAATATTAATAAACTTTGTAAACACTGAGCAGACGATAATATTACAAAGAGTACTACTTATTTCTGTAGTATGAAAAGATTCATCAATAAATGCCATATAATGGGTGAATTTTATACAAAATAAAACTTTGTAACTTTCTACTCTAAAAAATTTGTGTTTTTAATTTGCAAACTTAGGACCAATCATAGCTGTTGATTTATACTGAAATCCGCCATGTTGAATTTACACAAACTCTATTTCTAGCATAGTGTGTGAACAGCATGCTCACGTGAATAATAACCGTTACACACAAGTCAATCTACATCATAACAATTTAGAAATAAATAAACCTTCTACAAAATCCTTTGCGCATCGATGATTGTTAATTTGACTCCAAAGATGACAATACCATCTTGGACGTTAGCTATGTGGTCGTCAAATTTGTTTGGCTAGCTGGTCAGTTTGAGAAATAAGAATGTTGTAGATGTGGTATATGCAACAGAATCGTAGTTTTATGAGGAAGAACATGGTGGACCCCAATCCATTAATGTTACGAATCTTAACCACTTCAGCTAACCAGATCACAACATAATGCGAGGTTTCTACAAAGTACCTAAAAAAATAGTTAATAATTAATAGCCTAGACACAGCACAATTGTTATTGTCATTAATCCTAATCTCTTGAACTAACGAAAACACAACATAATTAATGCGAGACTTTTAAAAGGTCAAACAATTAATAATAGACCAGACAGAGCGCAGCGAGCACCGACCAAAGTCCATTTTTACTTCAGGTACCACAGTTCAAGTAGGTTTTCCTTGATGCTCGTTGATGCCTTTGTTGTATTTTTATACAACCCCTCGTGATATGACTTCATATGAAGAACTAGCGTGCATCTGCTCAACGCCTTTCACGGCGACCTGTTTAACACGGGAAAATCCCTTCAAATTCACACACGCGTGAGACTTTTTCCACTCGTACAGAAAAGTACGTTTGTTAAACGTACAAAAGTCGCTCGGCATTTTAAAGTTATATTTATTCTCTTTTCTAAAGAGTATACTTTCCATTTAAATAAGAGAGGGTAAAGAGGGGCACTTTTTCATATTTAAAAAAGTTAATTTCTCCCTGAAATTATCACCTTATATATGGAGGTCACGCCACATTTGGTCATTTTCCCGGGGTTGTCCCACTAAATTGAATGGCAAACCTCGCTAGCAAGGTCGCAGAAATAGAAGTCGCACTGTTTATGAAACTAGATAAACTAAGCTTTCCATCCATGTAACATGTATTTTGATTGGTGGATCAGGCAAGAGGGGCAATTTCAAAGCCAAATCACAACACTTGTAGTGGGGGACCGTGACCTTCACTTTGATAGTCTGGACCATGATCCGTATGACTCACAGCATGTGTGAACGTGTAAACCAGACTCTTACTCTAAACTGCGCGAATCACAAGCAACGCCGATCGTCAGATCTCGATGGTGAACTCGTTGTTTCCTGGAAAGTTTTTCACAATTTACGTTGTAATCTTTTACCCAAAAGCATCACTTTGAAATTATTGGAATCTTTTGGGTACATGTGTCACTAATAAAACCCATAAAGAGTATCGGATTGGAGGTATTTTAAAGGGTTTTTTTCCGGACTATTGTGGTTGACTGCCCAATGAGTTGATAGGGGCATGTTTTCGAGTAGCGGTTCTTGGTTGTTGATGTCTACAATGATTGGAGCAAGCACATTGTATTGCTCAAATAATGGTAAGAATCTATCTTTAATATATAATGTTTAACTAAATATTTTCAAGTATTGAATCATATTGTCATGGTCTGTATTACTGTGAAATTCGCAAGAGGTAGTAAAAAAAGCAATCAGAGCTATTCACAATTTCATTCATGACACCGGATGACTTGGGGTTTGAATGGTCTCCTGTCTGAGTATGTTCAGCTACTAAAAAGTTGGATCTAAAAATATTACTGAATAATACTTTAAAGAGTCAACTCATTATTAATATGAAGCAAGATGTTACTTTTTAAGAGACATTTCATTCTAATTAAAATGATGGTTGAATCAAACAAATTGTGTTTTAATTAGTGGGCAGGTGAAAGAATATTATTTTGGAGCGAGTTGTTCGACCAGGGGCCTATGCGCCAACATCAACTCGCTCAAAAATGTGCTATTTTATTTTCACACTTTCACCAATCAAAAACACAATATGTTTGATTGATTTGTCGCTTATTTCATATCTTGCTTGGTAATATCGCACATTTAACACGTAGTGACACGCGTTCCCTACATTACATTAATTCTGTTTTTTTTTTCATTCATTTTATTTCACAGAATTAATGGCTTGATGTTCTGTGAGAAGAAGTGGAGGTTTCGGAAAGAAGTCAACCATAAGCTGCTAAACAGTGAGCTGACGAGCTCGAGACTGCCACCGTAGGGCAAAAAAAGACTTGGCCAGCAGGAAAACTCTTTGAATCCTATGCAAATCATAGAATTCCAAGACAGTAGATGGACATTCTTATGTAAAAGTCCATTATCTTGATAAGGAGTGGAATTCCCCAAAGTTTGATGAGTGGCGTGAGGCTGATGATGTAATTGACATTCCCTAAAGTGCTACGTGCATAAGTACTCCAGAATCCTTGAAGCTAATTTCATCCAACATCTAAAACAAACATAAAGGAGCAGCTTCCATGGTCAGCGTAAGGTAGACACCACTGTGAACATAGAACCCCATTACCAAGAGATTTGTTCAACACTTTTGTTGCTCTTGGGAAAAGGTTAATAATCTTTTTCCTTAGAATCCATTTCCATCATTTGATACTATTTTAGGAAAGAGGGTGGAACTCATGTGTTTTTAACAGCCAAGGAGATTTTTCATTTGTGATTTCGCCAGGTACTATAACATATCGTCTCAAGGAACAGGAGGCCTCTGAACAGTATTCACCTGAAGGTGCCCTTTCTTCAACTTATCCATAGGGGCTTTTTCATTTGGAAGTTTGCCCTGTGGAATCGAAATAAGTATGATTTTGCATTGTTTGTAAGGGTGAAAATATTTTTCTTGCGTTTTCTTTCGGATTATCTTTTGTTTTCATCCAATACTTCCAAGATTATGGTTTAATGTCATTTTTATGAAGTAATTAGCAGCAGCTGGTAATTTTAATGCTTGGGTGATAAATCTTTCCTGCTCTCTTTATGTGATATAGTGTTCATCAAAAACGTAATCTGCTCATTAGCTATTTTGCCATAAACTTGCTTCATTTCTTCACCCTATTCTATAATGGGTTTTTGGGAGTCTTTGTCCCTCTTTGAGTTTAAGCACTACTGTCTCATTTCTCGTCCGTTTTATGCAGCTCCCTGAACAGTTTCCCATATTGCAGAGTTCGATGTAACCAATCATTTTTCTGTTCAATTTGATCAGAAAGGTTAATGGTGAACTGTTACACTTAAAAGCAGCAGGACAGTTTTGCAAACCATACTGACCAAAACATCATAAAATTTCTGGAAAAATGTGAATTAAGTTGTATTGATTTTTTCACATGTAAATTAAAGAGACTTTTGAAAGCTTGGGGAAATGCAAAGGGATCAAGTGGGCGTTCAAAACTATAAAACGATGGGAGGACTCTGTTTATGCACCATTAACATTAAGCACAAACTGGCCTCCTGTCACAACGTAAATTAGAACAAGAACTCATCACCGAACAAGTTAAAAGGAGGAAAATTGAAGATGATTTGGATAACATGAAAGCAGTGAACTTTTTGAAATGTAACGTTGATAAAACAGGAAATGCAAGAAACTAAATAGACTATCAATGCCCGATAAACGAGAGAGGGGACAAAGGGGTAAGAACAAAGGGAAAACCTAGTTACAGTGGAAGTCAGAAACGTCGTCACAAGACACAGAAGATTAACACAGTAAAAGAAATGTTTGGACACTTAACCAAATCAGATTAGATCCGCAGCTTTCAACTAAAGATGCAGATGGTGATATTGTTGATGTAATTCTTAATAATGAACAAACCACTTGTACCGGCAAATTCCAAAGTTTCTCAAGATGATGTAGATGAAATGATTTTTATAATGGATTCATTCAATGTGACGTATATGTACCCATGAAATTGCACAAAAATTCAGTCGCTTCCTAGAACATGTCAAATTAAGAAAAGACGATATGAATTAAATGCTTCTTTTCGAAATACAGACGTTGGATTGAGATTACGAGGGCGTTTTTATATCCTTAAAGACCTCACCTTATTCAAAAATTTAGGGTAAACAGTCGAATAGTCATCTTTTGCAAGATGGAAAGGCTAAAATAAAATTAAGTGGAGATAATAGGGCACCAGGGTAATTTAAAAACACCTGATTAATGTCAGCTACTCATTATAGGTGATGTATTTTTGTACTTCTGAACGTGTGGAAAATTACCTGTCAAGGTAGTCCAATGCCCAGAGACAGGAGAATGCTATAGAAAGCATTGAGAATATTGATTGATGAATTTAATTCTCGAATCCGTATCTGTTGGAGTGAAATGAAATTCTGGTGGAGAACATATATTGGGGAGACTTAAAATTCCTCAACCAAGCTCACAGGCATAGGTGGTTTTGCGTCTAGATTCTCTTGTCTCTGGTGTAAATGCTCAAAGAGTGATCGTGCAGACATGACACAGTGTGGTCAATGGCTAGTACCAGTAAAGGGCTAGGACCTGTTGATGAAATAATCTGATTGTTCAAAAAAGCCTAAAAAACAATAATAAACACAAATTTAACTGTAACTCTGAACTAATATTTCCATCTGTCCCAATTGTTAAAGTTGTTCCTGATACTCTTCATCTCTTTAAGAATAATGGACCAACTGGTCTATCATCAGCTCACTCTCTACCTTCTCAACAATGTGATAACATCATTAAACTCAATCCAAAACCTTAAACTAGAAGCATGTGTTAACTTGATGCGATTTCAGTCTTTTATAAATAAGTTGGGAATCACTGATTGAGGTATGTAATCAACAACTCAAAAATCGAGGCATGAACATTTACTGGCTCCAGAACATAGAAAAACTACTTTCAAATATAAACTTAAGTGAACCTCATTCCTAATCATCCAAAGTTAAACCACAATACAAACCCTGTGGAGCAATTTTAAATTGTTAGTTGGAGAGCTAAATAAAACTTAACACCTACGGAAATTGATGATTTTGAAGTTTCTACAAGTCCTGGGTTACATTTGTACCGCACTGTGTACTCCCTTAAGGAAGGATGTCGTCTCATATATGCATGTTCTTCTTGGCATATCATTTTCCAGGAGGTTATGCGGTTTCATTGGAAACCCATCATTGTTGTTGTCAGCAAGGACTTGATAGTTGAACGATTTTGTAACAAATGGTATTTTCGGTCTGGCTAAATCCTTTAAAGAGTGCTCGCACAACAACACTCCAAAAACAATGCCGACTGAGGCTACTAGAAACTAAGTGCCGTCGAGCCCCTAAGTGGAATGTGTAAAATGCCTTTGTGTAAAACAAAAAAAAAAAGATGGCCATAATAGATTGATCTTGTCCCTTAATTTCCCACAAAGTAGGGTACTCCTGACAAAACTTGTGAAAACTAAAAACTATTAATTGTATGTGAGCTTTATTTTGTAAAGTATCCCTTTGTAGATAAAATACATTTATCATTTGCATGTATTCATTGCAGCTCAGTGTGATAGGAGATAATTAGCAGATTTATGTGTTGTTTTCCTTATTTCGTTATGATATTTGTTTTGATTTTTTTTAATTTACCATCATGATGACAAACTGGTATAATACTTCTGCCAGGTATTTAGTTTGTTTTTGCCTTTTTCCAATCTGTATAAACCGTAGTTCTTAGATTTGAGTAAGTTGTTTGTTTTATATGTATACAAGTACATAGTATTTGCATGTTGTGTTGCAGTAATGATAAGTACATGCAGTTGGGAATAGTTTTACATTTGCCATCCAATTTTTGGGCTTTCTTTTTATAACTAATAAATACTATCAGTATTAAAGTTAAAGCAGTAGTAAACTTGAAGTGGTGCTATTTTATATCATACATGTTTTTCAAAAATATGAATGTTTAATCAGCTAAAAATATTGCCAAAGATTTGAGATGCCATTATCAATAACATTTTGTGTGTGTCTTTTTAATTAATACAGCAGCTTGTTATTTACACACAACATGACTTCTGAATTTTCTACATAAACTATTTGTAAAACGGGTACATGTAATATGTATTTTTTGTGAAATGATGTGTAGAAAAAAAACTGGTTTCTAAATGTTTTTAGTTGTGTAAGTATCGAAGTGTTTAGTTAGTTGTTAGTCATCAAATAAATCTGTTTTATATTTATTGTGTATCAGTTTAACTATATTGTAACTTATACTATGGGTTTGTTATCATCCTTTGAGTAATTTATGTGCACTTTTCACAAATAAACCTCCATTTTGCCAAGGGGAGAAAAGAAAAAGACATGTTTGTTTAGTGCTACTTGGTGTGAACAACAGTTGTTTGATCCCCTTATCATGTAAAATGGAATACCCCTACTTGGTTAATCAGTGCAAGGCATGTGGTGCGCTCGACCCTAATCAGGTAACAGTGCACTCACTGTGTGAGGCACACAGTAAGCGGTGTGTTGTAATTATCTGCCCAAAACGGGGTAAAGTTCTCCATATGTTTTTGTAGTAAGAGAATTGTGGTGACATTATGAAATGCTCGATTGAGTGGTAATTAGTTCTGAAACGAACTGGAGGTACAACTCGACGTTTCGATCAGTATGCTCTGATCGTCCTCTCCTGAGGACGATCAGAGCATACGTCGATTTGTACCTCCAGTTCTTTTCGGAACTAATTACCACTCAATTGAGCATTTCACATGGTGTCACCGCAATTACTCTCACTTATCCTCCTCACCATGCAAAGCTACAAGTTCTACCTGACTTTTATTTTGTTGTCGATTTTTGTAACCGAAACTCATCGGCATTCATCTGGCCTTCAGCTAACTCCAGACCACAGCAACCATTTGGTACGTTCGGATGTCTCATGTAGGTTTTTAGGTGTTCGGGTATGTACCCGAAACACCTATTGTTTTTGTTCGGTTTTTTTTTTAGGTGTTCGAGCGCGCAGCGCGAACACCTATTGTTTTTGTTCGTTTTTTTTAGGTGTTCGGGTATGTACCCGAAACACCTATTGTTTTTGTTCGTTTTTTCTTCTCCTTCTTCTCCCTAACGATTGTCTACAAAAAACACATACTTGCAAAGTTCACATGAACTTGAAACTTGGCATGTACTTAGACCTTAACAAGTAGATGAAACATGAGTTGTGACGTCATGATAAGGTCATCAGATATCAAATTACGATAAATCAAAATTTAATATTAAAAAAAATCATATCTCAACAACCACAAGAGGTAAATTCACAATTTTTGCACCATTGTACAGATCGTTAATTGTCAAAAAATATTTACAAAAAGGTGACCCAATTTGACCTTTACTTCCTGTCCAAACCGGAAGTCAAAGTGTAATATATTTAAAAAATCATATCAACAACCACAAGGGGTAAATTCACAATTCTTTCACCATTGTACAGATCGTTAATTGTCAAAAATATTTACAAAAAGGTGACCCCAATTTGACCCTTACTTCCTGTCCAAACCGGAAGTCAAAGTTTAATATTTAAAAAAATAATATCTCAATAACCACAAAAGGTAAATTGACATTTTTTGCACCATTGTATAGATTGTTAATTGTCGAAAAAATATTTACACAAAGGTGACCCCAATATGACCTTACTTCCTGTCCAAACCGGAAGTCAAAGTTTAATATTTTAAAAAAATCTTCCACAAGAGGTAAATTCACAATCTTTGCACCATTGTACAGATCGTTAATTGTCAAAAAATATGTTAATAAAGTTGACTCCAATTTGACCTTTACTTCCTCCCGAACACCTAGTGTTTGTTCAAACAAACACTTAAGCTCTAGTTTTTTTTCTTCTCCTTCTCCCCATCGATTGTCTACAAAAAAACACATACTTGCAAACTTCACATGAATTTGAAACTTGGCATATACTTAGAACTTAACACGTAGATGAAACAAAATTTGTGACGTCATGATTAGGTCATCAGATATCGAATTACGATAAATCAACATTTAATATTTAAAAAAATCATATCTCAACAACCACAAGAGGTAAATTCACAATTTTTGTACCATTGTACAGATCGTTAATTGTCAAAAACTATTTACAAAAAGGTGACCCCAATTTGACCTTACTTCCTGTCCAAACCGGAAGTCAAATTTTAATATTTAAAAAAATATATCTCAACAACCACAAGAGGTAAATTCACAATTTTTGTGCCATTGTACAGATCGTTAATTGTCAAAAAATATTTACCAAAAGGTGACCCCAATTTGACCTTACTTCCTGTCCAAACCAGAAGTCAAAGTTTAATATTTAAAAAAATCCTATCTCAACAACCACAAGAGATAAATTGACATTTTTGCACCATTGTATAGATTGTTAATTGTCGAAAAATATTTACCGAAAGGTGACCCCAATTTGACCTTACTTCCTGTCCAAACCGGAAGTCAAAGTTTAATATTTAACAACATATATCTCAACAACCACAAGAGGTAAATTCACAATTTTTGTGCCATTGTACAGATCGTTAATTGTCAAAAAATATTTACCAAAAGGTGACCCCAATTTGACCTTACTTCCTGTCCAAACCGGAAGTCAAACTTTAATATTAAAAAAAATAATATCTCAACAACCACAAGAGGTATTTTCACAATTGTTGTACCATTGTACAGATCGTTAATTGTCAAAAATATTTACCAAAAGATGAAACCAATTTGACCTTACTTGCTGTCCAAACCAGAAGTCAAAATTTAATATTTAAAAAAATCCTATCTCAACAACCACAACAGATAAATTGACATTTTTGCACCATTGTATAGATTGTTAATTGTCGAAAAATATTTACAGAAAGGTGACCCCAATTTGACCTTACTTCCTGTCCAAACCGGAAGTCAAAGTTTAATATTTAAAAAAATAATATCTCAATAACCACAAAAGGTAAATTGAAATTTGTTGCACCATTGTATAGATTGTTAATTGTCGAAAAAATATTTACACAAAGGTGACCCCAATATGACCTTACTTCCTGTCCAAACCGGAAGTCAAAGTTTAATATTAAAAAAAAAATCATCCACAAGAGGTAAATTCACAATCTTTGCACCATTGTACAGATCGTTAATTGTCAAAAAATATGTTAATAAAGTTAGACTCCAATTTGACCTTTACTTCCTCCCGAACACCTAGTGTTTGTTCAAACAAACACTTAAGCTCTAGTTTTTTTTCTTCTCCTTCTCCCCATCGATTGTCTACAAAAAAAACACATACTTGCAAACTTCACATGAACTTGAAACTTGGCATATACTTAGAACTTAACACGTAGATGAAATAAAATTTGTGACGTCATGATTAGTTCATCAGATATCGAATTACGATAAATCAAAATTTAATATTTAAAAAAATCATATCTCAACAACCACAAGAGGTAAATTCACAATTTTTGTACCATTGTACAGATCGTTAATTGTCAAAAACTATTTACAAAAAGGTGACCCCAATTTGACCTTACTTCCTGTCCAAACCGGAAGTCAAATTTTAATATTTAAAAAAATATATCTCAACAACCACAAGAGGTAAATTCACAATTTTGGTGCCATTGTACAGATCGTTAATTGTCAACAAATATTTACCAAAAGGTGACCCCAATTTGACCTTACTTCCTGTCCAAACCGGAAGTCAAAGTTTAATATTTAAAAAAATCATATCTCAACAACCACAAGAGGTATTTTCACAATTGTTGTACCATTGTACAGATCGTTAATTGTCAAAAATATTTACCAAAAGATGACACCAATTTGACCTTACTTGCTGTCCAAACCAGAAGTCAAAGTTTAATATTTAAAAAAATCCTATCTCAACAACCACAAGAGATAAATTGACATTTTTGCACCATTGTATAGATTGTTAATTGTCGAAAAATATTTACAGAAAGGTGACCCCAATTTGACCTTACTTCCTGTCCAAACCGGAAGTCAAAGTTTAATATTTAAAAATATATATCTCAACAACCACAAGAGGTAAATTCACAATTTTTGTGCCATTGTACAGATCGTTAATTGTCAAAAAATATTTACCAAAAGGTGACCCCAATTTGACCTTACTTCCTGTCCAAACCGGAAGTCAAAGTTTAATATTAAAACAAATAATATCTCAACAACCACAAGAGGTATTTTTCACAATTGTTGTACCATTGTACAGATCGTTAATTGTCAAAAATATTTACCAAAAGATGACACCAATTTGACCTTACTTGCTGTCCAAACCAGAAGTCAAAGTTTAATATTTAAAAAAATCCTATCTCAACAACCACAAGAGATAAATTGACATTTTTGCACCATTGTATAGATTGTTAATTGTCGAAAAATATTTACAAAAAGGTGACCCCAATTTGACCTTACTTCCTGTCCAAACCGGAAGTCAAAGTTTAATATTTAAACAAATAATATCTCAATAACCACAAAAGGTAAATTGAAATTTTTTGCACCATTGTATAGATTGTTAATTGTCGAAAAAATATTTACACAAAGGTGACCCCAATATGACCTTACTTCCTGTCCAAACCGGAAGTCAAAGTTTAATATTTAAAAAAAATCATCCACAAGAGGTAAATTCACAATCTTTGCACCATTGTACAGATCGTTAATTGTCAAAAAATATGTTAATAAAGTTGACTCCAATTTGACCTTTACTTCCTCCCGAACACCTAGTGTTTGTTCAAACAAACACTTAAGCTCTAGTTTTTTTTCTTCTCCTTCTCCCCATCGATTGTCTACAAAAAAACACATACTTGCAAACTTCACATGAACTTGAAGCTTGGCATATACTTAGAACTTAACACGTAGATGAAACAAAATTTGTGACGTCATGATTAGTTCATCAGATATCGAATTACGATAAATCAAAATTTAATATTTAAAAAAATCATATCTCAACAACCACAAGAGGTAAATTCACAATTTTTGTACCATTGTACAGATCGTTAATTGTCAAAAACTATTTACAAAAAGGTGACCCCAATTTGACCTCACTTCCTGTCCAAACCGGAAGTCAAACTTTAATATTTAAAAAAATATATCTCAACAACCACAAGAGGTAAATTCAAAATTTTTATACCATTGTACAGATCGTTAATTGTCAAAAAAATATTTACAAAAAGGTGACCCCAATTTGACCTCACTTCCTGTTCAAACCGGAAGTCAAACTTTAATATTTAAAAAAATCATATCTCAACAACCACAAGAGGTAAATTAAAATGTTTTGAACCATTGTACTGATCGTTAATTGTCAAAATATATTTACAAAAAGGTGACCCCAATTTGACCTTTACTTCCTGTCCAAACCGGAAGTCAAAGTTTAATATTTAAAAAATCATCCACAAGAGGTAAATTCACAATCTTTGCACCATTGTACAGATCGTTAATTGTCAAAAAATGTTTAAACAAAGTTTACCCCAATTTGACCTTTACTTCTTCCCGAACACCTAGTGTTTGTCAATACAAACACCAAGCTCTAGTTTTTCTTGTTTTTCTTTTTTTAAATCGAGAAGCTCAACAGATTTAAAAGGGCAGTATCGTTACAATCAGCAGGGCATGGAATCGGAGTGCTAGTTTTAGATGAACTCAGTGACTGTCATATATCCCATATGACATTACCGTTACCCCCAGCTAAACATTTGACGTTCTTACAACGTTGTAAAAACATCATACTTTATAGCATCAGCAAGGTTATTAGTGTAAAGTTGTATAGCAACGAAACTTTGTCGACTTCCCTATACGTCTTAAAGACCATACAATATGGTAAATATTTTCAACCCTATTTTAAAAAGTAAGTAATTCTAAGTAGGAATAATAAGACTTTCATTATTTTTTAACCCTTCAAAAAACCTATGAAAATGTACTTCGCCAGTACCGCGAACGGCAGGCCCGAAACAAAAGCCGTAGGGGACACTTTCACTGAGCCTATTTTGAGGACGTACATACGGCAGGGCGAACGCCAAACTGTTTAGTGCGGTACGTTTTGTACACAAGGCATATTACATCGCGTACAGCTCAGTGCAAAAATAAGTTTACCAACTACGACTTCCAAAAGTGTTTTTGAAGAAGTTTCCAAAAGCAGTACTGACTAAATATGTTGTTCATCATCGTCATTTGATGGAGATTATACTAATTCCGAAGTTGGCGAAATAAGGGGCATTGAATCGTATAAATTTGAGCCCAAAATGGATGAAGTCCAGGCGAAAATGGCGAAGCCGAAGGTCCTGACACATGCATGTACATGTACAAGCCACGGACAACGCGGCGGCAGCCAGACTGTTGTTAAGACGGCTAGCTGCTTCCACAACTACCGCCGTAAAAGTACGTCATAAAAACAGGCAAAATATTTGCTACCTCCATGGGTCAAAACTAAAACAGTTACGTCGCGGATTTCAACCGCTGGAATTTTTGGTTGCAAATTATGATTTTTTCCACAATTTCTGATTTGTTGAAATATCTTTTGGAATAGCATATAAATAATTAAATACATATTGAACACTTTTGAGTAAATGAATCAAGGCAATTTGTATGGTCTTTAAGAACGCAATGATGCAACGTAATAAACACGTTGTTAGAACGTTACAGACACATTTCCAGTTTCTAATTTGTCTAATCTCCTACATGTCCTGACAATGTTATGAGTAAATGAAATAAAGACGTTGTTACAGCGTTAAATAAACGTTCGTTGCCAATCACCCCATGACCACGCACGTTGTTACAACTGTTGTGGTTGTAGCGACGTTGTCAAACTAACGTTGTGGCAACGTTCCTACAACTTAACAGGTGCATGGCCTATATACTGTACAAAGGAACTGAAAATCAACCATGAAATAATTGTTTGTTCATACAATGATTTATTGCACATAAGTGATGGAATAATCACATTTTCGTACAGCCCCATGGTCTGTTAAATTTGATTGTGTATTATTTATTATTTTTGTATTTGCAATATGAAATAAATTGTACTGCAGTGCATTGAATTGAATTGAGTGAAAACGCTTAAATTATGGTTCAAGGGAAGACAGACCGATTGAGGCAACAAATCTTCCGGGTTATGGCTACCTTTGAACCAAATTGCAGTAGGCAGAGCGTTTTTTTTTTGAGATATGATTTTTTGGATTTAGTGTAATTTGATATCTGATGACCTCATCATGATACAACTACATGTTAAGGTCTAAGTATGTGTTAAGTAAGTGTCCGCGCTTTGAGCGCCCAACAGGGTGGATACGTGCGCGCTACAAATCTCTATTATTATTATTATTATTATTATTAAGTTTTAAGTTGCTGTGAACTTTGCAACTATCCTTTTTGTATTGGATAAGTCTCACTGAGAAGAAGAAGAAAAATAAAAAATAAATAAATAATAAATTAATTAAAAAACGAACAATTTCAAGAGGTGTTCGCGCTGCTAGCTCAAACACCTAATAACGAGAAGTATGTTTGTTGGGTTACAAACGTAAGGTGCTTGGGTTTGGTTTTGGTAAAAAATTGGAAAGTAAAATCCAGTCAATTATCCAGTCGAAACAGATATACTCCTGATAATATGCATATTTTTTATACATGTTGAAATAGATCATCGGCCATTGATTCATTTCGAATTGTACAGCCATCTGGTAGGATAATCCTTTTTGGTCGCCTTTTCCACCCACTACTGCCATGAATATGATACTGCAGGCTATGCCTATAGTGGTTAACAACATTGGGTCAAAATAAAGAAATTTTTACTTTTTAGTAATAATTAGACAGCACCTCAGGAGAAAAACATTATAGGGAAGACTTGTATAATCATGAGCTTAAACTCTTTGCATTTTTTCAAGTGTGGAAAATTTCTCTCATAAATTCATACCATAGATTTCCTGGGATTTGTCCATCAGCTGTAGCTCTAGGCTTTCCACATGATCTAAACCATTGTCTAATTAGCCGTGGGTCTGTTAAACAAGGGTGGTCATTGTTTATTATTACATTACACATGGCCAACTCATTGCTAGACCATTTCCTGTCCCATGTACTGAAGAATAGGTATCTATGACAGAAACCTGCATATCATTATAAAATGGCCAAAGTTTTATAAGAATTTAGCTTAAATTCAGTGGCTATGGAAAAACCTTGAATTCAATTAGTTGAGAACAAATGAAAATATGTGTCATGATGGATTTTTAATTTAAATACTTGGAATACGAGAAAAATGGTGCCTAAAGTCAATTCGTATGTATTTTTTAAATTTTTTTATTTATTTTTTTAAATTTAATTATTGCAAACTCTGCAATTTCCAACACATCAACATATCAGTGAAATCAGGCGTACACTACCCTACTATTCACGTGCATATAGGCCTACACAAAAATTCAAAATACACTCTTGCCAAAATATAATGTTTGGAGGATTTTCAGTACTTTTTGGAATTGCTAAAAATGGAGATGAGCAAATCAAGATCAATTATTTATAACTATCTTTATAGAGGGTAACCCATCCAGGACAGCTGATCATTCAGAGCCCCCATAGGCCTATATAAAAAATAAATCAAGATAGAATTGTAAAAATACAATGCATACAGCGACAAGACTTATAAAAATGTACTGCTGCATAAATGAGCCAGTAATTTTCAGTCAATGTGTTCATCTTAAACTAGGACACTGATTCCATGCCCTGTTGAAAGTGGTTCGGTACCACAGAATTTTTTTTTAACCCTAACTCCCTAGACAACAAAGGCAGTCGGAGGATTTTCAAGGATTTTTATTGTTCAGTAACAATGCTTAGGGAGTTAGGGTTAATGCTCGGTTTCTTAATTTCTTATACAAGGGGCTGACATTTTCACGGAGCGCCATAAAGATCTTGATTCTGGTCATGAATTTCACGTAAAAAACCTGTTCTCAGATCTTGTTCACGACTGCTAAAACGCACCCTGTAACGTCATGTTCTCTTTGCAGTGGTATTGTTCTTCTGGAAAACTCAACCAATATCTTGATCGGGATGCTCTCAAAAAGGCACATAATCAGGTACGTAGGAAGGTGTAGAGTCAACTGGATCGAAACCTGAAGGGGGCTAGGGGGCTCAGTGTGCAGGTGTAGCTTCATCATGCCCGAGGTCAGGTTCGTCCAGTGTTTTAAAGAGGTATCACCCGGCCGTGTTTTAACGGTAATTTCAAACAAAACATCTTTATCATCTGAACATTGGTGGTATGCTTAAAGAAGATTGACGTACAATGTCCCAAAAAGAAAGCAGTACAGTTTGGGAGACTTACCCGGCGCGCACCTCACCATCCTGTTGCCTAGATATAGTAGATACGTACGCGCGCATTGATTTTAACGATGCCCCTTAAAATATGTACCAACCTATAAGAAACAAGGAAAAAATATTCAAAAAATCATTTGAGAGCGTTAACCCCCCTGTACATGCCCCCTGATGAAGATTTGTTTTTGTGAAACGGCATGGCATCCCGTCTTCTTATGCAGGTTACTAGAATACCGTTGGTGGGGCAGCAGTCTATTTTGTTTAAATCACAATACTAGGGAAGCAATAAAGAATACATTATGTTTACCTGTTAAAATTTTAGCCTACTATTTCATGACAACCTTTAAATTGCATTATGAAACAAAAAATGTGATTAAAAAGTAACATTTGCATGAATAAAACACAGTGTCCCTGTGCCCTGTGCATTTGTATGGAACTCATTTTACCCTAAAAAATGTAAAATTTTGGATTGATGTTTACATTTCTAGAAAAAAAAGTCTGCTAGAAAAAAATTAAATAATAAATTAATAAAAAGTAAATTAATAAAATAGTAAAACAATAGAATGTGCTGCAAATTAAATCTTGCCTTATGAAAATGGCAAACGAGAAGGGGTACATTCTTAAATGTTTGTTCCATGTATAGACAGGTCAATTTATGGGGGAAAAACACCCCAACCCCCAAAAAATTGCAAACCCAGGTTTTTCAACGGTTTTTGGTAGTATTTGACATCAGGAATAACATACTAAAAATCTAAGAAAATCTGGCTTCTGGAAAGTTGTAATTTCAAAATGGCGTCCAAGATGGCCACCAATACCATAAAATGGCCATAAATCATTTATTATCCACCCTAGAGTTCTAATTTTGGTGTCTACTACTAGGTTTTAGGGGTCAAGCAATCCATTGAAACCAACTAAAGTATCGTTGAGTAGTTAGGCATCCTGCAAATCCAAGATGGCTTCCAAAATGGCTGCCAATTAAACTAAAATGGTTATAAGTCACTAACTGTTTATATTATGGCTGTAATTTTGGTGTCTACCCCTCGGTTTAAGGGGTTGGAAAATCTACTCAGACCAGTGAAAGTGTTATTGAGTAAAGCTTTAAATCCAAGATGGCGTCCAAGATGGCTATAAGTCATTTACTATTTACATTATAGATGTAATTTTGATGTCTGCCGTTAGGTTTTAGGGTCTAAAAATTAAGAAATTAACACCAGTACAAGTATCATTGAGTAATCAGGTAACCTAAAAAATCCAACATGGCATCCAAGATGGCTGCCAATACACTGAAAAGGCTAAAGATCACGTATTATTCTCATTAGATCTGTAATTTAGGTGTGTACTCCCAAGATTGTCAGGATCAAAAATATATTAGGCCAGTTAAATTATCATTGAGTGATCAAGTTCTCAATAAATCCATGACGGCAGTCATCTTAGATGAAATACACCTAAATATCTGTATACAGTTACTCTTCACCGTATCAATGTTAGCGGAGAAACTAACCAGGATTCCCCCAGTAGCGGCGAACGAAGCGGGAAGAGCCCATCGCCGAATTATTGAGCCCCCCGAGGGCCCGAGGGAACTGTAGCGTAAGGAAGTCTGGCCCCGAGTTCCTTCTGATTGAGGCATGCTCCGTCCCAGGGCGGGTGTGGACGAGGGCTTCCGGGAGTCGGGTTGTTTTGTAGCGCAGCCCAAAGGCGGGTGGTAATCTCCATCCAAGGCTAAATACCTGCACAAGACCGATAGATCACAAGTACCGTGAGGGAAAGTTGAAAAGCACTCTGAAGAGAGAGTTCAAGAGTACGTGAAGCCGTCGAGAAGCAAACGGGAGGGCCGCGCAGATCGGGCCTGGGAGATTCAGCGCGGCCGGCGCGGTGCCCCCGCGGTCCACGCACGCCCCTTTTGTCGGGGGCGGCGGGGCCCGGGGGCGCCTCCGCGCTCGGCCGCGTGCACTTCTCTCGGGCGCGGCGCCCGCGACCGGTTGGGTGACCGGCAGAGGCCGGCCGGGTGGGGTGACTCCGGCCAAGCCGGGGCCTCAACGGAGGTCCCAGTCGGAGAGCCTACAGCCCGGCCGCGTTGCGCCAGCGACCCGACCGAGGAAGGGACGACGGGCCGCGCCTGCCCCGGGAGCCGCCAGCGGCTCCCGTCGGGCCGGGTCGCCCGGGATTACTCAATGACACTTTCCTGATTACTCAATGACACTTTTATTGGTCTTAATGGATTTCTTGACCCCTAAAACCAGGGGGTAGACACCAAAATTACAACTCTATGGATAATAAATGATTTATGGCAATTTTAAGGTAACGGCGGCCATCTTGGACGCCATTTTGAAAATAACAGCTTTTCGGAAGTCCGAATTTATTAGATTTTTAATATGTTATTCCTGATGTCAAATACTACCAAAAACCGTTGAAAAAACTTTTGTTGCAATTTTTTGGGGGTAAAACTGTATATTGACCTGACTTGTAGTATTTATGTTAGATGGGCCCTACAATGTTGATTGTACATGTAATTGCACAATTGTATGTGAAGCAGTATCATGACATTGGACCTTGGTCTTTAATTATTTCTCAAAGTGCAATTGTAATTGCACATTGCGTAACTTGGCTTAAAGGCAACGTGTACCGGTACATTAGATGAAAATATTAATTAAAATATGTTTAAAGACTCACTTGAACGGAAAGTTCTAAAAAAAGAGGAGTTTTGAACCTTGATTGTTATATATTAAGGTATTTTTCATTGTTAATAAGATATTATTACGTTCATGGTTTTTTCGTAATTTGAAAAATTTGGGTCCCCTCCTTCCGTTTTTGAAAACCTTTCAACGTTCCCGCCGTTGGCGGTGCACTTCCCTGGCTCCCTACATAGCCCTCTTGCATGTGCAACACGAAATCAATACCGAATAACTTGCGGCCAAGGAAACCAGCGTAAAACTCCAGGATGGTACGACTCGCTCGTGACGTCATCATAGTCACACTTAACTTAAGTGTAGTTATCATTAAGCATATATTATTGAATGAATTTTGGCTAGAATTAGCCGTGCCCAGTGCCGTTCAAGTGTGGCTTTAATAAAACTATGATGCAAATACGGGAAAGATTAAAGGATGAACTAATGTGTCATTCACTAAAAAATCAGTCCAGATGTCATTGTGTATTCATTTATATGCTGAATGCCACATACATTAGGGTTACTGAAGTAAGAGATTGTCCATGGCCCTGTTAATCATCCATTGTGACATCTGCCTTGGTAGTGACATTGTTCAGATATAGCTTAAGGTTTGCTGCATATGTAGTGTTGGGAAGTTTCTTGTGACTC
Organism: Zoroaster sp. YZ-2022; assembly: GCA_029582265.1. Classification (NCBI taxonomy): domain Eukaryota; kingdom Metazoa; phylum Echinodermata; class Asteroidea; order Forcipulatida; family Zoroasteridae; genus Zoroaster; species Zoroaster sp. YZ-2022. The sequence goes on from CM055836.1 coordinate 7,642,385, forward strand.
TTCATCAAGTGGAATATATCACTCGGAAAGTGCTGTCTCAGGCATACCGAACCTCAAAGTACAAACGAGTGGTCTTCATCTGTTCAACTACATCGATGGATCCCATGTATTCATCAACCTGATGGGCAGATGATGTGAATGGTCCTCCCACAGATTTAAGTTTATCAAGGTCATTGTTCTTCCTGCGATCAACAGCTATGTTGGCAATTTCTTTGTCTTGCAGTCCTTTCTTTTTGAGTTCGTCCTGTGCAGAATTCCACTTTATTTCCGGTATTATTTTCCGCATTATTTCCGGTATGGTTACTTTAGAGTACTCTGGAAAGGAACCTGATGATCTCTGTTCGATTAGATCCACTGACTGGCAAGCTGCTTGAATTGGGTCCCCTTATTGAAAGTTCCTAATTGATGAATCTACACTGCGTTCTGCAGTGCGTGCTTGCTGTCTTCTTGATACCTCTTTTTTGCTTGTGGAACCCTTCTACTAGAGCTGGTAAAGACAATGCATCTGTGGACGAGAAATCGTTGTATATTTGCTAGAAAGCTGGTATCAGTTTTGTATATGTTGTGGCAGATGTTGTGAGGGAAAGGAAGAGTTGCACAAAATGAAGGCCAGTTAGGGCACCCGCACAATACAATAATTTCAAGAAGTTAAGTTATAAGAAACACCTCACAATGCAAGCAAGCTGGTTTGTTACATGCACATACATCTCAAGAAAGGATGCTACATCTTCATAGTGATAGAGTGCAATGCCACATATTAGAGTTAATCTGTTGAATCCTTAAGACTGACAAATTTGTTACATATCGTGGAGAGATTTCAAACTCTTTTCTTTGTTCCAGGGCTTGTGGTCAAAGTCATGGTTTATGAGCCTAGTGAAGCAATCCAGTGACACATGATGCGGTTGTGGTAGCATTTACAAGAAACGAGGAATAAATCTTGTCTCAACCAATCATGGTTTCTACTTCAGCCTATTGCTTTGTGATTACTCTGTTAAACATGAGTGACGGGTGTACATTGCAAAACAGATGGTTGGGAGTGTGTTGTGAATCTAATTCATCAGCCACAATCAACTTCAAAACTGTGAGTAGTTTGATCGGTGATTACAAAATCAATCTTTTCAAATAAAATTTTGATTCCGTCCCACTTGCAGATTGCAAAATCGTCCCTAATTTGCCATAGTGACCAATCCCGAATTAAGTTGGCATAGTGACCAATGCAGTATTGGTCACTTTGCCAAATTACAAAATAGCCAGTTAGAACATTCGTCATTTGAATGCATGCTCTATCTCCAAAACTATAAGGAATACATGCATGTGGATTAGATACAATGGTAGGTCTCTTCCTGAATGTACTAATGGACAGGAAACTTATTGGAAAAAGTCGGATTGGCCACTCTTGCAAATTAGGGACGAAATATCAAGGACTGCTAGCTTGAGATTTGCAAGGTTCTGTCTCGTTTCTGAAGCAATATTCATGGTCGGGAGAGATCTGTATCTTCCATTTACTGTGATGCCCCGAACTGAAAAAGAACCAGCACCTTGTTTCTTTGAGCCATCTTCATAGTATGTTATTGTAGCCACTCCATCTGAAGCCATAATTTCACTTACAATTTCAACCAGCACCATTGCCTCTATGCTTTTGCCAGCCAATCGTGTGTTCTTTTTCTCAGGCAGGTTATCAAGATCAAAGACTTCGGATTCGCTGTGAAATTTCCAGGTTCTACCAAACATTTTGTTCCCAACTGTCACAACAGCTCCCTGGGCCTGTTTTTCGGACATGTGGTGACAACTTTTCAGCATGTCAACAGTCTCATAGAACTCAGATTTAACTTTTCGGACTTGGCGGTATTGTGGTGGCATGTCGTCCTGTGCAGTACCAACTGTATATGGACTTGACAGACGGCGCTTTCTCCTAGTAGAACAAGTTGGCTTGTCACTATCATCAGAACTCTCAGTTTGTAGATTCTCATAGTCCTGGTCACGAACAGCTGCACCTGATTCATTACTTTCAGGAAAAATAGTCACGTCTTTGTTAGGATTTATTTCACTTTCAGCGTCTTGGCGCTTATTCTCCGTGCTTTGCAAATCTTTTCTTCCGCGATCCATTGTCTTCATCCTATATCAGCAAAATCTTCATAGAACATTTTTCCGTCAGATCTCTGATCATCAAGAAATTCAAACTCCATGTCAGTCATTTTCAGTCTATGTAAACGTTCACACAGTTTTCTGACTACTTCATCTCTGCAGAAAACATCATGATCTACTGCTTGTTGAAATCTTTGAAAGTATCGCTTATGCCTTTCCTCGTTTGACAAAGTGAGATGAATTCCATGTTTAACGCCCAAATGTGCTTCTGTATGTGCTTCACTTGAATGGTGTAAAAAAATGTTTTCGCGCCTTGAGCGCCCAGCAGGGTGGATATGTGCGCGCTAAAAATCTTTATTATTATTATTATTATTATTATTATTATTATTATTATTATTATTATTATTATTATTATTATTATTATTATTATTATTATTATTATTATTATTATTATTATTATTATTATTATTATTATTATTATTATTATTATTATTATTATTATTATTGTAAATGTTGCAGTAGATCCAGTGGTCTTGAAGACGTTCTGCTAGCAGATGTGAGGCATCATCTTTAGATCTTTGGGCTTGTCCAGCTCGTTGTGGTCTCCGTAGACACAGCATATTCTGATTGATGCCCTTTTTTGTGGGAAGGACTCCGTGAGGAAATTCTGCTTGCTCATGATAGTCCAATTTTCCTAATGTTTTCTTTGCTTTTGACCAGGTAGTAATGTTTGTGCCATCCTTGTAGATGGAGTCATTAACTAAAAAAATATGAAATACATAAATAATTATGTGTGATCTCACAAATGTATTATTACACAAGTTATTAATAGAAAGTGAAGTATTGAAACAAGTTGTTCACAAATGTGCTTAAATATCAGTTGATAGACATACGGATCGAATCTGTCTTTTAACCCACCACTAGGGGTGGACGATATCACGGTAATATCGTAACGATACGATATTTAAAAAAAATATCGGCTAAATCGGTTACGGTTTTGAAAATATCGAAGTTTCGCCATATTGACGATATTTCAAAAATATAGCCGATATCAAATTTATATCGCTCATTTTAGTTAAAATATCGCCGGAGTGATAAATTATACGGTCATATCAACGAAGGTACGCTACCGTGAAGAACTTAAAAAAAAAAAACGGTTCGAAATCACAGCGCGGCCCCGTTCATGTTCCTATGACTAATTGCGTGCGTGGTCTTTTTTCGTGCGTTGTGCTCCTCGTTGTGGCGTGTGCTTTAAACTAATTACCCAAGGGTAGTCGCAGGATCACGTGGTACACTCTCCTGGAATAACCGCGCTGGTGTACGTTGTGAGTGTGGGACATTTTGGTCCAAGAAGAACATTCAAGCTGATTCAGCCACTGTTATTCTGGCCAGGTATGGGGGATTCAGTTCAAGCATGGTGCCAAAAGTGTGAGCGATGTGCAGTAGGCAAGAAACCCAACCGACAGACGAAACCATCCATGGGAACCCTTAGAGCGACAGCACCACTGGAGGTCGTCTCCATGGACTTTACAGAGTTAGAAAGATCCACCAGTGGACATGAGAACGTGCTGGTCTGTACATACGTTTTCACAAAATTTGCTTGGGCCATACCGACGAGGAACCAACGCGCAGATACCGTAGCCAAGTGTCTGGTTAACCCTATCCATACCGCGGGCGCCAAATGGCACATATTTGTGGTCATTGTTCCAGACCAGGGGATACAGATGGCACCTTTGCAAACGTATTATTTTACGACCGGCGGAGCTAATTGGTCCCAGCCAAAATGCTTAGGCGAATTTCATGACGGTCGCCCTCTATCGACGATTTAATTAATCCGCGTATCGTTAGCGTCCCCCCCCCCCCAGCCAGCGCGTTATATTCAAACGAAAAAGTGGCTGCGGGATAGTGGCTGCCGAATCGAAACTTAATCATGGACAGCGATAGAAATGCTGCCATTTTGGCAGAGATATTTGATGATAGTGACTCGGAAATGGAGATCGACACGGAGAATGATGAAAGCACCGATGATCAGGGTGATGATGAATCCTCAAGCGAAGGCGAAAAAGGACATTCGAGCGACGTGGATCCGCACGGTCAGGTATTTATATTACTGTAGGTCATGACCGTATAACATTAGTTAGCATGGTTAGGCACTACCTTTTAACATCAGTTTTAATTTGATTTTGGAGAATAGCTTCATTTTAAGCTGTATGCAACGAATTTAACATTGAGTGTAGATAAATGCCAGTTATATTTTACGTATGCTCTTTTCCGCGTAATTTCATGTTTGACGAGATCGTGAGTAAACTATTGCCCCCAACAAAAACCACACCAAACATCTATACTCTAAATAAATGGCCGCCAATTTAAAAAGCAAGATGACCACCATTGGCGGCCATGTTGGATTAAAAGATTTATCACGTGATTATGTTATTCATTTATGTATTCAAAATATAGAAGACGGCGTGTAACATGTTATTAAAGACGAAATATATGCAATTGCATTATTTTTGCATGACACTAAAAACAAATGGATATTTAATTACATTACAACTGTTGCCATGATAACTGTGGACCTTCCCCCCAAATTAAAATTATTGTATTACGAGATTATAAAAAAAGTCCCCAAAATTTCATCAATCTGGCCTTCAAGAAACAGCGGAAATAGTGCCAATTTAGGCACTTTTCATAAATTATACTGTGTGATAGACGAAAAGCACCTCATGCATTTTGTCTCTTCCTTCCGCAGAAAAATGCCAAATCCAGATGGAAGAAAACAGACTTCAGATCGGGTTGGAAAGAGATCAGTCATCTCAACAGGAAGCCGATGCAATTCACCGGAAGCTCTGGTCCTGCAGGTGACTTCTCAGGCCTTTCTGAAGTACAGGTATTCCAGTTGTTCTTCTGCAGTGCCGTCTGGGATCTGCTTGTAGACGAAACAAACCGCTACGCAGAGCAAACTGTTTCAGAAACCTCCTGGACCCCACTCACTCGAATGAAATGATGGCATTTGTAGCGCTTACTGCTTGCTATGGGCATCAACAAGTCGCCTCAGTACAGTATGTACTGGTCAACAGATGAAGTTCTACGGATGTCATTTTATCCATCCATAATGTCAAGAAATAGATTTATTTCCATTCTGCGATTTTTTCACCTCTCCGACAACCGGTTGCCTGAACCAGCCTCTGGATGTGACAAGCTTAAGAAAGTTAGGCCTTTGCTGAATGTCCTCCTCCCCAAATTTCGCAGCCTCTATTACCCTGGACAGAACCTATCTCCCTGATGAGTATGCTCAAATTTAAGGGACGCATCGGGTTTCTACAGTACATGCCAGAAAACCGGTCAAATGGGAATTAAGGCATTCTCTTTGAACGAGTCAGAGACGGGTTACACCTATTCGTGGATGCTGTACACAGGAGCTGCTGCCAAGGAGACAACAACTTCAAGAAGGCTACATGTACATGTAGATACCGAATCATCCCCCTCAAAGTGCCATCCCTCTGACCTAACCATCCCAGGAGAAGTCGTCGTTGAACTTCTAAATGGACTTGAACATAAAGGACATGTAATTTATTGTGATAATTACTTTAACAGACCAGCTCTGGTATCCAAACTGTCTCAATTAGGATTTGGATGTTGTGGTCCAGTGCGTTATACTGCACAGGGAATACCGAATGCAGCCCACCCAAAGACAAATAGAATGAAAAGGAGATAACCCAAAATTTTATGAGAAGGCTGGTCAGTTATGCATTGTTTGGCATGATAACAAAAATGTTGTACTCCTAACAAATGTAGGTGATTGCCAAGTAATTACAAAACAAAATCGGTGTAAGAAGAGCGAAAGTGGATTTCGTGAAATTGCTAAGCCCAAATCTATAGATAACTACAACAAATTCATGGGAGGAACCGATCTCGCTAATCAAATTTTTCAGTACTACACACATACACACAGAAGTTTGAAATGGTGGAAACGAGTGTTTTTCAGTATGTTGAACATATCCATGCTCAATGCCACGGTAATTTTCAACAGCATACCAACAAACAATCATGTCAGTAATCTTGACTTCCGTCTTCAAGTCATAGACGGCCTACTCACAGGTTGGGAACGTAATACAATGCTGCGTTTTACACGATCCAATGCGAATAACCTTCCTGTTCGGCTGATGGAGAAAATGCATTATCCTGGCAAAACCCTTCCGGAAGAAAACGTGACTGCATTGTTTGTAGCAACCGGCGATTTCACAATAGAAAACAAACGAGAATGATATGTAATCAATGTACATATCCGATGTGCGTAGTTCCTTGCTTTGAGAAATACCATACTTTGCACTTTGCATAAATTGCAAACAACCTATTTTGAGATAACCGACTTGCCAACAACTAATTATTGTTGTGGTAAGCAGACACCTTAGATTTATGTGTAAACTATATTAACGAGCATAATTATTCAACCTTACTGTTCAAAATAGAGTGCAATCGCCGGTGAATGTATTTTCATAAAATTATAACCAAAAGTGGATTTGTTATTGTAAATTAATCAGTTTTGTTGGCCACTCTTTGTACACATTCGAATCTCCATCACTCTTGGCTCCCCTACCCCCCTCCCCCCTCCCCCTCCCCCTCCCCCCTATTCAATGTTGGTCAACAACTGTGTTCGTGTGCCCACAATCCCAACCAACATTGAATGGGGGGGTCATTTTGATTGAATGTCCTTCAATCAATAGATAGATAGTTCAGAATGGCGTAAACATTATGTTAGAAATTGTAAATGTGTCCCAGTATTCAATAAGGCTCTTACTCAGAAACAGATTAATCTGATAGAAAGTAGAATTATCCTGTAGAATTATCCCTATCAGTATGTAAATTTCAAACCCTGGAAGTGAGAAGACACAATATCTGTGTTGATTTTGCCACTGTTTTAGCTAGCCATCCTCAGTATCAAAATTGGCTCCCTTTGAAAAATCCTGTTGACTGTTTTTTGAGACAAAAGGTTAAATATCAACAGTGTTTCTGTAAAACTCAGAGATTTCGTAACAGTGCCATTCCGTATTTTATTAATCTAATTAACACTACAACACACATAAATTATTACATTATTTAGCAACATTTTAATTTCTTAATTATTTTATTACACCTGTTTTAGCGTGTTTGTATGTATATACATTTAAAATTTTGAAATTGTAATTGTTTTATTTTAATTGTATTAATTGTAACACATTGTAAAAGTGCACACAATTCAGCCTTTGGCTGCCATGTGACATTTTTAGTGTAATAAACCATCAATGAATGAATGAAATCATGCAAAGTTTCAAATCTTCCAAATGTTATTTGTAATACTTAAAGCTGCATGCTGTACAGTGGAATTGCACACATTTGCTGGTACATTAACTACAGACTGTAGAGTGGTGGCGCTCTTCATTAGAAGCCACCAGAATTACTATGGTAAACAAGGGATTATCTGCACCAGTATTTACTTGGTATGGAAAGTCACACTGTGAAAAATGGGCTGGTACTGAAAGGGTTAAACATATCATTACACCATTCGGAGCCCCACTGAGGTTACACTCGGACAACGGAAAGTGTTTTGAGGCCCAAGTCATCCAAGAACTTTGCAACCTCTATGGCATTGGTCGTTCGCACACCACCCCGTACCACCCTCAAGGCAACGGCCAGTGTGAACGGTTTAACCGTACATTGCACAATCTACTGGTCACCCTACCAACTGACAAAAAGCCAAGATGGACTGAATATCTTCCACAGTTGGTATCCATGTATAACAACACAATCCACTCCAGTACTGGGTACGAGCCTTTCTTCTTACTGTTTGGGAGAACAGCCCGCTTACCACAACATCTCAGCCTTGGTGTAGACCCGCCCCAAGTTGAGGGATTCAATGTTCACCAGTATGTAAGGAAACATGGTATGCAACCAGGGACGGATTAACCCCCACTAGGGCCCCTGGGCCGATCATTTTTCAAGGCCCCCCTGAGGCCCCTCCTCAATGGGACCTCTCAAAGTGGGCCCTTTGAGGACCACTGCTTCACAGTACGGTGGAGCAGTGGTCCTCAAAGGGCCCACTTTAAGGGGTCCCCAGCAGGGACCTCCAGCCTGGGGGGGGGGGGGGCCCTGAAGGCCGGGCCCCAGGAGCGCTTGTCAGGGCCTCAAACCCAGTACCGCGCCGCGCGGTCCAGTTTCCCCGAAGGGCCCCTGAGAGCCAAGGGCCCCTGGGCCCCGGCCCCACCGGCCCAATGGCTAATCTGGCCCTGTATGCAACTGGACTTAGCACGCAAGGTTGCAGTGAAAAGCCTAGACAAAGCGGCAGAGGCTAGAAAGACTGCTCATGAAAAAGACGTATTTGAGCGGCCCTTACACACTGGGGAGTATGTGCTGATCCGAGATCGTACCCATTACGGCAGAGCTAAGATCCAGAACTTCTGGAAGGGGACTCCATATCTAGTCGTGGGGCAACCTTTTCAGGGACAACCAGTGTATGCCGTTCGTAATGCAGCGGGCAATAGAAAGTTCTGCACCGTAGCGAGCTGAAACACTGTCCATGGAATGTCGCCCCACCCACAGAAGAACCAGCCGATGCTGACACAACTACTATGGATACGACCAATACTGACCAAACTTCATCCACCAGAAGTGAGACCGAATGGGGAACGACACTCATCCCAACAACCGAGCAGAAACCAACCATTCCAGTTGCCCCAACTCTTGACATGATGACCGAGCATAAACCAACCGTTCCAACAATCCCAACCTTTGACCCGATGAGTGAGTTGAAATCAACCACCGGTACTGCAGCAGCGGCCCATGATGGTCTGTGTGATGTTGGGCTCCATCGTGAAGGTGCTCCATCCCCCCATGAATCTGCAACTGGGGCCCAGACAGAGAAGAAGGTACCACCCACAATTTGTGATGATGTCTCCGCCCGCGCAGTCCCCCAGCCTTTCCTGAGTTGTTGGTACACGAACCGCAGGAGACTATCATTCACAGAGATGTCATTGTGGATACCCCGTGACACGATCCCCATCCAATACAGCCGGATTACCCGATGAAACTACCATGTCCAGCACTTCTCAAATGCATACTTCGTCTGATACTATTGAGTCTGGATGCCCAGATGCTAGTTGTGGAACAAGGCTTCGTCGATCTAGACGAACTACCAAGGGGAAGCCACCTAGCCGATACCAGTTTAGCAGTATGATCAGACTACTGAAACAGGTGAGCAAATTGGCCACCCAAACAAACTCCGACTCTGATTCTGAAACTGACTCTGGATAGTAGCTTTGGAAAACTAAGAAAGTTTGGCTGAACTCACCATTGACTATTTGTGGCACTATGAGAACACTGAACTGTATATCAATCACATTATTTTGAAGTTTAGTCTTTGTGATTAAGTCAAAGTTAAAGTAGTCTCTTTCAAATTGATTTCATCCGAAGATCCCTGACAGATGTTCATTGATTGAACCTGAGAAGTTATTGTTATTGCAACCAGTATTAGTGTTGAAGCATTGAGATGATTACCCTATAGCCGCAGTTGGTTATTTGACAAAAGTTATTGTTGCTATACTACCCTTGCTAATTTTTATTGTTAGTTTACATTTTTCTTGTAGCCAAAGTTTTAACTGTTATCAGATTACTGCATGTTGTAGCACCTGATGAGTCGTCGGGGCGACGACTTAGAACTTTGGGAGAGTTGTAGAGTAAGTGACGGCTGACGCCGCAGCCCCAGATTGGTTACAGCGCCACCTCGTGACGGTGGGCAAAACATCGTTCTGCTCGCCTCAAGTTGCTGGTGCTGTCAAATCAATCACCTAAACAGGTACCATTTTCATTCCTTTTTTATGAACACCATGCCCTGAAACCTAGGTGTATAGTAAATTATTGTATTATTTAGTCGCCCGTATGGTTAAAGTAAGGAGACAGTTTTGAAGAAGTGGTATAATAAGTTTATTTACTTTGTGAACTTTTATGCAAGATGGCGACTCCCTTGAAATGCACATGTAACGTGATTATGCAGTGGTTACGAAAGGTTCCATTTTCATGAAAATATCAAGGTTCTTTATTGTCCTGAGTCTGTGAGAATCCCAGGATGCCAGACCCTAGGTAGTTGGAGATATAATTAGGTGGCCGCTTGTTGGGTCAATGGTTATTTTAGATATATATACTCTTCAGCTATGTAGCCAGGGTTTATAAGTATCTTAGATTAGCGCCCTCTGGTGGCGATGCTGTATGGTATGATTGTGTATTTTGGGTTCATGTCCCCACACCAGAGTACTGTAATGCTGGATTGTTTGAGGTTTATTGAACTGCAGGTTAAATTTAATATTGACCCTGTAAGGAATTAGTAGTTAGGTAAAATTAGTAGTTCATCTCAGCAGAACTTAATCTAGACTTGACCTAGTCCTGCTGAAGTTGCAATGCAAAGTAATATTAAGTAAGCCTAAAACTCTGACAACACTGTCCTTTCAGGTGAATTATTTAATACTCTTTGACATGTATAATTATGCCTTGCCTCTTGTATAAATTGGTTTACTTATTTTATTTTTATTTTTTCTTTTCTCTCCTAATATGATATGCTTGTTGGTGTAAATAAAAAACATCGTTCTGCTCGCCTCACGTTGTTGGTGCTGTCAAATCAATCACCTAAACAGCCAACCTCGAACCCACTGTGATAATTTGATTAAACCAGACATTTAATTAATATCACACCCCGAGCCGGGGGTCTTCCACATGAGGTTGTTCACATTCAACATATGTCGGATACCAGGAAATGATGACCGCTTAACTGTGCGTGCGCGAACGTTTGCGATACATTTGCGCATGTGTGTACAGTGCTTCCACTTTTCAAATCTACATTTCCTTAGATTTACAGAAACATTTCCTTAGATTTCCTTAGATTTTTTTCCCGATGTTCCTTAGTTTTACTTAAATCATCAAAAGTGTATTAGCCCCTGTATGCATACACAGTTTGCATATGTGGAAGTTGCAGTAGGCCATAAGAAGTGCATGCTGTTGAAAAAAAGCGCAAAACCTTTCAAAATGGAAAGTCAATTCATGGGAAAATAAGCATTTTTGCACGCCTTCCCCATCAGTTGGTGCCCTGCAGCCTGGTGTAACGTTAATTCTTTAAATGCGAGCCCGCGGTGGTCACTTACCAGACATACATACATGTGCGTAGGCCAGCCTAGGTAGCATGAAAATCTGACGTCATGCTTAGACTAGCCCATGGCTGTGCCCTAACATGCGGCCGGCAACTATATAGGCTGTTTGTGCCGTGCCTAGTCAAATCTGCGTCAATGCTATACAGCGCGCAAACTGACCGAGGGTATAATAAGTGTTAATTTTTATGCAACATTATTTCGTAAAAAAATATCGAATATTTACGAACATTCCTTAGAATTTACGGCATTTCCTTAGATTTCCTTAGATTTCTTTATTTCCTCAGAAATTTCCTTAGAGCGTCAAAACATATCAAAATTTGAAAGTGGAAGCACTGGTGGTACATATCACATACACAGACTAGTAACCATACATGTATGTATTTCACTTCAGTGCATACAGAGTCAGGGAACCTTTCGTTAAACTGACAACAGAGGGCGCCCTTCAACCAAAACTTTCAGGGGCATATACAGGCGGGTTAGAAATATCAAATTTGTATTTTAATGATTTAGGGGCAGAAAATAAAAAAGTCAAACAAGTGAAATAATACCCCCTACTCAAACTTTCATTTCGTTGGATTTCGTTGAAACAGTTAATTTTATACGGCTCCTTTCAGCTCTCTTGAACTTTCTTGAACTGAACGTACACTCGCCTATTACAAGTCTAATTGTCTCTCTCATTATTTTGTATTAGCTGTCAGTGCTGCAGCCGATATCACTTCAACTAACAGTTGACGTTAATGAAGACACTGGTCTGACGAGCGCCCTCAACTCAACATACAGACTCCTCAATAGGGAAATACAAGTCGGTGACACCGCACATTTTGTCATCCAAGGTAAAGATTCCCAAGGCAGAAATAAAACGAGTGGTGGTGATTTCTGGTTTACGGTTTTAACAAGTGATACTGGTGTTTACCCGACCAAGGGAGGGCGCACTGCTGGAAGCATTGTGGACTATAATAACGGTACTTACAGTGTATTTTTTTACGCTGGATGGGAGGGGACTGCTTACGTTCACATGACACTAGCAGCTCCAAGCGAGGCTACAAAATGGTTACGCAAGAACTATTGGCCAATAGAAAAACGTGTTTTTTGGAAGGGAGAATTTCCTGGCAAGAGCACTCTTGGTAAAGAAGTATTATCTGAAAGTACTGTGTGCTATCTTTTAAGAAATGTGACGTCATCAGAGCTGTGTATGATCGATTACAACCCGAAGGCTATGGGATTGACGGCTCTTTACTGTCAAAAACCTCAGACATTTGAATGTGATGAACTTGGAACACTTGCAGTGCATAGCGACATTATTGCCAGAAGAACGGAACAGCTGCTTGGTGAAAATATTAAATTATTTGATGGGTAAGTTTAAAAACAAATGAAGTAACGGCAGCCCAACTAAAGGACAAACGAACACACAAACAACAGATTGATATGAAGTAATTTAATCTTATTTCCATGGATAGGGTGTAACGATACCACTTTTTCGCGATACGATAAGTATTGTGATACTTGGTCACGATATCGTGAATACCAAAGATGCTTTAAAAAAGGTCAGTAATGTTGTGAATTACCCAATGTTGTAAATATACACAGTTGTTGTCAAAGTTATTCCCCTTCCCCAGAAAATATAAGCAAAAATTTCGGCAAAAATAAAGATACCGACAGTTTAATCATGTGTAAAATGTTGAGTCAAACATTTTAACAATTTCATCAATAATACACACAATACTATAATGCACACCAAATCTGGTTCACAAAAATGAAAATTCTTACTTTATAAAAGAAATCCGAAATATATATTTAGCCCACCGAAGTTTTTCCACGACAAAATGTCAACAATGAAGTCTATTATCTGGGGAAAACCCATGAAATTTCCCTCAAGCGCCCTCAAAAATAGTATAGCGCACTCAATAAATCAAGTCAATAGATAATGCAATAATAATGCTTGTTGAAATAAATTATGGGGAATACGGAGAGTCGTTCTGACTAACTCTTTGCCACCCGCAAAACAGATTTTATCGTCGTTATTTTTGTTAAGACGGCGGTCAGGCATTTTTTTCAGGGAAAACTTCAAAGACTTCTGTGGGCTAAATGTCAGGTATGAAGTGCTAATATTTTTAAAACAAATTTTGGTTTGGATAAAATTCAGTGTTTTTTGTATATTTGATGAAATTTTGTGTGAACCCCAAAAATAATCAGTATCCGATACGCGGTTTTGTATCGTGATGCATAGGCCTATCATCATTATTTTTGTATCGCGATAATCGGTGCATCGGTGAATCGTTACATGGGGTTCAGCGGCGCGAATGTGCTTGAAAACGATACTCTCCGCGGTATCTAAAATAAATATCTTGTTATTTTTTTCCTCAGTGACAATTTCATGAAAACGCTCACACAAGGGCCCACAGCTATTACGATATCTGGTGAGAGAAGTCTATTACCAACCAGTGAGTATAATCATGACCATTATAATGTGGGGTAAAAAAGGTTTCTTTTACCGTGACCAAGAAATGAATGGACTGCACGATAGTAAATACGCATAGTCACCATGGGTTTAGACTTTAATCTTTAACAACTCCAGTCCTGACCTACGCTGATTTGACAATGCATTTACTATTAATGTAATAATACAAGGTAGACTTCAAAAGTAAATTCAATATTGGAAAGTCTATTTAATTGGTGATGCGTACTATTTAAAACTCTCTGGTTAGAATTGACACCCAAAAAGTATCAGACCTGTCATAGATTGGGTCAGACCAATCTCGTCCCCACGAGACAATTTCAGTATCAAACAAGCCCTATTGAGCCCTATTACATGTTGGTATATCCATGGAACCTCATTATGCAGTGGGCCCATGGTACAATGGACATTATTAGGTGTTCGAGCGCGCAGCGCGAACACCTATTGTTTTTGTTCGTTTTTTTTAGGTGTTCGGGTATGTACCCGAAACACCTATTGTTTTTGTTCGTTTTTTTGTTTTTTTCTTCTCCTTTTTCTTCTTCTTCTTCTCCCCATCGATTGTCTACAAAAAACACATACTTGCAAACTTCACATGAACTTGAAACTTATACTTAGAACTTAACACGTAGATGAAACAAAATTTGTGACGTCATGATTAGGTCATCAGATATCGAATTACGATAAATCAAAGTTTAATATTTATCAACAACCACAGGAGGTAAATTCAAAATTTTTGCACCATTGTACACATCGTTAATTGTCAAAAAATATTTACAAAAAGGTGACCCCATTTTGACCTTACTTCCTGTCCAAACCGGAAGTGAAAATTTAATATTAAAAAAAATCATATCTCAACAACCACAAGAGGGAAATTCATAATTTTGCACCATTGTTACAGATCGTTAATTGTCAAAAAATATTTACAAAAAGGTGACCCCAATTTGACCCTTACTTCCTGTCCAAACCGGAAGTGAAAGTTTAATATTAAAAAAAATCATATCTCAACAACCACAAGAGAGAAATTCACAATTTTTTAACCATTGTACAGATCGTTAATTGTCAAAAAATATTTACAGAAAGATGACCCCAATTTGACCTTACTTCCTGTCCAAACCGGAAGTCAAATTTTAATATTTAAAAAAATCATATCTCAACAACCACAAGAGGTAAATTCACAATTGTTGTACCATTGTACAGATCGTTAATTGTCAAAAAATATTTACAAAAAGATGACCCCAATTTGACCTTACTTCCTGTACAAACAGGAAGTCAAAGTTTAATATTTACAAAAATCCTATCTCAACAACCACAAGAGGTAAATTGAAATTTTTTGCACCATTGTATAGATTGTTAATTGTCGAAACATATTTACACAAAGGTGACCCAAATTTGACCTTACTTCCTGTCCAAACCGGAAGTCAAATTTAAATATTAAAAAAAATCATATCTGAACAACCACAAGAGGTAAATTCACAATTTTTGCACCATTGTACAGATCGTTAATTGTCAAAAAATATTTACTAAAAGATGACCCCAATTTGACCTTACTTCCTGTCCAAACCGGAAGTAAAATTTTAATATTTAAAAAAATCCTATCTCAACAACCACAAGAGGTAAATTGACATTTTTTGCGCCATTGTATAGATTGTTAATTATCGAAACATGTTTACACAAAGATGACCCCAATTTGACCTTACTTCCTGTCCAAACCGGAAGTCAAAGTTTAATATTTAAAAAAATCATATCTCAACAACCACAAGAGGTAAATTCACAGTTTTTGCACCATTGTACAGATAGTTAATTGTCAAAAATATTTACAAAAACATGACCCCAATTTGACCTTACTTCCCTGTCCAAACCGGAAGTCAAAGTTTAATATTAAAATAATTTCTAAATTCAGTATTGTATTGTATTCAAATAAACTTCTCGCGAGAACTTCGACGTTAACATTTGACTTCTCCAACACTTCGAATTGATGACGTAACCATTTTAACTTCAACCGAACACCTAGTTTTTGTTGTGACAAAAACTTATATCTATTTTTTTTTAATTTAATTATTTAAAAAAAAATTTTTTTTTTAGGTGTTCGGGTATGTGCCCGAAACACATATTGTTTTTGTTCGGTTTGTTCTTCTTCTTTGTCGCCATCGATTGTCTACAAAAAAACACACACTTGCAAACTTCACATGAACTTGAAACTTGGCATATACTTAGAACTTAACACGTAGATGAAACATAATTTGTGACGTCATTATTAGGTCATCAAATATCGAATTACGATAAATCAAAATTTAATAATTAAAAAAATCATATCTCAATAACCACAAGAGGTAAATTCACAATATTTGTACCATTGTGCAGATTGTTAATTGTCAACATATATTTACAAAAAGATGACCCCAATTTGACCTTGCTTCCTGTCCAAACCGGAAGTCAAACTTTAATATTTAAAAAAATCATATCTCAACAACCACAACAGGTAAATTGACATGTTTTGCACCATTGTATAGATTGTTAATTGGCGAAAAATATTTACACAAAGGTAACCCCAATTTGACCTTACTTCCTGTCCAAACCGGAAGTCAAAGTTTAATATTGAACAAATTCAAATCACAACAACCACAAGAGGTAAATTCACAGTTTTTCACCATTGTACAGATCGTTAATTGTCAAAAATATTTACAAAAGGTTACCCCAATTTGACCTTTACTTCCTGTCCAAACCGGAAGTCAAAGTTTAATATTAACAAAAATCGTTTCTCAACAACCAAGAGTAAATTTAAAATATTTTGCACCATTGTACAGATCGTCAATTGTCAACAAATAATTTACACAAAGGTGACCCCAATTTGGCCTTTACTTCCTGTCCAAACCGGAAGTCAAAGTTTAATATTGAAAAAATCATATATCAACAACCACAAGAGGTAAATTAAAAAATTTTGAGCTGTTGTACAGATCGTTAATTGTCAAAAATATTTACAGAATGGTGATTTAATTTGACCTTTACTTCCTGTCCAAACCGGAAGTCAAAGCTTAATATTAACAAAAATCGTGTCTCAACAACCACAAGAGGTAAATTCACAATATTTGCACCATTGTACAGATCGTTAATTGTCAAAACAATTGTACACAAATGTGACCCCAATTTGACCTTTACTTCCTGTCCAAACCGGAAGTCAAAGTTTAATATTAAAAAAATCATATATCAACAACCACAAGAGGTAAATTAAAAAAAATTGAGCCGTTGTACAGATCGTTAATTGTCAAAAAATATTTACAAAATGGTGACCCAATTTGACCTTTACTTCCTGTCCAAACCGGAAGCCAAAGCTTAATATTTAAAAAAATCGTGTCTCAACAACCACCAGAGGTAAATTCACAATATTTGCACCATTGTACAGATCGTTAATTGTCAAAACAACTTTACACAAATGTGACCCCAATTTGACCTTTACTTCCTGTCCAAACCGGAAGTCAAAGTTTAATATTAACAAAAATCGTGTCTCAACAACTACAAGAGATAAATTCACAATTTTTGCACCGTTGTACAGAGCGTTACTTCTCAAAAAATATTTTTAAAAAGGTGACCCCAATTTGACCTTTACTTCCTTTCCAAACCGGAAGTCAAAGTTTAATATTTAAACAAAATCATCCACAAGAGGTAAATTCACTATCTTTGAACCATTGTACAGATCGTTAATTGTCCAAAACTATTTCAACAAAGTTTACCCCAATTTGACCTTTACCTCTTCCCGAACACCTAGTGTTTGTCAATACAAACACCAATCTCTATTTTTTTTTTCTCTTTCTTCTTCTTCTTATCCGGATCGATTGTCTACAAAAAACACATACTTGCAAACTTCACATGAACTTCAAACTTGGCATACACTTAGAACTTAACACGTAGATGAAACATGAGTTGTGACGTCATGATTAGGTCATCAGATATCGAATTTCAATAAATCAAACTTTAATAGCTAAAACGTTTCAATTACGTTGCAATCGTTACAAATCAAAGATCTACAGCGCCGCAAGGCTCTATATGAGGCGCCACACGATCTTTGGTTACAATGGAGCTCCATGTACAATCGACGCTGTTAGTGTTAGGTCTTGGATTTCGTGTAAAAATGGATCGCCAACGATCTTTGGTTACAATGGAGCTCCATGTACAATCGAATCGACGCGCGCAGTTGTTACTGTTAGGTCTTGGATTTCGTGTAAAAATAGATCGCCAACACAGACACAGTCATAAAGGGTAGGTATCTTGAATTTAATTTTTAAGAGGATTTCCTGTATTTTACCTTCGTGTTTTTATACAAGAAAATCCATTTTTAGAGGGACTACAGAGTTCGTCGTTGCATTGTGCCTGTTTAACTTAACATTAGTTAGGCCTACGTCAGTACGTGAACATACTTTAGACAGTAAACAACTCGCCACTTTTCTAACAAACTATGAACAGATGTCACCAAAATGTATTTAGAATCTAAATAAGGATAGGAAAATTCAGTTGTTAAGGTTATGGCAATTTTTCAGTAGAAATTTTATACCATATTTTGTAACTTTTGTTTTCTCCAAAAATCTTCAGTTTGTGCACAAATTAACGTTAAGTAGTGATTGTTTACTGCACTTTTCCTTAATTTTTTACCCTTCTCAGATACAAATCAACTTACATAGACAATTATTTCACAGGAAAAATGCACAATATTCATGACACAATACATGTACTTCTGGTTGTTGTCGGTCGTGCTCCCTGGGGAGGCCTCTCAGACATCTCTCACAATCACATGAAACTATATGAGTATATGAGACTCGGCAATTTCCTTAAATACCTTTCTCTTTGATGTGAGTTTCGTGCGAGAACATTTCTTTAATTTATTACACATTGTCAAGAATAATTGTGTGCAATTTTGAAAACAAACCAATGCCCTTTTCAATTTCAATGGTCCAGCTACTCCAAAATTATACACTATTTTCCCCATTCACAGAAATTAGAACTTCTTTGAATTTTCAAATACTTTATTCTTGGTCCATGTACTTATAAAACCTTCCTATTATTTTTTACAGCATGTTCACTGTGACATATTATTTTCCTCATTCACATAAATTAGAACTTCTCTGAAATTTCAAATACTTTATTTTTGGTCAATGTACTTATAAAACCTCTGAAATTTCAAATACTTTATTCTTGGTCCATGTACTTATAAAACTTTCCTATTATTTTTACAGCATGTTCACTGTGACATATTATTTTCCTCATTCACATAAATTAGAACTTCTCTGAAATTTCAAATACTTTATTCTTGGTCCATGTACTTATAAAACTTAGCTATTATTTTTTACAGCATGTTGACACCGATGTATCATGGCTCAGACTGAGTTCCAGCCTACAACACCCTGACACAGCGTTGACACCACATTCAAATGCAGTATCGTAACTGTTCAAGTCATCAACAATCTTCAGTTTCTAGGCTACACGATGGTATGGTTTAACGTCTTACGTTAACAGATCGTTTGAGAAGGGGGTCTTCATACCAATGATGAACATTTCATTTAGTTTTAATGGTTGTTTATTTAAAAAAAATAAGGTTTAGTATAATTTGTTATTATTTTTGCTATAGGAGTACTGGCATTTCAGTCCAAGAGAAGGTGTGTATCTGATAACCACCTTTCCAATCCATGTCAGTTAAACAACATTTATTTAAATCTAAGCCCTTACTCCTATTTTCAATCTTAAATCTTTTTTAGAAAGAGGACAGAAATATCTTGCAACTTCAGCTATGCAGAATTGATGCTGGGTGTGATTTTTGACATAATGAAGCACCAGTCGTCAGTCAATGGAATTGGTAATTTGGGCCCTTATACTTTTATTGTATTGCCCTCCCTTCCCTAGTTCTTGGATTCTATAGTGCTGCAATGATAGACCAAAGAATTTTAGAAAACAAATGTGTTGGTTCATCACCAGTGGCAGTACATGCCATCACCAAAAACTTGGTGGAGGGGGCAGAAATTTTATTCCAAAATTACCGATTCCAATGACAACCTCTGAATGTCACCCATCCTGAACTGTCACTACATCGTACATACAGAGCGTACATTTATTATAAATGCAGATTGATTCTGTTTTCTTGTCAACAGATGATCATGGTTGGGTTCATTTACACTGAAGTCGTTTCACTTGTTACATGTGTAAGACCATAAACACTCATTTCTAGATTGGTTACAAGTAGGTTAAACAGGTCAACAAAGTGGTTTCAATTGATTGTGGGGGAGGGAAATGTGGAACCACAAAAGTCAAGTCATGAAACCCAACAGACAGTTACAATAAATGTGTATTTCATTGTTTTATTAGCAATTTACAAGCACCCATACAACTCTTTGATTATTTCAATGTCTAAACATGTATGTACAAAATGGCATCTGATCTTTAGGTTGTAATTCTGTAGTATGGATGCAGCTACAGACATTTTGCCAATCATGTGTACAACCTTGAAAATGTAAAAATCAATGTAGAATTTGTTTTCAAATTTTATAAATTATTTTTTAATTATTTGCAGATTAGGTGAAAACAAAGACAATTTATAAGCATGTCAAAATATAAAGGAGATGCTTGATTACAGTGTCACTATCATTGTCAATTTATCATTATATTTTTGTTATAAACTTAACCTGAAAGTGAAGTATATTATAAATAAAGATCACTCTCAGTATATAAACATGCAGTCCATCAATTAAATTAATTTTTGTACAAGACTTAATACCAAAACATAAATACCAATGCTGGCTTCATTTAAATCTAGAATTGAAAGGTTTTTCCATAAACAAAATGAAAAGGGCAAGCAATTATCAGATTTGATCCAGTGGATATAATTACATTTAATTTTGTTTGAATTGGGAATTATTTACTTGTTGACAACTCTTCTGCGGTGGGGGGGGGGGGGGGGCAGGGGAAGATGGAAAGCACGGATGCAAGCTTTCTTCCAACTTTATCATGTAGTAGTTATAAGCTTGTTTTCTAATGAAAGGCTAATTAGCTGAAGGAAAGGAAAGGGGAAATATTTATATGCTCTTCCATGCTTCAGTGTCTTCAGTAACCCCCAGCTCCCCCAAACAATTTAACCCACACTTCCTGCTCTTTGAATTTGCAGCCAAGTTTAATCCAGTTACTATACATGTAGTCCCCTTCTACCCTAAATCAACTTTGTGACTTTATGCCCATAATAACGCTGAATTGGTTGATCTGGCTGCCTACAACCCTGGCAAACTATTTTCATATGAGTGATTTTTAATGTTGATTTATCATCTAGCATGCTTTTTGAAAAGCATGTGTTTTGCTAGTGTCAGTATTTAAAATAAAAAACATAGTGTTCCAAGTCACACTTGTTAATTTCTAATTTATTGCTTAATTTCTGATTTCAAGCTAAATGTGAAAGCATGAATTTAAAGTAGAAAGAAACACTTGTCTCTTTTAAATACCATCAAATATAATAATAATCCTAATAAAACAATGCTAATCAAATACAATGGAGTCTGAAATGTGAGATAAATAAATGAAATGAACATACCTGATAAAAGGAGCAAAAAGGAGAACACATCAGTATTTGTTGACTGGAGGATGTGATGTTTATTGTTCACTGCTCCAATTAAGAATGACACAATGAACCTACTGGGATAACGATTTTACAAATTTTAACCAATCAGAAGGAAGTGACCATATCTCACACTTCACCAGTTTTATGTACCAGGAGTTGCCACATGGACATTCTTGGAGGATTGCCACATGTACACTCTTCACCTTGGAATCATGAGGAACTATAGGGGGTGGTATTCAAACCACCTTTGAGAGGTCTCTGAGGGCTTTACTTCCTTTTCCAGTTCAACAGGAATATCTCAAGATTCAAATGACCTATCTAACAAAACACAATTGATATATCTATATTAATAGCTAGTAATTCTGTGAATGAGTTACCATATTATGGTCCAATTAGTGACATGAGTAAAGATTTACAAATTTTAAAAGGTCATATCTCATAGCTTCAATTTTGTATAATGGACAAATTTGTTATTTTCATAATCATGAGGTCATATATGACCTTAAACCACCTAATCTGACCTTTACTTCCTGTCCAAACAGGAAGTTCAAATTCAACTACATTCTAACGCAAAATTGATATATCTTTTGAATATGAAATTGATATTGTTATTATAAAGATGATAAACTTGCACTATGATATTTACATCATCGTTGATAATTTGATTGAACTGGAAGTTGACTCGAACACCGTGTGTTTGTTATAACAAACACTTTAGCTCTAGTTTTATATCTTCTTATTTCCGGCTCAATGCACATGTATGCTATGGGGGGGGGGGCATGTTTACAAGCTCTGCTTCTCAATGGGTCCCTCTGCAGTATCACCCATATCTTTCACTTTTACTTCCTATTGTAATATTTTTATTTCATTACTTATTTCACTACTTTCTATTGTTATTGATGAATGTTGATACTGTGGAAAAATAAATGAACCTTGAACCTTGAACCGTTACTAACAAAAGGGCGTGCTTTCTGCAGTAACTATATAATTGTGTCCTAAATGAATGTTTGACTTTATTTTCTTAAAAGAACTCACAACGGTGAATTACTATTGTATAGAAAAGCTTTGCTTATGAATTAATTTCGTAGTTAAAAATGTATACACAAATTAATAAAGAATAAATTGACGAAAATGTTGAAAAACCTAGATTTGATCCCAGTTGCAAAGCGATCGTTCTATCCATTAGACTACCATGCCAGTCGAATTTGTCGGTGAATTAATTACTAAATAACCTGTTTAGGTGTTCATGCGACAGCGCAAACACCTCTCGGAAATTGTTAAGTTTTTTAGGTGTTCGCGAGCGAAAGCGCGTTTTTTGTTTGTTTTTGTTTTTGTTTTGTTGTTGTTTTGTTTTTGTTTTTATTCATCTCGATAAGACTTGTCGAACAAAAACCATAGTTGCTAAGCTCAGAATGACCTCAAATGTTGCACTTAACAATCCTTGGAATTCCTAAATTTCTGTAACGGCGACGACGTAAGAATTTCAGCACTGATTGATTTTATACATAATTAATTATTAGTAATTAGATACCGATTCAGCCCTCAATGCCTCAGACTGCAACGAACGTTATACATGTACACAATGTGCCACACGTGTACGTGTACTACACGCGTGCTGTGCACCTATCTCGTATTGCACTGTGCATGTACAGTATACGGAGTGAATACACGTTCTCTCGTCTACAAAGAAGGTTTTTCGAAAACAAACAAGCTTGCATAATTCGCACGTTTGCAAAGCACTTTAAAAATACCTAGTAAATTAAGATGTTTCATTAATAACGTGTTTCAGTTCTGGAAAATCTGTGCATCCTTCAAGAAAAGGCAATTCTGAAATCCAAATTACAACCATGTACGTTTACGAGCGACATATATTTCATCGTTTAAAAAGGTTTGCATAATTCCCATGTTTACAGAACACCTTAATATACCTAGTAAAATTATGATGTTTCACCCCACACGAATTATCCTCATTCCTAGGGCTTATGAGCAACCTTGTACCCACTGCTCATGAATGCTTATATAAATAATGCACAGATGATAAGGATGGTGACGACTTATATGGCGCACGTATCCACCAAACTGGTGCTCAAGGCGCATTACATTATTACCCCTGCTCATCAGGCGCATAAATCATTCCTGACGCCATCTCAGCTCCCTGTGGAGTATACAGCTCAATTGCTGCCATTTCAGCGCATATGGGCTAACCACAGGTACCCATTTACCCCTGGGTGGAGAGAAGCAATTATGGTAAAGTGTCCTGCTCAAGGACACAAGCACCCCGGTCGCGACTGGGATTCGAACCCACATTCTGACGACTCAGCCATCAGAACACAAATCCGATGCACTAAACTGCTCGATCATATATCCTGAACCAAGAACGGAAAAATCGTAATTATGTAAACAATAAAGTTGAAACTAATGTTATTTTTTCATGAACATGCGGAAGTTTTATTGTGTCAGATGTATGACCTCCAAATAACCTCATATATTTAAGCATACGTTTTCATGGCGGATACGTTGTGGATATACAACATTTCAGCAACCTTTACGTTTTCGTCTATCCGCAGTGTTTCTGTTCTAAATCATAACCGTTTAGGCACTGTATTTCCGCATTGTGTACACACTTAATCATTAACCTTTCAACAACATATTTCCGCAATGTTTCCATTTCAGTCCCCTTTCAGCTATATATTTCCGCATTCTTTCCCTTCAGTAACAGTGACCTTTCAGTAACATATTTCCGCAGTGTTTCTGTACTCCATCAGTATTCTTTCAGCAAGATATTTCCGCATTGATTACATTCTAAATCCAGAACCAGTCAACAGCATTATTTCATGCGGATAGGTTAGGGGAGACGTCATAACCCAACCTCAAGATATTTGGAGGGTCCCGCCGGGTTTCGCCGGGTTTCCACACTTTGGTCTTGAACAATAAACTTTGCCGTCTTCATGAATATTGGATATGCAAGAGGTCATGCACAGCCCCACGGCCTCATTAAGAAAGCCCACCAAACGCTACAATGAGCTGGTAAACTCTGACCGCAAAAGGCAATTACTTTTACACAAAAGCTGCTGCTTGGTCTGGCTGGAATCATGCATATTCCAAAGCTTGTGCATTGACCTGTAGATAATGAGCTCATTATAGAAAAGATCAGGACCCGGCGAAACCCGGCGGGACGTCTCCCCTTACGGCTATAACACCTTTCAGTAAAGCTTTCCGGTATCTTTCCGTTAATATATCCTTAACACATAAGCAACAAATAATATTTCTTTACGCTGTCATATTTCCTCAATGTTTCCATTTTAATTCAGAACCCTTTCCGCGCTATATTTCCGTATTGTTCCATTCTAAATCAGTGACATTTCATTACTGTATTTCCGCAGTGTTACAATTCTCTATCAGCAATCTGTCCTCAATGATATTTCTGTAATGTTTCCATGCAGATAGGTGACGGCTATAAGACTTTCCGTTAATATATATATCACTTACATATAAGTAATATTTAATATAATCTTCGCATGTATGTTTCCGCCATATTTACATTCTAAATCGGTAATCTTTCAATAATGTTTCCATAATTTCCGCCATGTTTCCATTCTCAATCATTATTCTGTAGACCTCGGGGTGCGATAATAAACCTCACAAGGACTCTAGCATTTGGGTGCACTTCTCCAGTTATTGTTTATTTCTTCAGTCACTCAGCAACACACAAAAAACCAGCCAATGCTATAAAAAGTGCTTTTCCTTCCTAGCCAACTACCCTTGCATCATTAGGCAAACGCCACTCAAACGGGTGGAATGTAAAAATAATCTTCCCGCTGTTCACAAAAATGGCTACTTGTGGACAGCGAGTCGAACAAGCAAAAAAACACAGGTCAGCAAACTTTCTCATCCTCCCTGACCTTTTCCGTCAGAGTCCTTGTACGTAACCTTCCGCACCAACCAAGAACTACTTAACAGTTTTAACGTTTAACTTACAATACATCAGAATTAAACGAATTGTTTACCCATAGTATTTTGTTAGAGTAAAATTAACCTTTTGTTGCCTTATAAAACTAACAATGATCTGAGTAATATTGTGACCCCGGACTATTTTGTACATCGTACTCCGATATAGCTACGCCGACAATAAAATAAACAAGGTTATGAAACCGACCGCTAAGGAACAATAGCGCCCCCTGTTGACATTGATAATTACTATTATTGTTTCATCATAAAATTCCATATCACTACAATTCTGTCAGCTACATGTTTCTGCATTAAATCAGTAACCTGCCAACAACATATACTGAACAGCAAAAGAAACGCAAATGTTTGTTCAGATCCAGTTTAATCAAATTAGACGAAAAATTCATTCAATGAATCGAAACGAAATTCGGGCAAAATGTTCTTTGGACATTTGTCTTTCAAACTGTACAGTCCAATGTTCAACAAAAGAACAAGTCACTTCCTGTGGATCAATACCGTGTGTGACCTCCATTGGCATCAATGACGGCCTGGCACCTTCGTCTCATGGAGTGGACAAGACGATTGACTGAGGCTCTGTGGATGTTGTTCCAGGACTGGGTAATGGCTTGCTGAAGCTGTGCGGCTGTCATTGGTCTGGGACGGACTGAATTCAGCTCTCTCTGTAGCATATCCCAAAAGTGTTCAATGGGGTTTAAATCCGGACTCAGTGCGGGCCACACCATCGTCTGGATGTTCTGTTGATGCAGGAAGTCCTGTGTGACCCTTGCTGAATGTGCACGTGCATTATCCTGCTGAAAAATGAAGTTGTTGTGGGCATGGAAAAATGGCGCCACATGAGGTGGAATGATTTGATCAATGTAACGCTGTGCAATAACGCCGTTCCCCTGACCAGGACCCAGACCTTAGAAGAAAACTGGCCCCAGCAGCTGGTTGAGGCCAATGCCACCCCAGATCATGACGTTCGGCCCTCCCCATGCGTTGTGTTCCATGACGCAGTTGTCCTGGAAACGTTCACCTCTCCTCCGCCACACTCTGACACGACCGTCTGCATTGCTGATGCAAAACCAACTCTCATCTGTTAACCAGTACAGTATGCCATTGCCTCCAGTTTCAGTTGGCGTGGTTTCTGGCCCACTGAAGGCATGCCAGACGGTGTCGACGAGTGAGGACTGGCACTCGAGCTGGACGGCAGTTCCGCAGGTCTCGCTCACGAAGTCGGCGATGCACTGTGTCACTGCTGATTGGCCTCTGGTGAGGTCAAATGGTGATTCGGGCAGTTTCTGAGGCTGTCAGGAACCGGTCTCTCTGATGATCGGAAAAATGTGCCGATCTTGCCTCGGGGCAGTGATCCGAGGTCTTCCGCTTCTTGGTCGATCATCAGTCACTCCTCTGGCCGCGAAACGCTGCTGCAGACGGTAGACTGTAGTGAAGTGAACGTTGAATGCTGCTGCAACAGCCTGAGGGTCGTCACCAGCTGTCAAACGCCCGATAGCTCGTTCACGCTGTGCTGATGTCAGTCTTGGCATGGTTGCTGTGTCCAAAACGGGAGTGACAGCAAGCGTGCAGTAGTTTCCTTTTATTGGAAATGAACCATAGACATCAACTGATGCATTACTTTCAAGCTGCACGTCTTGCACGTGCCGCTCGTTAGCATTCTGTGCCTTTGCAGATATCAACATGTCCCGAGCTCATGGCAAGCAGCAGCACCATAAAACTCATGCTGTGCACGCTTTACACTTCTCTGCACACGCCTCCAGTAAGCAAAACAGCCAACGTCAAAATATGGTTAACTTTTATTCAATCAAACATGGCAAATTATATTTGCGTTTCTTTTGCTGTTCAGTATATTTCTATAATATATCTCTCCCCCTCCCTCCCTCCCTCCCTCCCTCCCTCCCTCCCTCTCTCCCTCCCTCCCTCTCCCCCTCCCTCCCTCTCCCCCTCCCTCCCTCCCTCCCTCTCCCCCTCGCTCCCACCCTCCCTCCCTCCGCCTCCCTCCCTTCCTCCCTCCCTCCTTTTTCTCAATTTTTTTTTGTCGTTTTTTGTGCTTTGGCTGGCCACCATGACCAGTCAAGCGCAGCGGCCTATTCAGCTTAACTCAAGCGTGAGCAAGGGTGGTGAACGCGATTCCATTGTTCCTGGTAACAGCCCACTTACCAGGGACAATGGAATCGTGTTCAAAGCGCTGGACACAATTTCAGTTCGTCAATATCTTATCTCACTGGTTAACCAAGTTTCAAACGCACAGGTTCTATATGCTTCAAGAATTTCTAACGGTCGTATAGCAGCATATTTGAGCTCGAGGGAGGCTGTCGTCGAAGCAGTCCAAAACGGACTGACCTACGACGGCAGCTTCATCGAGCTCACGCCACTGATCCAGCCAACCACCCGGTTCACGCTTTGCAGTGTTTACCCAGAGATCCCGAACACGGTACTGATACACAATCTGTCATCCTTCTGTAAAGTGGTGTCTCAGGTAAGATCAATTCCCCTGGGTTTCAAGGAAAAACACCTCTCACATATCATGTCGTTCAGGCGGCAAGTGCATGTTCTTCTTAAACCGAACGTCACTCCGCCTGAACACATAAATTTATCATATTTAGGCACTAACTACCGTGTATTTCTCTCGACTGAGTCGGTACGCTGCTTCTCCTGCGGTGAGTACGGCCACATTAGTCGGGCTTGTAAGAAACAGGGGACCGATGACGTTGACAAAAACGAGACCAATCCCTTAAACCCACCACCCACCTTCGTCCATAACCCCACTAACCGAAAAAATCCGATCCTAAACACCCACCTAAAGTCTCCAAACAACCTGGTCCGCTGGATTCCGTAGGGGATGCGGATCGTGCGGGGCCCTCGGGTGTTCGGACCGCTGCGGGTTCTGGGGGGCCCTCGGGCCCTGTCGTGCCGCCTGTGCGAAGGCTGCACATACCGCGCTGGTGTCGGGGGTGCTTCAACTCGAAGCGCCTCACGTGCTGGTGCGGGGTCCAGCGCGTCGGCCTCTCGTTCCGGTGGGAGCCCAACAGGGGTTGGGCCCTCGTCTGGGGTGGGAGGCTCGGCTCGTGCGGGCGGTTCGGCGGGGTCTGCGGGGCCTTCTTTGCCCGCGGTTTCTCCGGCGTCCGGGGCTCCTGCGCCGTCCGTGGCCCCTGCGTCATCCGCGACCCCATCCTCCCCTTCCCCCTCCCACCACTCCCTTTCCCCCTCCCAACCTTCATCCCCCATTCAACCTACCCACACCCCATCCAAATCCGGTTGCTCTGTCTGGGGATCGCCACCACCACCGTCCAGACTATTTTCAGATGTCGTTTCCAAAAGAAAATCCTCCCCTCAAACACCGATTAAAGACACACCTGTTCTCACACCTCTAAAGACACCTCTCCCCCTCGTAAACTAGCAAAGAAGGTGGCGATGCCCATGACAGTCAACTCCCCCTCCCTCACCCAAGTCCTTAACTCACAATCCTCCTATGTCTCTACCCTGGCCTCGTCGACGAACGACCAAGATGACATGTGGGAAGACACTCAGACTACCGAAGACGAGGCGGTGCCTGAGTGCATTTCCAACACAAAAGGTCCCCTGTCCTCTAAAGAGCTCATGAATTTCTTGGCCTCCGTAAAAAAAACGAAAAAAGCCTGTTGAGGTGGCCAAGAGATTCACCGCTAATGTGCCCGGGCTCATCAAACAACTGAAGCCGCTACACAACAACCCACTCATCAACAGAGGCTTACAACAACGCGTAGCCAAGCTGATCAGGACCTTAGATAAGTAATTTCTTTTACTTTTTCTTTATGAGGGTCTTGGTTAGTTTGGTCGCAATGACACTGTCACTGATTTCCCTGAACACCGGCGGCTGTTCAACCCCTACAAAAAATGCCGCCATAAATGCTTATTTTGAAAATTTCTTTCCCTTCTCTGACATAGTGCTCCTGCAGGAGACTTATAACCTCACGGAAATGAGCTCCTGCTGGAGCCTATGGCCCCACACTCCTTTCTCCTCCCCTTCCAATTCCCGTGGCTCTGGGGTAACTACACTCATCAACAATAAAATAAAAAAAATTATTTTTAATTATAATGTTTTTAAAGGACATGTCCTTTATTCCAAAATTAAGCACAGCCAAACTATTTTCCATATTTATAATGTGTTAGTTACCCAGAGCGACATTCTTGCTTTTAAAGTCTTTAACTCTTTTTCTAAACATTTATCTTCTTGTAACAGTGACGGTGTCGTTGTGGTCGGAGGTGACTTCAACTGCACGGAAAATCCTGCATTGGACCGTCTGCATGCGCCCACTGAGCGTAGATCCAGAGTCGCAGCAGCTCTCAAGGAAACTGTAGGTGCACTCTCTCTGTGTGATGTTTGGCGTAGACTGAATCCCCAGAAACAACAATTTACCTGGCTGCGGAACAACCCCTCCAGGGATTGTGTCGTTTCCAAAGCCAGGTTAGATCATTTGCATCTTCATCCTGATATTTTATCCTCTATTCATCTATGCAAAATAACACCCTGTTCTCTCTCTGATCACTCCGCCATTTCTTTAAAAATTCAACTACCCTCGGCTAATTTCCGGGGTAGCGCCTACTGGCATTTTAATCATTCACTTCTTCAGGATGAAGCATACAAACAAATTATAACTTGTTTCTGGGGAGAATGGCGTCAAAAACAGTCCGATTTCCCCAATTTAAATTCTTGGTGGGACTTTGGCAAGTCCCACATCAAATCTATTACTCAAAAATTTTCTTTAAAAATTGCTCACGAAAAACGTGAAGCTCTTTTTAAAATAAATCGGACTATTGACGACCTTCAATCTGCGCCGGAAATCACACCAGAGACAAGGCAGGTCCTTCTTGAACAAAAAGAAAAACTAAACTCTATTCTAAAAAATCGAACGCAGGGCGCCCTCATCAGGTCGAGATTTAAACACGTAAGCGAGGTAGATACCTCCTCTTCATATTTCTTTAATCTTGAAAAATCCAATTCACGCTCTAAAACTATCTCCAGAATCCGCTTGGATTCTGGAGAAATTACTCAAAAAAATTCTCTTATAAAAGCTCATGTTTCAAACTTCTATAAAAACCTTTACTCTAAAGACTCGACCGATGAGGGCGCCCGCGAAAACATTTTAAGGGACCTGCCTCGTCTTGATCCTCTAGATGCAGAGGACCTGGAGCGTCCTCTGTCTCTAGAGGAATTAGAAATAGCTGTTGGCCAACTTGGCAAGGATAAAAGGCCCGGCCTGGACGGCCTGTCCGGTGAATTCTATCAAACTTTTTGGCATATTCTAAAAAACAATATACTTTCTGTCTTAAATTATTCTTTTCTCACCGGTGGGCTTCCTCGTTCGTTCAGGAGGGCGATAATTACTGTTTTACCCAAGAAGGGAGATCTGGCCGACATAGCTAATTGGCGGCCAATCTCTCTTCTAAACAATGATTACAAAATCCTTGCAAGGTTACTCGCTAACAGAGAGAAAGAGTGCATCAGCAGCGTCGTAGGTGAGGATCAGACCTACTGCGTCCCTGGACGTTCAATCCATGACAACGTAGGTCTGATAAGGGACATCATCGAATATGCCAATGAAAATGATGTCCCTTTAGCCGTGGTCAACCTCGATCAGCAAAAAGCGTTCGATAAAGTTGATCGCGACTACCTCTTCGACACCATGAGAGCAATGGGCTTCGGAGACCGTTTCCTTGACTACATAAAAATCCTGTACAGCAGTTCCGAGAGTTTAGTCAAAATCTGCGGCTCTCTGACGGCCCCCTTCTCCGTTGAGAAGAGCATCCGTCAGGGCTGCCCACTCTCGGGACTGCTGTACTCAATTGCTATCGAACCTTTTCTAAATCGCCTAAGGGGCGAAGTCGGAGAAAACGGTTTCCGAATGCCCGGCGCTGACGTCTCTTGCTCGGTGTCTGCGTATGCAGATGATGTCTCTGTTTTTGTCACCTCCGAGCGCGGCTTTGACGCGATCAGAGACACTTACAATCTCTTTGGTCGCAGCTCTGCCGCGCGCCTACATACGAGAAAAACCCAGGGGTTGTGGGCAGGATCGTGGATCGGACGAAGCGACCAGCCGCAGTGGCGCACCCAGGATTTTATTGGGGGGGGGGGGGGCTCAAAATATTTTTATTTGAAATCCAATATGGGGGAGAGACATGGCTGACCCAAACCATAACCGCTGGCGCGGCTGCAGCCATGTCCCTAGTCGTGCTCGTCAGTGAACCTACGGCACATGTTAAATGTTTCCTGGTGTTTTCTAGTCATAAAAAGAAGACATTATGGCATGATTCGGACTCGTAGGGTTTTACCTTCCATATAATTTCCTCCTCTTGATGTAAAGAACTTGAGCTTGTTTCGTCTGCAAGATTTCTATAGTTAAATACTTTCATTGCGTGGACGTAAAGTTTGTGATCATTCGGAGCTAAATTTTTTCAAACACGAATTTGGCGGCAAAACCAAATCCCAATATTATCCAATCGGTGTTTGCTAAAAGAGTGTCACATAATCTTTGTAAATTAAAACCCAATCCTGGGCCATTGTGTACAAACTGGAAAGGAGTTGATTATAATGCGGGCGTGTTTAAATTTTACGAGTAACCTCAACGACAGTCAACGACCTCAACAAGAGAAACGGACAACAGAAAATGAAAATAAAATTAAGTAAAGCTGCTCCCTGATCAGGGTGCACCATGGTAGGGGGGTGGAGAATGTGTAAAAATGCTTGTTATATATACTGGTGGCCCTTCAAGCTTACATGCACATGCATACGCAACGCCGTAAAATATAATAGTGAGTGGAATACATGGAAAACTTTTGGAGGGGAGCTTGAGTCTCCTGAGTCCCCATCCCTTGTACCACTGCGCTATACTCCTTGCCGAACTCCTCTGTAGACAAGACTTGGGCTCAGATTTTGCTCTCTTTCCTGGCTCCTTCTTTAAAAAAATAAAATAAAACATCAGCGGGCCCTTGGGGGGGGGGGGCTCGAGCCCCCCAAGCCCCCCCCCCCTTGGGTGCGCCACTGACCAGCCGCTAAATTTCTCGTGGAATGACGATGGCCTGTCGTTCCTCGGAGTTCACTTAGGAAACACCAAAACGTACACTGACAAAAACTGGACTATTTGTAAAAACCGATTATCCGAAACCCTCGCTAGCTGGTCTGGCATCTCGACCTCCCTTTCTTTTAAAGGGAGAGTCTTGATTGCCAACCAGCTAGCCGCATCAAAAACATTTCATTGTCTGGCGGCACTCGCTCCGCCAGACGATTTCCTAAGTGAACTTCAACGGCAGCTGGTTGATTTCGTCTGGTCCAACAAGAAACACCACCTTAAAGAACAAATTGTGTATCAGAAACCTGACAAGGGGGGTTCGGCCTTGTCAACCTCCAGGCACGAGTTCTCACCTTTCGTTTATCTCATATTTTTCGTTACCTTAAAGGTGAATTTCACCACTCTTTTGAATTTCTTGAATATCACCTTCGTCACTTCAAAAAATTAAATGATGACTTTCATCTCTTCTACTTGAATACTGATCCGCTTTTTGACATCGGAATGCCTTCCTATTATGGTGAGATCATGCGTGCCTGGAGGTTGTCTGGAGCTCGGTTAGAAATAATACACGACTCAGTCAGCCATGTCCTTAATTTACCCATAAATACTCCTTTAATTGAAAATGCAACTGACGATGGGGCATCCCTCTCAATGCGGCTCTCGACGCGTGGGGTCGGCCTGGTGAGGGATCTCCTCAACTTCACCACTGGATTCTGGAAACAACCTAATGACGTCATCTCTTCAAGTACTTCTCGTCTTCCATCTTCACGTCTTCTTCAAAAACAGTTTTCTTCAATACACACGACTCTCATCAGTTTATTCCCCTCCACCTTCAACGAAAGAGGATTTCTTCTGCCTGTTTCAGCATTTCAAAACCTTCCATCAAAACCAGACCGTCCCCTCAACGTCATCATCAACAACATGGACAATGCTATCTCCGCACCATCCAAATCACTCTACAACGTCATCAACACCAACGTCAACCAGCAACCGTCAAAAGAAACATCATACTGGCACAAAAATGGAATCCTGGACACTAACACAAACATCCAATGGAACAATATCTACAGTCCCCCAACATCTAAAAAAGAGGGAGACCTACAATTCAAACTACTACATAACATCATCCCGTCACTTCAAGTTCTGCAACATCTCAACCCGGCTATATCTTCAACATGTGGATGGTGCGGAGACGAGGGGACGGTCTGCCATCTCTTCATCACGTGTCCGTCTATCCAACCTCTACTCAACTGCCTACACAGTCTTCTACACCGCCTCCTTCCTGACCTGCTTCTGAACTTCGACCTCTACTGGGCCTTGATCCCATGTGCTAGGGGCCGCAACAGAGAGGCAGTGCGCCTGTCAAACTACCTCATCGTCAGTTGCAAATATGTCATTTATAATCTTTACAGAACCTCTCATTTTGTTGATCCACTTTTAATTTTTACACACCGCATTAAAAACAAAGTAATTTTCGAACTACTTTAAGCTTGTCAATAATGATGATGAATTTCTTTAAAAATGGAATATAAATAATACTTTGTTCATCATCATTAATGACAAGCTGACATGGCTGATTTAAACCCGGTTAGAATTACTAAATTTGCTCCTCCTTTCTGACCACTCTCGGTCACCCTTTCATCCCCTTTGGGGACTTTTCCTTTCCTTTTCTCCTCTCTAACTCTTTTCTTTGGAAGCCACTGGAGTGAGATATAAGGCCCACACCAGTAACGCCAGTGGCTTCTCCACCCCAGGGGAACCTCGGTGGGTTCGGCTGACGCCAAAAAACGTGTTGCCGCGCCCTCCGCAATGGAACCCCTTTCCTCTTTTTTATCTTCTCATTTCTTTGACTTTTTTCCTTTTTTCTGAGGAGCCAAACACATAATGGTTTAAGTATTCAATGTAATACTGTATTATCAAAATCTGTATCTGTACACTATTGTTTTCAAAGTACGGAATATTTGCCATTTTCTGTTAACTTAAGAATGTAATTATGTTTCCCGATTTGTTAAATATTCCTTGATTATCTAATAATTGACTTTGTAATTTGACTTTATATTTTTGAAATTGTAAATAAAGATATTCATTGAAAAGTCAAAAAAGTCTTCCTTTCCCTCTCCCTCTCCCTCTGCCTCTCCCTCTCCCTCTCCCTCTGCCTCTCCCTCTCCCTCTCCCTCTCCCTCTCCCTCTCCCTCTCCCTCTCCCTCTCCCTCTCCCTCTCCCTCTCCCTCTCCCTCTCCCTCTCCCTCTCCCTCTCCCTCTGCCTCTGCCTCTGCCTCTGCCTCTGCCTCTGCCTCTGCCTCTGCCTCTGCCTCTGCCTCTGCCTCTCTCTCTCCCTCTCTCCCTCTCTCCCTCCCCATCTCCAGCGAAGAGGTGGTGTATCGAGCTCTGATATAAGTACTCTTTTCTCTTGTTTCTAGACCTCCCTAGGTCATAATTTGTTTTACCCTCCACTTGTTTCCCGATATAGATTTCTCTAGGCTTTTTTGATCTGCTTTTTCTCTTGTCATTTTCGAGTTTTTTATGTTTTTCTTTGGTTTTTTCTTCGGTTTTTTCGTGCCTATCTCGGCACTGCTGGCCGCCATGGACGGTCAAGCGAAACAGACTAATTTGCATAACAATCATGACAATGTATTCAAACTTACTCGCAAGCACAGCGTTGTGTTCCCCGCCATTGACACTATCCCTTTGTCAACGTATGTCGATTGTCTAAATCCCTCTCGCCAAATGACACTTATCAAAAATACTCCAAACAACACTGTCCTTTCTTCTTCCGTTATATTTGACGACTATGTTATGTATGTCGAAGCCCTGATTAATAACACTACTTTATATGTAATATTCTCATCCCACAAGACGACAGAAAAGCTCTCCAGACACTGACCGCTATTAAAAACCATAGCGAACAACTCAGTGAAGGTATCTGTCTCCTCGGTGGCGATTTCAATTGTACCATAAACCCCTCCCAAGACCGACACTTCATCCGTCATGAAAAACGTCACAAAGTCGCCTCGGCACTGTACAAAACCTACACAGACATCTCTCTTTGCGATGCATGGCGAAGACGCAACCCTATCTCTATT
The DNA here is from genome assembly GCA_029582265.1 of Zoroaster sp. YZ-2022. Taxonomy (NCBI): domain Eukaryota; kingdom Metazoa; phylum Echinodermata; class Asteroidea; order Forcipulatida; family Zoroasteridae; genus Zoroaster; species Zoroaster sp. YZ-2022. The sequence continues at coordinate 7,677,781 of CM055836.1, forward strand.
GAATATACCTGGTTCAGACACAAGGCCAGACTCGACCTTTTTTACCTTCCTCTCAACCTCATGCCTTCTGTCATCTCCTGTCAACACATACCCTGTTCTCTATCTGACCACAGTGCTGTTTCTCTCAAACTCAAAATTGCACCCCCTCACAAGAGAGGAAGCGCCTACTGGCACTTCAACAACTCGTTTCTTGACGACACTGTCTTCAAGAACACCCTCACACACTTCTGGTCAAATTGGCAAAAACAAAAACAGAATATAACAATATTTCTACCTGGTGGGACCTATAGGCAAGGTGCACATTAAATCCTTGTGTCAAACATACGGCTCTAAAAAAGCCGAGGAAAAACGCATTGCTATACTTAAATTACAAACAGATTGATTTATTGATTTATTGCAATCTTCCTCCAATCTAACACCAGCCATGGTTTCTACCTTACAGGAACAACGCAACTCTCTCAATGCCATTTTCAAAAAGGAGGCACAGAGAGCTCTGATTAGGTCTCGTTTCCAGTTTGTGAACGAGACAGACACCTCCTCCACCTTTTTCTTCAACCTTGAAAAATCTAAATCTAGTAGCAAATCAATAAATACCATCCGTCTAACATCTGGGGATGTAACTGACGACCCCTCAGAAATAAAGAATCGTGTTCGGTCATTTTACAAAGACCTTTATGCTTCCACACCTACGGACGATCTGGCAAAAGACTCTCTGCTGGAGGGGTTAACTTCTCTTGACCATACCGATGCAGAAGACCTGGACACTCCACTCTCTCCTGAAGAATTAGATCTTGCAGTCAAACAAATGAGTAATAACAAAAGTCCCAGACTAGACGGACTCACTCCAGAGTTCTACCAGTCATTCTGGCCTCTTCTCAAACATGACCTTTTCTCTGTCCTGTCTGCTTCCGTCGCCTCTGGGAACCTCCCAGTTTCCTGCCGGAGAGCAGTCATCTCCTTGCTCCCCAAAAAAGGCGACCTCCAAGATATCGGGAACTGGCGACCCATCTCACTCTTAAACACGGATTATAAAATCTTCGCCAAAGTCCTTGCCATCAGACTCAAAAATGGTATTGCCATTGTGGTCCACATAGATCAAAGTTACACAATACCTGGCCGCTCTATCCATGACAACATCGGCCTCATCCGTGACAGCTTGTTATACGCTAATTCCGAAAACATTCCCCTTGCTATTCTCAATCTGGATCAGAAAAAGGCATTCGACAATATAGATCATTCTTACCTACTACAAACTTTAAGGAAGATGGGTTTCGGGGAAAATTTCATCTCTTACATCAAGCTCTTGTACAACAACACAGAAAGTTTGGTCAAAGTCTCCTCCTCACTCACTTCCCCTTTTCCTTTCGAGAAAGGCATCCGTCAAGGTTGCCCTCTCTCCGGCCTCCTTTTTTCAATCGCCATTGAACCCTTACTTCACTCCCTTCGAAATAAAGTGGGCAGCATGGGGCTCCGCTTACCACAGAGCGACAAACACCTAGTCGTAACTGCCTACGCAGACGACATAACTATCTTCATTGGTTCAGAACAAGGTTTTAAGTTCGTCAGCGAAGTTTACGATATTTACAGCAGGCCCTTGACAGCCAGACTAAACCTTCATAAATCCCAAGGTCTGTGGGCTGGCTCATGGGTCTCCAGGGAAGACAAACCCCTTAACTTTAAGTGGAACAGTGAAGGTCTAGTCTTCCTTGGAATTCATCTAGGAAACTCAAACAATTACACACAAAAGAACTGGCAGACCTGTAGAGATAAACTCCAAAAGGTTCTCGGTCGATGGAGAGGACTCTCTAAAACTCTCTCCTACAAGGGCAAAATCTTGATTGCCAATGAAGAACACGCGAACGGGCTCTTTCACCTCGGCTCCTGGCGTGCGGGATCACACTAGTTGGACAGCTTATCGACCTTCACACCGGAGCATGGAAACCTGCAGAAAACCTCCAACAACGAAACCCGAGACCAAGCATTCAACGAAGACATCACCCCCTCCCGCACTTGACCAGAGTCATTCAAATGGAACTGAACCACATCCACTCAATTCTGGCAGACGCCTTTCCCCGACACTTCGACCAACATGGTCTACTAACCCTCATAGATCCTCTCCAAGAGCTCCCAACATTCCCTGAACCTTTTCCGGCAGTGATTATACCACCAGACATTGACGGACTCAATCTAGCACCCAGAAACATCTATACATTGCTGTGCTGTACCGTCCACTCTCTGCCGGAACAACCACTAAATACACCCTGGCACAATAACGCCAGCGTACAACCCTCCACCAGAGTCATGTGGAAGGAAATATACAGCCCACCAATATCCAAGAGAGAAGCCGACGTACAATACCGGCTTCTGCACAACATATTACCATCCATGCCGGTGCTACATCACATCAACCACATCACTCCCAAGGAATGCGGCTGGTGCGGTGAGAGGGGAACCTGCACGCACATGTTCGTCGACTGCCCATCAATCCGGCCCGCTTTACTGCTTCTACACAGACTACTCAAGAGGATCCTCCCAACTGTGAACATGAACTTTGAACATTACTGGTGTTTGGTACCACACACCAGAGGTCGAAAGAAAGAGCACGTTCGACTCTCCAACTACCTAATAATCAGCCTGAAAGCCACCATATACTGGATGTACTCTAACCAAAATTTCCTCTCCCTACTCATTGTCTGGAAAAACCGCATCCAAAGTCGTATCATCCTCGAATGTCACTTCTACAATTCCCACAATAATCTCCCCCTTTCCTTCTCAAATGGGGTACTCAGAGCGCTTTTTTTGCCCTGGACAATGAAGGGCTAAATTGGACATTCTGAGCGCTCTATTCCGACAGGTCCTTCAGTGACCACACTCCACCCACTGCTCGGGCTTGTTATGGTGTTTTTATAATCAAGTTCATACGATTTATATTTTCATAGTTTATTAATTTGAAATGAATCAATATCAGAAAAAAAACCAACACTGTTTTGTTATATTCCTTCTTTACATTTGTGTATAATGTATCTATTGTTTTTTGGAAAGTTTTCTTTTTTTAAAAGCTTAAAAACAAAGTTCGCCTTCTGCTTGGGCGTGTTAAGATCTTGTATATAATTATGTATTTAGTCCATTCGCTTTATATCATTAACCGTTTATAAATTTTGCAATGTGCTTATGTTACATCATTATTTCATACTGTCATAATGCAATGCTTGATTTCTCTATTAATTTTCTATACCATAATCACTGACTTTGAATAAATGTCAATTAATCTTTCATTGTTTTGTTAATTACCTTTTTAAACCTTTGTATATAATGTATCTTTTAATTATTGGAAAATGTTTTTTTGTCTGTTGATGAAATAAAGATTTTCCTTGAAAAGTAAAAAAAAAGTCTCACTCTCTCTCTCTCTCACTCACTCACTCACTCACTCACTCACTCACTCACTCACTCACACCACTCACCACCACTCACTCACTCTCATATTATCATGGACCTCCACAGCTCCCTCTCCTTTGTTGTTCTCAGTTACTATAGATTCCTATACCAATTTCTAATCTAATCTAAGTGTACTGCAGAGGCCTTGACTCGGTCATCCCAATTTCAGATATTATGCATTTGAGGTAGATTTTATTCTGTCATTATTCGGCAGCTTTTACGATAAAATCAATCACGAAAAATATATTGACGTGTTGAAAGGTATATTAATAGGTGATGTTATTAACTTAAACATTAATTTTTAAGATTTTGTTTCTACGAAAAAATATTTAAACTGTTTTGCATATATATTTTACTAACCAATAAGCGATGTAGAATTCACTTTTCTCATCAGGGTCTAGTAGTGATAAGGAAGTACACCTTGGGGATGAGTTTTGGGTAACACTGACCAGGAATCCAGGTCTAAAATTACTGATGGGAATCTTTCTGACCCAGTTTCTGCGTCTTTTTTGTGTAAATTGTGACGTGAATATATTTAGAGTGCACATCGATTGCTCTTTTCGTCTTCCCACTTGATTCCAAATGTGTGAATCTCTATACATTTTCCTCGTTCCATCAATTTCGAACCTTAGATACAGAAATGCAAAAAGGGACACCGACGAACAGTCAAGTATCAGTCTGTCAGCCAGATGGTGAGTCGCTTGTAAATGATGGGTTCTGGCTCAACAATAGATGGTATCACCTTCAGTGCAAAGTCCAAAGATGGGATGACGTACAAGCTGTCAAGGAGTGTCTGCGTCACAAGCACGTGTTCATACATGGAGACTCGAATGTTAGGCTCTGGTACTGTTTGATCAGGAGTAAATTAAGTATTCCGTGGAAAAAATCAACGAAGTGTGAAGTTATAAAGATGCATCATGATTACAAGAAAATGATTTGGAGATGACCTTTACTTTCACCCTCGTGTCATAATGAAAGAAAAATATACTTTACGAGATACTCCATATGAGGTAGATATGTTAGATAACATACCAAGTAAATCTTGTGCAAAGTACATTATTGTGTTGTGTCCATGGGGACATTTCACCCAGTGGACTAGTGTAAGTTTCTTAGAGCGCACGCAACTCCTTAAAGAGGCAGTTTTACGGTTCCGCGAGCGATGCCCTGACGTGCCCATCATCATTAAGGGTTCTCATGCCAGAGACCATGAGTCAGTTTTGGCCAGAGTTTACGCCAGTGACTATACACTGTGGAACTTGGGTCTTATATTACGGGAAACCTTCCGTGGTACAGGGGTGTTTTATTACGAAGGTTGGCAAATGAATTTGGCGTATGGAAAGCCTAATATTCATATGCCTGTGGAAGTTATAAATGAGGAAATTAATTGGTTGCTGTCTTATGTTTGTAGGTAAAAATGGGACACAATTTTACTCCACCCCACATAGTACATACCAAAAAAGTTGTATATGTACGGAGCTCTGGATTATAATACACTTTAAGAAAATGTGTGTCGCATAATTATGTATTAACAGAAAAGAAGTATATTACCAATGTATAGGGAGTAGACTTGTCTTACCAAGACAATGATACCGCGAGGCGTAAATAAATTCCAAAACTTTGATAATCATTTTATGTATTCATGTAACGCGTTCTTAAATTGGTTAAAGATATATCGCCTGTGTTTGGGCCAATTTGACGGTAACAAGTAGATTTAAATATTGAATTGAATTTCTGGGATTAAGGAAGTCAGTATAAGCTTTCATTTGAGACAATGAACGAATAAATCCATCAAGGATTAGTACCAGTAAAATTAAAACTCAAATTAATAAAAGGCTGGCTTACTGTTTTAATCCAAAGGTTGCACGTGATCACACAGGTTATTGTATTTAACGGCCGAATTTC
>CM055836.1:7683617-7719618 GCA_029582265.1 Zoroaster sp. YZ-2022
TATGCGTATGCCCTCGAGAGAAGATTCATACTGCCCTCTATTGCTCAGTCTCAAGAATTTTCCAAATTCTCTCAGAAACCCGTGTAAAAGACCTTTTAAAGCATAGCACGGCAGAATTCCAATCGATCCAGCAATTTTGGCTGCAATTGGACATAGTTTTATAGCAAAATATAATAATAATAAAAAAATAACAATAAAAAATGCCGACGCGCGTGTCCGAGGCACGCGCGGAGACCAGAAATCAGTTTTTTCCCTTGCCTTATGAGTGGTATTATTTGTCCACAGATTAATGTATTCATTCAATTAATCTGCATCGCTGTCCATTAAATACGGAAGCTTAAATGACCATCCTGTTACCGCGTTACGATATAATTTATGGTGGAAACGTGGAAAATGCACCAGCTATATTTTTCTCAGAAACACGGAATTCCATGATATGTATTCAGAAACACGGAATTCCATGATTCACAGATACATTATCATGAAATTCTGTGTTTCTGAGAAAACATCTTTGAAAATCCGTAATATGTTGTGCATTTTCCACGATAAATTATCTAAGTAACGCGGTAACAGGATGGTCATTTAAACAACTTTTGAGTAGCATATCGATCAGTAGATTTAAACAAAATGACCAAAATATGTAACCATGTTTCAAAATACATTTTGAGAACCATCCTGCATTTCCCCAAACACTCACCCTAAAAAGTTATTTAAGCAGACTACAAATATTATGCGCATACGGCTTTAATAGTGGCCTTCGTCGTTGTTTACAAATAAAATCAATGTTTTTTGTTGTTCAAAGTCCATGGATCTTTTGAGAAGCTAAAGCAAACCGTGATAAACCCATGCAATGCAAATAAACAAACTCACGTTAAACTGTAATCTGTACTTTGATGTCAGAGTGTCTGTAAACAAACGAAAATTCGACGAGAAATAATATTTAGTGATAATGAATGAACAATTGTAGAATAGCCTATAGGTAAAAAAACATCGCTTAGAAAATTTACTTCGAAGTAACAATAGAGAGTTTGTAAAATTCTTGAGACTGAGCAATAGAGGGCAGTACGAATCTTCTCAAGAGGGCATAAGCCTACTTTCGGAAATTTACTAAAACTTGACTATTGGAATTATGATTTCTTTTCCCAGTTTTGTTCTAGAATGAGATCTGGAATGAGAGACAATTACATCAACACTGGCCGTCCGATTTCCTTTTTGATGTGCATGTTGTTTACACAAGACTCTTGGGCAAATCTTACATTTATTAACAAAACTCCTGTTATATTTTATTCCTCCTCTCTTGCGAATTTTCCTCTTTTGCGCATTTCCATTTAACAATCGAAAGGGTCATTCATATTCCAATAGTGATTCTATCCCCAATCTACTCGTACAGTAAAAACATACATTTGAAAATTGGTTCACCTGCCATGCAAGAGATCTGTGACGTAGATGCACAAGATCCTTCTCGTTGAAGCAATTTTGTCAACATTATCGATGCTGTATAATTATACCATCAAGTATGGGCAATTCTGTCAACATTATCGATGCTATATAATTATACCATCAAGTATGGGCAATTCTGTCAACATTATCGATGCTATATAATTATACCATCAAGTATGGGCAATTTTGTCAACATTATCGATGCTATATAATTATACCATCAAGTATGGGCAATTCTGTCAACATTATCGATGCTATATAATTATACCATCAAGTATGGGCAATTCTGTCAACATTATCGATGCTATATAATTATACCATCAAGTATGGGCAATTCTGTCAACATTATCGATGCTATATAATTATACCATCAAGTATGGGTAATTTTTGTCAACATTATAGATGATATATAATTATACCATCAAGTATGGGCAATTTTGTCAACATTATCGATGCTATATAATTATACCATCAAGTATGGGCAATTTTGTCAATATTATCGATGCTATATAATTATACCATCAAGTATGGGCACTTTGGTTTAAAAGTGTTTATTCAACTGATATTTGCTCTATTTCAGGGTTCATTGTAGTTCATTGATATCAACTGCTCAATTGTGTGTAACGTGTCACGTAACATGAACAGCCGAGGGTCAATGTTTAGATAGATATTTCCCCCTAATGAGCTGTTAAGGGTTTGTAAGTCCAAATCAGGCCCAAGTATAAAAGCGTTTGAAGCGCTGCTCGTTTTTAATTATCTGACACAGAACAAAGAAAACAAGATGAAGTACATCATTGCGTTGGCTGCCCAGCTTGTAGGATGTCTCTTTGTTTTCTTGACTCCCCGTTGAAAGGTATTCTTATATGTTTTGGTAAAATGGCCCTATCTGAAATGACAGGGAATTGGATGGTCATATTCATAGTTACCTATATAAGCTTTAGGTAGTATAATTTAAAGTCAAAATAACATATAATTTGTTTTCAAAATTGCAAAAGTATTTCACATTACTCAGAAATAGGCTTAGGCCTATATGAAAAATCATACGTTTATATAAGCTGTACACTTAAGTCTTTTTATATTATTTGTTGTTTTATATTTGCAATGACGAATGTGATAAATCTATTTTAATTTTAGTTTCCACCTTTTTGTACAGGTGTCCCGGTGGAAAGTGACAAAGATGATGTCATCAGCCCCGAGGTAGGTTTTAATATGTGGTAGAAGACTACAAAGATTATACACCACATTTGGTCAGTCGTTAGTATGTGCACTGGCACTATGGCACTATGACAATAATTCAATGTACACACACGGTTCCTATAGTGTTAATGTTCAAACGCATATCTGATTTATTGCCTTTATTTTTCAGCGACTTAAACGCGTCATGGTGTTTAGTTTGTTTTACAAAAACATGTTTGTGCGTTAACCTTTTCTCGGTCCATTTTGCTAGTGGGTTCATAGATCCTCCAAAACCCTTTGTCTGGCAGTTTGTGCAAGGTGGAAATAACTTTGTAGAATTAGGCCTATTATGTACAGTGTAGATGCATTCCCACACAAAACCACTTTACGTCGCTGATAAGGGTTAATGAATTTAGACACAAAAAGACACGTTAAGGCGTTAAAACTTAGACACCAAAGCACGTTTAAAGAAATACAAAACAAGTTTGTTTATGAATTTACACAAAGACGCGTTCATAAATGATGTTGTTTTTACAGTGTATTTAGGTACAAAAACCTTAACCACCTAGTATAGCCCAGCTATCTGTCATTCAGTATGACCTCACACTTTTAACCAAAATGCATCATCTGAATGAGAGATTTTTGGGACGCTGGTGGCAGCAGACTTGATACTGCATGGTCCTTTTTGCCAGTGCGTGCGCTTGCACCCTTGAAATCGTTTAAAACCCTCGGTGAAGCGAAGGGGAGCACGCGTGAGTACAAAATTACTATTTTTTTTAAAATTAAAACACATTTTTTAGTCAATTTCGCTGAATATTTTTATGAACTATCACTGACCCTTCCTAAAAAGAGTGGCTAAACAGTTTCGACCCTAGAGTTCATCCCCGGGGTAGGGCAACCCTTACAAATAATGGTCTCTGCCAACTGCCATAGCTTGTGTACAGAAACGTAATCTCATGTCGTATAGCTAACTACCTACGACTATATCATGTCTGGCCCTGGGACTAAATGTAAACAACATCTGTTTTCAGCATACCTGACCCAGAAATACCCCAGGGCATACTCAGAATGATATGTGGCCTGGTTTGTGTTTGTTTTCACCCTGTGGCTGTTATGTGTCAGTGTATTGCAGCGCAATACTGATTTCAATGTTTACATGCATGTACATGTACATGGTTGCAATGGCTGTACTTCAAAAGAAAACCTGTCTGTCTATGGCTGTTTATGGTGTGCTGGGTGGTATTGTGGGGTGGGGTATAATAGTTGTGGTTGACCCTGTGTGGCCTAATCAAACAGTAAATAGACACCTGCTGTGTGGTTTGGGGATGGCAGTTCGCATAGGGCTGGGGGCGCGGATTTCGACATGTACTACTTTTGGCAAATCAGTCGTAAACCAATGTGTAAATTGCCAGAATGTTAAAATCTTTGTGTGTGTGTCCAGGGAACTTCTATTCATCTGCTCAGACCATTAGAAAAAGATTTGGGCCCCCAAACACAGTTATTTACCCCAAACATAAACGCCTTCACGCGTGCTCCCCTTCGTGCCTGCGCGTAAATTCTTTTACGCGGTGTTTCCGAGGGTTTTAAATAAAGGATTCTTTGCATGATCCGTGTCCAGTTTGTTTATAATAAACTTCTGATAATAGCTAAAATTAGCTGCTGCTCCAAATGGTAAAATACACATAATCCTCGTGTCCAGGGTGTAGTTCATTCCGCCCTCTGGAATTGCGGGGTCAATCTACATGGACACGAGGTAGACTTGAACAAAATAATTCCCACAGACCTTTGCGCACGTATGCGCAGTTCGAAATATATGTTATAAGGTCAATGGTCCATTTTACCCATTGTTTAATCCGAGCGTGTGCGCAGTATTGAGAACAATGGAAAATAACTGGTAAGTATTAATCTCATGTTGTGGACACTGCTGAGTGATAAGAAAGCGTCAATGTTTGATGTCAAACAAAATCATACTTTGTGTAAAGTCGATGATGGTAAAAAATAATTTAAAAAATATATATTTTCAAAAATAAAATTTACAATGAAATTTCAACGTTAGAATGAATACGACAAATCTGAATGCATTTTTCACTATTTTCTCGACAAAATTAAATAAGCTGACATTTTCACATGTTGGTTATTGTACATGTTTTCTTGATTCATACAAAGGTGTATACTGACTGACTGATATGCCTATATCTTATAGCTATCTTGTTTTACTTTTCCATTGATTGGATCTGTTCAAAAGGTGAGTAGACCATGGCACTTTTCTGGATAAGTTGTTTAATCCAGAACTGGTGAGGTTATCAAATATGTACAGTTAATACCTAGAAGGAAGACGTATATATCTGTTGGTCGAACCTGAAGTTGACATAACATTATTTGGTGTGCCACAACATATTTTCCTTCGATTTGACACCATTCGATTGTGTAATTACAACGCTATTAAGGAATAAAGGTTTGCCGTGGGGTCTTTATACATCTGGTTAATGACCGGTTTTGGGCGTGGTAACACCAGGTACAAAACCGGTCATTATCCTGAGTAAAGACCAGGCGTCAAACTTTATTTCCATTCATAAATGCCCGTATCGATTTCGTTTTCAAAATTTACAGACAGTTTCATTTTTGTTGAATAAAGCCAGTAGTGAAATGGTCAAATTCACGTCTTGGGGAAACACGAAACACTTCCAGTTCATGAGTCAGGCGCGTGATGCAAAACAATCTTCATCACTCTGATTGGTTCGAACTTGCGCTGGCTCTGATTTTGATAAGCCATGTCTTTGCCATCCGTTAATATACCCCACGTGATTACGTTTTGTCCAATCAGATTGTCTAAACTGTATTGGGCATTTATGAATATTAAATAAATGGCGTTTGTGCTCTCATATGGTCCAAATCAAGTCGATGGTGGTAATGCTACAGTCACACTGTCACGATTTTTGATTGCGAATGCACAACGGATGTCCAGCGGATGGTCATCCGTAGTCATACGTAATGATACGTTGGGGATACTTAGTCATTCGTAGTATAGTCCTAATCATACGTGGGCATCCGTTATGGTCCACGATGGCACAACGGAAGTTTCAAACGGTTCAAAACTATCGTTCTGGAATCGTGGGGGAAAAAAATCCGTTGTGTCTACATCACTCTACTTACCTGGAGGGCCATCTACCGATGCATATTTCCCTAATATAGCAGAACAATACGCTAAGACTTTTCACACACAATAGCGCCCTCTACTACCCATGCTGCCCTGCGGCATCACGCCATGTTTATCTTCCTCTTTTCTCTAGCGCAACAGGACTGGTTGGTCACGTTCTGATTTGCTCCGGCAACAGACAGTTTTTCCTTCCAGTTTCTTGGCTTTACGTTAAGACAATTTATCTACTAACATAACTGTGCTAGCACCGATAGTGTGCTTTAGAGAATTTAATAAAAACTATATAACAAAAAAAGAATTTCTTCAGTGTAGAGTTTTCATTGTGTTTCGTCTTTTTCAAAATGGCTAAACGTTTGGTGAGGGCCGAGTCCGTCAGCACCGGGGAGAATTTCCTCTCCCCGGGACGGGCCGTGTCCTCGGGTGATTGCTCCGGTGGCTCTATCCCGCCACCGCCGCAGTCGTCTGCCCAGCCCCTCGTGCCGATGGAGGCACGTAGTTCTGGCCGTTCCGCCGGTAGGGCGGGGGACGAGATCTTGTCCCCCGTACCGGCCATTTCAGGCGGTACTGGCAAACGTACTGGTAGCTCCCCTGGCAAGGTTTCATCCAAAACATCCTCCTCTGCCAGGGTGACCTACAAGAAAAAAGGCCCACGGAAGGGTAAGGTCCCGACTCCGGGCCCCACTGCCCATTCCGTGCCCGCTGACGACCCGAGTGCTCCCGGTCCAGTGGCAGTCGCCACGGGTGCTGGGGGTGTTTTGCTCGGTCCAGCGACCGGTGCTTCGCTGGCCCATTCTCCCGGGCTGTTAGCGTCGCACGCCGGGCAGTCACCGCCCGGCCTGGCCTCTTTGCCTCGGCCGTCCACCGGGTCCGATTTCTTCGGGCCGTCGGGCGTGCCGATGCCTCCGGGGTCGACTGAATTATCCTCAGAATCGACCCGGAGCCGCTCTCGTGTGAGAGGGAAGAAGCGTGGACGTTCTAGCCATCGATCCTCGTCCAGTTCGGGCTCGTCTGCCCGGTCTCACACCGGTAAGAAACGACGGAGCCATGGCTTCTTCACGCCGTGCAGTCCATCACGGCCTCGGTGTCAGCCATGTCTGCTTATCACCCAGGCGGTTTGCCGGGCCAACTCGGCCCCGCTCGTCCCCCACTTCCGGGTCTCTATCCTGACCCGGGCTGGGCGACTCAGTCTTATGTGGGCCCGCCTCACACGGTCTGCCGTGCGCCCGCCTCTCCCCCTGCATTGAGTCTCCATCCATCCTCGGAGTTCTCGGTGGAGGTGGTGGGTCCCCCGGCCGTGGCGGCCCCGGTTTCATCCGTGGGCCCTTCGGCCCCGGCGGCTCCAGTGGTCCAGCCGGGGGACTCGGCCCAGTCGCCCGTGTCAACTCGTCCCTCCCAGTCGGGCTCTGAGGACGAGGACGAGTCTGTCCACATGCAGCGTCTCTCGGTCATGGAGACGGAACTGCGTTTGGTACAGCGCGACATGGTGCGAGTTTTGCAGCTTCCCTCCCTGGAGGAGACAGCTGGCTCCAGCCGTCAGTCGTTCAAGCACATGACCAGTTCGACGGCCAGTAGTACACCAGTTTTTCCAGTACTGCCGCTCGACTTGGTGTGTGTTGAGCGCATGAATTCCATTGCCGAGACGGCAAAGTGGTCTCCATATAAGAAGCGGGAGTTGAGTTACTACCGCTTCCCGACGGCTGATTTTACTCAGTTTTTCACGGCGCCGGTGGTACCGGACTCTGCGAAGGACAAGTTGGCGGCTGATGGGGGTTCTTCCTCAGCGAAGAGTCTTTTCTCTGACCGCTCGAGGGGGAAGCTTGAGGATACCCTCAAGAAGGTGGACACAGCCTCACGTCTGGGGCTGCGTGCGTCGTCATTCCTCCTGCTCCTCACGGAGTACTTGGCCTTGGGTTGCGAGGAGGATTCGCCCGTCCCGGCGGACCTCTTCACGGCGGCCCTCCATTGCCTTGACCATGGATTGCGCACTTCCCTGGACCAGTTCTCACGTATCTCTACCTTGGCGGTTACTGCCCGCAGGGCCAGCGTGTTGGACGCGCTATTCCTCCCGTCGGAGGGTGCGCGCAAGCGTCTAAAGGCACTCCCCCTCCTCAGCCCTGACCTCTTCGCAGGTAACTTTCAGGAGTCGATGGAGGCGGAGGCGAAACGTCTCGAGGCCACTGAGAAGATTAATTTAAACAAACCCTCTCAGCCCGCGCCTAAATCGGCGCGTAAGGCCTTCAAGATTCCACGCCGTAAACCGTTCAAGGCAGCTCGTGGTAATTTTCGGGGTCGCTCCGGTGATAGAGGGGCACGCAGCGCGCGTGGCCAATCTTACACCGGGGGTCAGCAGCCCCAGCCCGGCCGTGGCTCACACGCACCGGGCCCCCGCTATTCCGGGGGCTGGCGCAAATGACGCGCTCGGCTTGTGGCGGCCTCCCATCGACGGACCCGTGGGGGGCCGCCTCCGCCACTTCAGCGGGTCCTGGGCTCGATTCACGTCCGATCGGTGGGTGCTCGAAACCGTCAGCCGCGGTTACGCGCTGGAATTTACGAGCACCCCCCCGTCGGACATGTTCGTTCGTCCGACTCCCATCCCGTCGGACGTATCGAAACGCCACACTCTCGAGGGGGAGCTAAGGTCTCTCCTCAAACACGCCGTGCGCCCGGTCCCAGTCGGGGCGGGGCGGGCGGGATTTATGTCCACCTTTTTTCTGGTTCCCAAAAAGGGGGTGGACGCGTGGCGGCCCATACTGAATCTACGGCCCCTCAACCGATACATCCGGCCGCGCCGTTTCCGGATGCAGACTTTAAAGGTAATTCTCGAGTCCATCTGCCCCCCGGCTTGGGCGGCGAGTTTGGACTTGCGGGATGCCTATCTCCATATCCCGATTCGTCCGGAACACCGGGAGTTCCTCCGTTTCCAGTACGACAACGTCATGTACGAGTTTGTCGCTCTCCCCTTCGGTCTTTCCACCTCCCCCAGGGTGTTCACCCGGGTGGCGGGAGTGATCGGGAAGGCACTGCGGCAACGGGGGATCTCGGTGTTCATGTACTTGGACGATTGGATTGTCGTGGGCCGCTCCCGCGAGGCAACGGCCGCGGCAGTGGCACAGACATGGCAGATGGCGGCCGATCTCGGCTTCATCGTCAATGCCGAGAAGTCGCACCTGGTCCCCTCGCAGACTCCGTCTTTCTTGGGGGCCCAGCTCGACCTCTGTGCGAGTCTCGCCCGGCCAACTCCGGAGCGGGTGACAAATCTCATCCAATGCGTGTCGCTTTTTCTGCCGGGGGTGGTGGCTCCGGCCCGGGCCTGGTTGAGGTTGTTGGGTCTCATGGCCAGCATGGTCGATCTCATCGATTTTTGCAGGCTACACATGCGCCCGATCCAACTCCATCTGTTGTCGGTGTTCCGGCCCAGCCGGCATTCCATCGACTACCCGGTTCCGACCGCTCCTTTCCTGGTCCCGCATCTTCGTTGGTGGATGTCCTCCGACAACCTCACGAAGGGCCGGTCTTTTCGGCGCCCGCAACCGTCGGTGACCATCACGACGGATGCGTCGCTGTCCGGATGGGGGGCCAGTCTGCCCCCACTGCAGGCGGCTGGGGTATGGTCGACCGATCAGCGGTCTCTCCATATCAATGTGTTGGAGATGTTAGCGGTGTCGCTGGCCCTCCGGCGTTTCCAGCGTCAGGTTACCGGCAAGGCGGTCCGCATACGGTGCGACAACACCACTGTCGTGGCCTATGTCAACCGACAGGGGGGAACACGCTCGGGGCAACTGTGCGCCTTGACGTGGGACCTTCTCCACTGGTGCATTCGCTACAACATCACCTTGTCAGCGATTCACATCCCGGGCGTGGACAATTCGTTGGCCGACGCCCTGTCTCGGGGACGGGTTGTCCCCACAGAGTGGACCCTTCTCCCCTCGGTGGTACAATTGATCTTCAACTTGATCGACCGTCCTCACGTGGACTTGTTTGCGACCTCGCACAACAACCAGCTCCCGGTTTATTGTACGAGGGCTTACGACCCCAATGCCTGGCGGACAGACGCTCTAGCGATCTCGTGGGAGGGCCTTCTGGCCTACGCCTTTCCCCCGTTCTCCCTGATCGCGAGGGTGTTGGCCAAGATAGAACAGGATGATTGCAAAGTTTCCCAGACTTCTCCGCCTCCTGGTCCACAGGCCGGTGGTTCTCCCCCGCAGGCCGGACATTCTTTTCCAGCCCGGGTCGAACTACCTGCACCCAGCTCCGGGGAATCTTCACCTGACCTGCTGGGTATTGTCTCCCGATCCTTCCGCGCAGCGGGCCTTTCGGTCCGGGCTGCGGAGTTGGCGGCAGGCGGCCGTAGATCTTCCACCAGGAAGGTCTACAACAGCAGACTACGTCATTTCTTTAGATGGTGTAAACTCCACTCTCATCGTCCCGCCGATTCTTCTGTAGGGGCGGTGGGTGAATTTTTATTCTATCTGTTTGATAGCGGCCTCGCTGTAACGACAGTTAAAAATTATCGTTCGGCGATTGCCGCAATCCATACTGGGTTTCCGGATGGTTCGTCAGTGTCTGACAATAACACCCTCCACCATCTTATTCGAGGTATGTTTGTGGAACGTCCCCCCGTACGTAAACTCGTACCGTCTTGGGACTTGTTTCAAACGTTGGATACACTTTCGAGGGCACCCTTCGAGCCGATGGGTAGCGCCTCTTTGTTCCATCTGTCCATCAAGGTGGTTTTCCTTATGGCGGTCGCTACGGCTCGTCGCCGTAGTGAACTACATTCCTTGACGGTGGAGGACGGCCACATCCGGTGGGAACCGGGTGGGGTCCGTCTCATACCGCGAGCGGGTTTCTTGACGAAAAATCAGTCCAGTGACTTCTCGCCGCCAGACGTTTTTGTTGCCGACTTAAAGTCCTTTTCAGCGGTGGACGCAGATAAGCTTTGGTGCCCAGTCAGGGCACTCAAGTGGTACGTCCACCGCACCAAACAGGTTCGGGCCGAACATAAACAATTGTTTATTACTTCGGTCCCCCCTTTCCGGCCAGCGTCTCGGGACACTATTACACGTTGGCTGATTACCGCTATCCGCTCGGCCCTGAGTGAGTGGCCGGAGGCGGATAACATGCCCGTCCGAGCCCATGACATCCGCTCAGCGTCGACGTCATGGGCCTACTTTAAGGGCGTCCCTATGGCAGATATCGTCCAGGCGGCTTGCTGGAAGTCGGCCACCACCTTTTCGGAGTGTTACCTCAAGGATGTCGTCCAGACCGAGGGTAGAGCTGGCAGGACAGTACTGGGTGCGGCGGCGGCTTCGTCCCGACGTCACAAGCCTCCTGTGCAGCCGTCACTATGAAATGGTGAGTACCCCTTTTCAATTGTTTTTGTTTGATTTGTAATCCTTGTACACATCATGCATTGATTTGATAATTTGGGTGACGTTTTCGACGTCCGGTACGTCCCTCCATTTATTCCTGGGATTTTGCCTCATGTTCATGCAATAGCATCTCGCATTCCCCACCGCCTATCTTCGGTGGTACTCTATGCATCGGTAGATGGCCCTCCAGGTAAGTAGAGTGATGTAGACTCCCCCCCACAGAAGTGTGGGCTGAGTCTACGAGCGAATACTTACCTGGAGGGCACTTACCTGGAGGGCGCTTCCCCCCTCCTTCCCCACTATGCTCGATCGACCTCTCTGGGGTGTTCTATGAACGCTCGAGAAAAGAGGAAGATAAACATGGCGTGATGCCGCAGGGCAGCATGGGTAGTAGAGGGCGCTATTGTGTGTGAAAAGTCTTAGCGTATTGTTCTGCTATATTAGGGAAATATGCATCGGTAGATGGCCCTCCAGGTAAGTATTCGCTCGTAGACTCAGCCCACACTTCTGTGGGGGGGGGGGGGGAGTATCCTGTGTACATCCCTAGTCATACGTAGTGCATACGTAATGGCAATCGTGAGCAATTGTAGACATACGTGAATATCCTTTGTACAATCGTGGCAGAAATCACCACGGATGCACTAGGGATGCACACAGGAAGCATTACGTATGACTAGGGATGTACACAGGATACACAACGGATGTTCAACGGATACACTGCGAATGTTAAGATTACACTACGGATGACCAAGTATGACAACGATTTATAACGATTGCAGTAAGATTACACAACGATCATAACGATTTATCACGATCTATCACGATTAATCACGATTTCACAACGATTCTGATCTTGTTTGGTTTTGAAAAAGTATAAATAGGTTCTGAACTTTTATATTTCATTCATTTGTAGCAATCGTTGGGCATTCGTTAACCAATCGCTGTACATCCGTGTATAATCGTGGTCATACGTTGTGAATCCTTAGTAACATCGTGGTCAATCGCTGTGTATACGTGATTATCCGTGGGTAATCGTTACGCATACCTAGTAAATACTTTGTATACTCTTATACAGTGGCGTAGCTGGCTATGTTCGCCGGGGGGGGGGGGAACAAAACGGATCCCAGGGGGGCCCACCTTATGTAAAAGCGGCCCTGTATACAGGGCCGGATTTATAAGGGGAAAAAGGGGGCAATTGCCCCGGGCCCCCCTGCCAGAGGGCCCCCAGACTAAGGACTTCCTTTATATATAAAAAAATGTAATAATTATAAAATTAGTTTTATATTTTTTTCGAAGAAATGCGGTTTATCATTCATTTTAGTTCATTTTTTATTTGTCATGTAATTTAATTTATATGTCGAGGGGCCCCCGAACCTGAAGTGCCCCGGGCCCCTCAAGGTCTAAATCCGGCCCTGCCTGTATAGTCCTGCCTGCTGGTGGGCCCGTCAGTCAGTCCCATAAGCATGTGAAAAAAATTCGCATGTGTTAGGGGGGGCCCACTTATTCTGGAACTGGAGCCAGGGGGGGCGGCCGCCCCCCTGCCCCCCCGCTAGCTACGCCACTGCTCTTATAGCAATCGTTGTATAATCGGGGTCATACGTTGTGGTACCTTAGTGGAGTCTTTGTGTAATCGTGTAGAAGTGAAAGTTCCACGGATGTACACGTATGGCAACGGATGAAATTTATTTGTTTAATCGTGGTCATACGTGACCAATCGTAACGCCAGATCATGACAGTGTGACTGTAGCGTAAGGAACCACTGATGACTGTCCGCAAATCGCTGATCAGCAGCTTCAGTTGCTGATTTGTGGTTGACCATTTATATTGCATGTTAAACTTTTCCCGGGATGTTGCAATGGTGAGAAAGCTTGTTCATTTTGTTATCCCATAACCCACTGTCCACTGTAGGTTATCTAAAAAATATATATATAATAGAAGTCCATGTTAGAATACACACGACAACTCTGATTGGATTTCCATTATGTTCTTGTCAACAACATAGTGTAATTTATAAGCTGTAACTCTCACATGTTGGTTTGCGTACAGTACATATTTCTTGTTTGTTTACAAAATATAGATAAATTTACAAGGATTGTATACTTCGTACCCCCCCCCCCCCCCATATACATTGTACACATCGCCTTTATTGGGCGCAATTATTAATTATCTTTATTGTTATAGATATTTCCAGTCGAGTGCGGCTGTAAGCCAGGCACTTCGTGTCTGACGTCACTGTGTTTGATCTGGTATTGCGCGGCGCCCAGTTGAGAACCCATTTCTACAGCAGAATCTTACGGAGAGGTTCATAAAATTCAAACAATAAACAGGCATTTTTTGTTGCAAACTGATGTTTTATACCTACCTGTTTACAATTATAAGTGAAATACTGCAAACACTGTGACTCGATACAAGCACGCACACGTGTGCATATTGTTTATATGTTTGCAAATGGGTTCTCAACTGCGCCGTATTGCGCCGCGCAATACCAGATCAAACACAGTGACGTCAGACACGAAGTGCCTGGCTTATAGCCGCACTCATTTCCAGTCATGTTCATAGATCAACATGTCGCCCAATCCCGCCCAAAAAAGGCAGTGTACATCTTCATCAATAATTATTCTATCATTGGTAAATTTCTTCTTGCAGAGGGTACGGCGAGAAGGACGATTGCGTGCAGCCTCCGCCGGATGATCATCGGGCAACCTCTGATTACCGCCAGATGCCTAGATGAAGGCTAGGCCTATATGTGATTTCCAGGCCTGTTATAAGGCTTTAGAGATCGGAGAGGATTAGGGTGTAATCTTGAATCAAATAATCAAGATGCTGCATTTAATGAGAGTGAGACCAATACAGACTGACATAGTCTAGCTTGATTTGAATAATTCCATTGTTTGTTTTAGTTTTGTTTGTTTTTGCTCTGAAAACGAATAATTTACTTCATCAACCAGTGACGGCTCTAGATATGGGCGCACGTGACGCCCCTCCCCTTTAGGAATTCTGCCATTTCCTATTAATGTCCTTATTAGTGACAACTTGCCAAAACTTTAAGCGCAAAATGAAGGCTACGCTACCCGTGGTAGTTCTTCAGTTGTACTTGCATGCCTCTTGGGAGGGTGAACCCCATTGGTCAAATCCTGGATCCGCTACTGTCAATATGTTACAGAGTGATTAGGTAATCTTCCAAACTCGATCATCGTTTTACAAGGGTGATCAGCATTTTGCGGTGCCCATGATGATTCTATTAGATTCTTGATTCTGTATATAGAAATTTGATATTCTAGTAGTTGTTTGTTTGTATGTTGATTTCTCCACCAAGTGCATTTGTCTACATGAACTATTTCAGCCAATCCGTATGGAGCTAAAGTGGTGATGAGTTGACAAAGGGCATTATTGGTGGAGGAAATAACTCCTAAAACAAATTATACGTTTTAAAGTAAAGATAAGTTTACGAAAACATTTACTGGCAGAAATGATAGCTGTAGTTGTTTAATGTTTTAACTCTATACGATCTTTATCTCGAATTCTGCCATTTCCTATTAATTTCCCCATAGTAAAGGCAACAGAAATAACTTAAACAACGTGCCAAATTTTAAGCGCAAAATGGAGGCTACACTACCCGTGGTAGTTCTTTGAGTGCACTTCTTTGCATGCCTCTTGGGAGGGTGAACCCCATTGGTCAAATACTGGATCCGCTACTGTCATTGTGTTACAAAGTGATTAGGAAATCTTCCAAACTCGGACCATCGTTTTAAAAGGGTGATCAGCATTTTGCAATGCGCATGATAATTCTGTTAGATGCTTGACCATTGTCAACATCCGTACACTATTATATATAGCAATTTGACATTCTAGTATTTGTTTGTTTGTGTGTTGATTTCTCCACCAAGTGCATTTGTCTCCATGAGCTACTTCAGCCAATCCGTACGGAGCTGGAGTGGTGATGAGTTGACAAAGGGCATTATTGGTGGAGGAAATAACCACAAAACAAATTATACGTTTTAAAGTAAAGTTAAGTTTACGAAAACATTTTACTGGCAGAAATGGTAGCAATTAATAACCATCAGTGCATGTTTGATTATACCTTAGTGTTTTGGAAAAAAATAATTCTTTATCTTAAAATTACCATAGTCCTATACTATTAAAATTAATTATCATAACAAAATAAAAATATACCACGTTTTTAAGCATATGAAATATAAATCGCTGAATATTTGTTTTATTTTATTTGTTTATTTTTATTGATTGATTGATTTTTTTTTAATTTAACGTGTCATAATAATTTGTGTGCTTGCCATAAAAATTGTTTTGTTTTGCTTACGTTGCCAATGTTGTACTCTGGCTTTAACCAATCATGTCTTACGAAACAAAAATCGCGCTTTTTAGAAAACAATGTATGTCGCACTGCTCGGAATCAAATATTTTCAACTGCGTTGTATTTTATTGTCGTACAATAATTTTAGAACGTGTACTTAATGCATGTTGGTGTATTTGTTGCCTACATTATAGCCTGTTCAATTGCGAGGGGGCAGTCATAGAAGCTCTTGTTAAATAGATCAGTTAATGTTTATCTACGTGCTATATTCACTCTGGTGTGACATTTATGAAATGTTAGTGTTTTCTATGATATTGTTGGGCGTGGTTGTCTAATGAAGGCTCCGTGACTAGTACACTATCTGAGGAAGTATACACCTCTATCACGGCGCAGCTATTTTGTTTTCTTCTTTACAAGTCAACGTCACCAAACCGAGGTTGGATGGGGAAATAGCCTGGTCCCTTTTCATTCAGGGAACCTGACAAAGATTGTCGCAGCGTAATAAAGGTCTTATTGGAAGGAATGGTTAGACCTACCTGTGTCTGAGGCTGTATCACTTAAAGTGAATGTATACATTGGTAAATTATCAAATCATCAAATCTCACAGCTTACTTGGTGTCTCCTATCAATCATTCTGAGAAACACGGGCGTAAATCCTGGGGGATGGGGGGATACTATCCCCACTTTTTGGACCGGGGTGGTCTATAGGATCATCCCCAGAATTTTCCATGCGTTGAAAAAAATATATACATTTATAATAAAAATACACATGCAGAACTTCAAGCTATAACGTGCACCCAAATTTCAAAATCACCCCCCCCCTCCCCAGTACTGAGAAATGAATTCGTCTGAAGTGCTTTCTTTCTAGGGAAAAAAGTTATTATGTCGAATTTCAATTTTCTAAATAGCAATTAATGTTGTATGTATCTTTCCTTTAGGTTTATTAAAAGGGCAAACATGATAGGATTTCAATATCATGTAGCCTGGTAGTTGCGAAATGGTTTTATTAGGATCAGTTCATAATGTGCGTTCCTCATTACAGAATGATCTTCTAGCGTGTGTCGAATAGTCAGTAGATCAATAAACTGCTGTCACGAAGACCTCTTCACAACTCCGCAGTGTGGACGTGCAAGCTGATTTTGCGTAATGCATGCTGGTCTAGCTTACAATAATTTATCAACCACACTGAACAACAGTTCACTGTGTTTTTCTTTGATTTTCCGCGTTCAGTTTAATAACGCAACTACGTAGATTGTTCGATTATAAACTACACAGTATAACTTATGGGGAAATGTGAACGGAGATCAGCAGCTAGACCGAGATGCAACGCGCGTGTATACTCGCGAATTATATGCCATTACATCGTCTGCGTCCAAAATTCTTGAGAATGAGCAATAGAGGGCAGTATGAATCTTCTCAGGCTGGCAAATGTCTACTTTCGGAAATTTACTTAAACTTGACTATTGGAATTTTTATTACCCTGGTTTTGTTCAGAATGAGAGCCTGTTAGACATAACTTATCATGTTTACATCAATACCCTAACATGATTGAATATTTCGGAATTGTTATAACCGTTCCGTTTTTAATGTAGGCCTGCATGTTATAGAGCAAAGCTTAAATTTATGAACAAAAAATCCAATAGCCCATATTTTTATTCCTCTCTTGCCAATATCCCTTTTTCACCAATCTATAAATATCCCTTTTAACAATCGAAAGGATCGTTCATATTTCAATATTGAATCTATCCCCATCTACTCGTACAATAAAAACAGACCTTTGAAACTTGGTTCATGCCTTGGGGTACTGTATATAGAACTTACCTTATCTTTATTCAAATACAAGTCCTTACGGATTGTTTGCTATACCACCTGTAAACATCGTGGGGTATTATTACCCCGGTGCCACAGTTGACACATGCGCTAATCCACATATTTACTGTTAAGGGTCACCAGTCAATGTATATATCAGCAACGTGACGGCGACGGTTAATCCTCAGCAGTGATTTTTACCCACAGCTTCGGTTCCGATAACAGCTGTTTTATTAGAGTTTAGGTCGCGTCGTCGAGTGACCATTGTCCAGGGTATTTTTCAAAGTACAGATCATTGGTTTTGCATCTTGAAGCCGACTGTGGGAAAATATACAACAGTAACCAAAGATGAGGTGTGCCGTAGCATTCGTTGTCTGTATTCTTGTGTTCTTATCTTACACTGAAGGTAAGTAATGATTAGGAGTTCATAATTTCTTGATATACTTTGTTGCAGCACGCGTGTGATAATAATGATACAGGGTCATATAATATGTCCTCTGGCTTTATAATTGATACTTTCAATAACAGCACATACAACATAGGTCGTTTTGGTCCAATATTTACATTTATTGCTAAAAGTTCATTTTTGAAGTCCTCGTTACTCATGACGTTCATGACTCGGACTCAACCACCATGACTCGAGACTTGGTCTCGACCCTGAGGACTCGGAGTAGAGGTTACAGTCTGCAAATCGCGTTCCAATACTTTCTGCGTCGAAGGCTTGTTATGCATGCACAAGGCATATACCCTTTTAGAAAATATTGCCTTTTGAGTCAATTACTATTTCAGATGTTGACCTTTAAGGTATTCTCCTAGCAACTTACATTTATGAGGGTTTGCTTGTAGCTTGAGTACGGACCTAGTTTCATTCACTTATTAAAAGTCTGTATGGCTTTATGTAGCTTTCACAACCAGGTAAAGTACTAATAATGAATGACTATATTGGTGATAAAGTACTAATGGTGAGTACTAATGGAGTGCCATGGTCGAGCGGTCTAGCGCATCAGATGAGTCGTCAGAATGTGGGTTTGAATCCTGGCTGCGACCATGGTACTCGTGTCCTTGAGCAAGACACTTCACTGTACAGTGCTCCTCAGTCTTCACCAGGAGTATAAATGGGCACCTGTGAGGGTAGAGGTTGATTGATATTGTGGTTGAAAAAGCTTCTGATGCGCTACGGTAAGCTCAGGGCTGTATACTCCCCAGGGAGCTGAGAAAGTGTAATGATTGATATTGGCCCAATGACCAGGGATAATAATGTAAAAGCGCCTTGTATGCTTTGACAATTTAGCGCTCTATAAATCCAGTTATTATAATTATTATACTTGCAGCGCAAGGTTGTTGGTGTTTACCCACAATGTAATCTTAAACGCCCATCGAACGCTTATAATCGAGTTTCCATATACCCGTTTGAATGGCAGCCTCTCCAAGTTTAATTGTAAATGCACAGATCGCCAATCATGCTCGTATACGTTCTTCGTAAATTTGGGAAATTTATAAATCTGAACTGTCCATTTTATGTATTTCTTAGTTGGCCTACTCTCAATCCCCAGGCAGGCAAGTACCCCGTCTGAACAAAATATACAGTATAGCCGTCAAAAGAGAATATGATCAACGGGGAACTGATTGTAATATATGACTGTTGAATGATTAACAGATATGAAATAATGTGCTTGTCTACACATTTTCATTGAACCTTTTACAAATAAATCTGAAATTTCGTAGTGTTGTTTCCGGGCTTTGAATTGATGGCGGTATCCTAAAGCCACACGCATAATGAGAATATATTGAGACTGAATGTAATTTATAACCTTTACATATAGTCCGTATAGAGCAAACCGTAAAGGGAAGGTACAACATTAGTAATTACCATATAAACTAATTATTATTTATTGGTTTTAGGTTGGTATCAATCATCCTGAGAACGTATTCGTATGAAGATGTTTCATCTTCTAGAGAAAAGGAATTATGCCCAATTTCAAAATGTTACCGTGCAGCATGATTTTTGTAATAAAAAAAACCATAAAGACCTGTAACCGTTTTTAAATTTGTTTTGTTTTGTTTCCCTCAAAAACGTGTGCACCACTGCACCTAATTGTTATTAAATTTCAGGTTGGTTTAAAGATGTAGGCCTACAGGTTTATTTCTGATATATTTCTGAAAACTAAGGAGTGTTCAAATAGGCGTAAACGCCTATACTAGTAAGATTGATTTTGCAGAACCACAAACGGAATAATCCAGATTCGTTGGTTGTCCAGCATCCGTGGTTTGTTCATACATGGAGATCTGCTTTCCTTCTTCCTCGGCTTGGTTCAAACAGTCCCATTTTTTATTATCTGAGTGGGTAAACTCAAACTGAGTATGGCACCCAGCCTAATTGAGAAATGTGTTTTATGTGACATTGGTAGCCATTTTATGATAATGTCATCCAATAATCAAATAAAGATGTACAGCGAAGAGCGTGGATTGTTGAAAGATTATAAACATTATAAAAGAGAGCTTTGGTGGATCCAGGGTGGCAAACAAGGTGTATTTTATGAAAATATACATTAAATGATCAATATTAAATATTCATTAACAAACTTAAAATCACATGCATGAGAGATTGTGAGTCCAAATGATTCTAAAACATAGTCAGTCGAAAATGGCTCAATAGTCTAGTATATGGTGTATATTTTGACAGTTTGTTTTTTAAAAAAACTGTTTGTATATTTGCCAACCATAATTACATTGCAGACTGCACACAGATTAGGTCTGAAAGAACTTCCACTGTACTGCGCATACGATGCATATGCGTGATGAAAAATAGCCTGATTTATGGTGAACTCATAAAAACACCATATACAGAGAGAGAGAGAGACTTGCTACGTGCCATATGTTACAGTTCTTTCAGTTATAGAATAGGCATATGCTGCTAGCAACGTACGTGCTTGCTTTTAATGTGGTAAATAGACCGAAGCTGAAAAATTACATTTAGAATGGGAATGTAGGCTGCAGAATGTAGAAAGTTCAACCATGGAGGAGTTCAACTACAATCGCTATACCATCAGGCCTCACAATTACGATATAGCTGAACACACAATTTCTGACCATTGGGCGCAGACACCTTGGTATAAGCCTTATATTAGTTGACAATGCGATTTGTAGGTCACCAAGTTGTTTGCAGACGAGGTTCATATATTATATATATCCAACACAATTACACGTGTGGGAATTTATACAGGAAAATGCAGAGCTAAAAAGCATCTAGAAAAAAATACTCATTCACATCTTGAGCTGTGGGCCGGTTTACCGACCTAGGCCTGTATACTGCCTATTTACTTTCCTCTAGCACTTTAGTTTAAGGATGGACCATTTTCTGGCGGTTTTCAACAAATGAATGAAATAGTACAATTGTAGTGACTGCCGTTCATCTCGTCCGCTCATTGGTGGATCAAGAGGGGGGAATGTGCCCCACCCTTTATTATCGCTACCATACGTTTAATTATGCCCCTTTCTGCCTATGTACCCCCTGCAGCTGCTGACATTGATACATATTCCCACTATAACACCTGACCCTTTAACCCCGTAGTCTTACCTTTCCCTCAGCCAACGCCTCGCACAATTTTAAACATTGCCAGGAAAAAGTACTTGTTATACCAAATCAAGCTCGAAATTTCGACCGAGAGAATTATTAAGGAATTTTGAAATCCAGTCTCTACTTGTCCAGCCTGTACTTGCCAATAAATTACTAATGGTGCAGGCCCAACAAAACTGTATTTATTTATAGCAAAAACTGTATTCATTTCAACAACGACTGTGTGCTGTGAGCAGAAGTAGGCTAGACCATAAGCAGTGTTCCATTATAACCTATTCAGGAAAAATCTAATAAAGAATACAATAAAGCTCTGTGAACGATATTTGTTCAAGTTGCAAAGAACTTATACAAAAATATTGTAATTTTTACTCTGTCTTGCAGGTGCGCCAGATTGCCTGGACACATTCACCTCTGAACAGGTAAATATTTGCATGAATACAGTGACTCCAAAAGTACCGTGATATCTTTTAATTTTAGGGTATTTGTTTCGATTGACGTTCCATTTTTGGCACCACAATGGTCAATCTTCGGTCAACATACTGATATATATATATTGAACCATGCAGTCTCAACAGTATCACAATGATTACAGTTATATAATAACTAATAAAGATTAATGCTACAAATAAATATGGAATCAACTATGTCAAACTAAGCCTAATGTATGAATCATTCATAGGTCTATAGGCTGGGAAGGTTATCTCATTTAGGGTGTGTGTGTTTGAAACTAAAAGAAATAAACAGCAGGTTCGACCGACTACGATACCTTTAAGGATTAACCAGACTGGAAAATGGTATTATGTGTTGAAATAGAGATGTTCGGCTTGCGTAATAATTATGCATCTTTCCAGAAAGCTCACGTGATGTGTTATGCGATGATATATAAAGCAGGATTTGTGTTACCTTTCAGTGTGCAGAATATACGAAGACAGGTGGTGGAAGGATTGTGCTAGACAGCCTGACGGATCCAGATCAGGTATAAGTCCATGTTATTTAATATTTAGATTCTTCAAAGGAAGGAACACCATTGTTAATGTTGGTGAAATTCTTATGTACACAATTCTTACTTTCCTTGATTCAAGATATTCATTTAACAAAGCAAAGTGTGTAAGTTCCAGCTAATTGTGTCGTTTACGAGGAAAGTGAATGTATTCAATTAGTAAGCACGAACTTAGTTTTCATTCTAAAGTGGATTACTATATATATATTTTTTTTAAATTAATTTATTTAACGAACTGTATACACATGCTAACGTCACTTAGGCCTACTTGGAATTCATATTCTTAATAAAAAAAACCTATAGCATATCAAACAAACACAATATTTCAAGGGATGTTTGATGCGATCATTACTATACGGTAAGTGGTTTTTATAGGTAAATCTTTCAATTTTTGTTGGTGAAAATACCATCAATGTTGTCTCTTCCTTTTAAAGTGTTGGGCACACCATCAGGAATCTAATACATGAATATTTTATTAACCACAAGCTGATCATGTCACGGTCTAACACGCAATGTACATGTCATGCATACACCACTGATAGAATTTTATTATTACAGACCGCTTCAAAATCTTTGCGAAGCAAGATATAGACACTGTCTTTTTGGCACAGATGGCCTAATGCTCAAACTGTACCGGAATCAAAGTGAACGCTTTAACTTTCACAAGTTGTCTTCTTGTCATATTAAAGGGACAATAAACAGTTGCAATCAACAGGGCATGGAATTGGAGCGCTACTTTTAGATTAACTCAGTGACTGAAAATAATACCTATGATATGGTTACCGCTGCATAAATGAGCCAGTAAATTCCAGTCACTGTGTTCATCTTAAACTAGGACACCGATTCCATGACCTGTTGAAAATCTGCTCTGATCGTGACGACATTGTCCTTTTAATCCATTTTCATAAAGTATGAACGAACACAATGTTTTTTTTTGTTTTTTTTTGTTTTTGTTTTTTTACTAAAGGTGCATGTATCCCAACAAGATTGAGATTTAAAAGAGACTGTACAGAAATTGCAGGATTTTTTTAAACATAGGCAGTAGTCCTTATAGACACCTAAATCTTTAAATTAAGAATGAATGTTCGTGGTACAGGTTACTCCCAATCTATGCCTAACATTGATTATTCACAAAATGTCCATTCCTTTAATGACAGTTTAACGATGAAGAGAAAGAAAAGTTCAAAGTTGTGGTGGCTAACATCTCGAATGAATACGTCATAACGACTGTAGAGTAAGTTCAGACTATTTTCTTTGAAATCGTTATTTGCCTACCAAATACCGTGTCGGTGAATATAGGCTCGATGGGTACCATGGCCGAGCGGTGTTTTTGTCCTTGAGCAGGACAATTTACCATAATTGCCTCTCTCCACCCAGGAACATTGCATGGGTACCAGCAATACATTGGGAGTTATCTGAGATGGACTGAGATCTAAAGTGATAGGCGTAGATCCAGGGTCTCGCCAAATGGGGGCATATGTGCAAAGAGGGGAACATTCCCAAAAACGGTGGAACAAAAAGAGGATGGTGAAAGTGCATGCATGGGGATATGAGCCATATTGCATAGCCCTCTCAAACACCCGTTAATATAAATACGCTACTGGAGCGTCGGACCTGTCGCTACGGCTGCCTCTTCCGTGCTCCAGCATCCCTATCTTGTATCTTCCTTTAATGGTGTGCTCTTGGTTGTAGCTTGGTAAACTACACTTAGTCTAAACATCCATGCACCGAGGCAGAAATCTTGATATAATCAAAGGCCACTCAAGCTGTTATACGTGCATGTAACAACCTCATTCTATGTCCATAAGATGCACTTTGTGTTGTGCCTATACAAGCATAAAAACCCCTCCACATAAAAATCAGTTGTAAATCCTAAATCAACATAGCGCAACCTAAAATCAATGTTTGCAGAAAGCCAATAATTCACAGGCAAAGCAAACTGGGGTTATTCGTGTCTTTGTAAAAAGTCTGTGCTGCGGCTCAGTGGGTTGCCCAGTGTTCGTGTGTTTTGTTAGGTGTTCGAGAGCGCAGCGCGAACACCTATTGTTTTTGTACTGTTTTTTTTTTTTTTTACTTCTCCTTCTTCTCAGTGGCGATCTGTCCGGTAACAAAGGCATCCTTGCTAAGCATATACAGCCTTCAAACTTAACACATAAACAGAACATATCAAGCAGACGAAACCGTTTTCTGTGACGTCATGATTACGTCATCAGGTGTCGAATTACGCTAAATCAAAGTTTAATATTTCGAAAAATCATATCTCATGAACCACAAAATATATTTTCACAATCTTTACATCATCTGAAAGATCTTGAATTATGTAATTTTTCGTTTTTAGACGTGACCCCAATCTGACCTTTCCTTCCGGTGAAAAATGGAAGTTGAAAATTTCTAAATTTCAAAAAATCATATCTCATGAACCATATAAGATATTTTCACAATCTTTTTATTATCTTAAAGATCTTGAACTATGTCACATTTCGTTTTCAGACGTGACCCCAATCTGACCTTTCCTTCCGGTCGAAACCGGAAGGTTAAGTGAAACAATATGCTGAATTACTATTCCCTGTATGTACGAATAGACATATCGCGTGTGCACAGAATACGTACACACAGCAATATACGGAGTTTAATATTGGCCTACAACGTAAAGGCCTTGTCACACGGGGCAATTTTCGGGCAATTTTCAGGCAATAAAAGTTGCTGGCATTGCTCGGAGATTGCCCTGTGTGACATTTCATGCAATCCAGTGGCAATGAGTAGACTAGCTGGCTTCCTACTTTGAGGCAATCTGTCGAGGCAATCTCCAATCACATTGCGTATCAGTGATCACGTGACATTTTATCACAAGCAAAACATTTTCAGCGGCGGCCATTTAATTCTCGTTTACATGAAAAAATACTGAGGAATTTTGCCGTTCTTATTAACTCCAAAGCAAAATACAAGAAAATAAAATGGGTTACCGAGAAAGAGGAAAATATAATTGCATTATTAAGAGGTAAGTAGACATTATTTAGAGGTTTATTGGCCTAGAATGTGCGTTTGTAAAGCAGGCCTATCGTAAACATAATTATTGCATGCACAATCCAATGGAGGTTCGTGACGGACGAAACTGTTGTACTGCATCTATTTCATGATTTCGTAAAACTATACTGAGTCTACTCTTTCGCTGTTTTTGCAGTGTACCTACATGATTTTAAGTTTGCATTTTAACTAAGGATAATGACTGAGCATGGATAGATTATTGTCCAGAAAAAAGTTTAAAACTGCCATGCAGTCAAAGTCAAAAGAGCATCGTAACTCGCCTACATATAATGTACAGTACATATACATGTATGCAAATCCATGTAAATATATACATGTTCGTGTGTTGTTGTCTTCTTCTGCAATTCTGCATGTTCTTCGTGTCAATAAAATATATCCCTAACTCAACCTAAAGAGATGCTTTTACTTGATTAGTCTGCTAGTTGTAGCCACAAAATTGTCATAGGGGCACCTGTTTTTCTGAGCTAGGTTACATTTGTTGTTTTGTTATTATTAAGCATAAAAAGTCTGTCCCTCTATGCTTTAAAGAAAGGTCAGGTCTTATAACATAAAAAAAGATGAAGAGCCTGCATAAAAAAGAAAACTAATAAATGAAGAAAAAGCTGCAGAGGGATGAGTTAATATGAGTTTTAATTGGAAAATAAACATGCAGGTGTGTTGGTGGACAACATGTGTACACCAATTATAGAGGGCATTCTCTTACTGGAGTAATACATGTTGGCCTTTCCCCATTCAGAATTAATTTTTTCACAGAATCACTTGAACATTTATTTATATTTTGTATTTTAGCTCTCCAGTATGCCGAGTAATTGGAATTAGATGCAATGGCTGGCATCAGTGAGAATCAGTTCAACAGCCTAGAAAGCATCTAAAACACAAGCCCCAAGGTAACCAATAAATCTGTGGTACAATTATTGTAAATGTGTGTGTGTGTGTGGATGATTGCATTCCTCCTGACTGCCCTATGATCCACTCACATGACCCCACCAACCTACATTGAAGATTGTGATTTTATTTTCAAAAGCAATTCTTTTTAAACTATATCCACAATGTTGTATTCTTTCCCAATGAAAACAGGTCAACTCGTATGCGTGCCAACTCGTACTATTACCAACTCATACTCATTTTGGTCAACTCGACCCGTAAAAATATTTATTACTGAATATTTACTGGCATGTGTACGGGTTGACATCCGGTTAATTTAGCTACACTATAGTGTCTATAGTTCCTCATAATACTAGTAGTGCTTATGTCTTGTGTGGTGATGGATGCATTGCAGTTTACTTGATACTAGCACTTAATTTTCTCACTAAAGTAGTCCAGAAACAAATATCAGCACATTTATTGAGATAATGAAACAGTCACATCATGGAGGAAGGAAGACGTCACATGTAACTTTCTATTCCATTGTAAAACCTAACTTAAAGGCATTGTTCTGAAGGGATAAGTTTTCTGAAGTTACATCAATCCATCATCCTGATAATAACATATGTGGGCATTCTAAGTTATGTGTGTTTTGTTAGCATGACCCATTATTCTTCGTCCCTCTTTGAAAACATTTAATATTGTTTTACATGATTAGTTTATATTTCAGATCATCGGTATCCATTTGTGCTACAGCTACAAGGTGTGCCAGAGTCTGTGTAACTTTGTGATCCAATGGCCAGCATTTGAAGTTTATCCATTCATCAAAGGAGTTAATGTATGATTCAAATTATTTTATATGGACTTATCCTATCTGTGGCAGTCTTTACCCTCAAGAGAATTGATTTTAGGACCTCAAGACATATCTAGGTCTTTCTAGGAATTTCTTAACATGTTAGAACAAAATTAGTACTGAGGAATTCTTATTATATTTTGACTGGACCCAAACATCCTCACAAAATGTAGCTATTAACAATATCTGTTGGTGATCTAGTAAAATGTATATTGCCGACAGTGAATCCTGGCAGTTGGGCCATGTAAACATAACCCCCAATCTTCATTGCATGGGTGTGTCAGCCTTGGAATACCTTTGCCAGATCACCCAATTAAAGCACTAGTATAAGGGGCCCTTATACTTGTATTGTTTTGTTTGCCCCTCCCTTCCCTAGTTCTTGGATTCTATAGTGCTGCAATGATAGACCAAAGAATTGTAGACAACAAATGTGTTGGTTCATCACCAGTGGCAGTACATGCCATCACTAAGAACTTGGGGAGGGGAAGGCATTTTATTCCAAAATTACCGATTCCAATGACAACCCCTGAATGTCACCCATTCTGAACTCACTAAATTGTACATACAGAGTGTACATTTATTTTAAATGCAGATTGTTTCTGTTTCTTGTCAACAAGGATCATGGTTGGGTTCATTTACACCGAAGTCATTTCACTTGTTGCATGTGTAAGACCATGTACACTCATTTCTAGATTGGTTACAAGTAGGTTAAACAGGTCAACAAAGTGGTTTCAATTGATTGTGGGAGGAAATGTGGAACCACAAAAGTCAAGTCATGAAACCCAACAGACAGTTAAAATAAATATGTATTTCATTGTTTTATTAGCAATTTACAAGCACCCATACAACTCTTTGATTATTTCAGTGTCTAACAATTTATGTACAAAATGGCATCTGATCTTTATGTTGTAAATCTGTAGTATGGACAGACATTTTGCCAATCATGTGTACAACCTTGAAAATGTAAAAATCAATGTAGAATTTGTTTTCAAATTTTATAAATTATTTTGTAATTATTTGCAGATTAGGTGAAAACAAAGACAATTTATAAGCATGTCACAATAAGGAGATGCTTGATTACAGTGTCACTATCATTGTCAATTTATCATTACACTTTTTTTATAAACTTGACCTGAAAGTGAAGTATATTATAAATACAGATCACTCAGTATAAAACATGCAGTCCATCAATTAAATAAATTTTTATACAAGACTTAATACCAATGTTGGCTTCATTTAAATCTAGAATTGAAAGGTTTTTCCATAAAAATCAAAGGGCAAGCAATTATCAAATTTGATCTAGTGGATATAATTACATTTAATTTTGTTTGAATTGGGAATTATTTACTTTTTGTGGGGGCAGGGGAAGATGGAAAGCACGGATGCAAGCTTTCTTCCAACTTGATCATGTAGTAGTTATAAGCTTGTTTTCTAATGAAAGGCTAATTAGCTGATATCCATACAAGCAACCCCCAGCTAATTTTAATCCAGTTACTATACATGTAGTCCCCTTCTACGCTAAATAAACTTTGTGACTTTATGCCCATAATAATGCTGAATAGGTTGATCTGGCTGCCTACAACCCTGGCAAACTATTTTCATATGAGTGATTTTTAATGTTGATTTATCATCGAGCATGGTTTTTGAAACGTATGTGTTGGGCTAGTGTCAATATTTAAAATAAAAAACAGTGTTCCAAGTCACACTTGTTAATTTCTAATTTATTGCTTAAATCTCACAACTTTTCCAAGTTCAACAGCCAATATCTCAAGAACTAAATGACATATTAGAAACAAAAACACAATTGAATTCTTACATTAATAGCTTGTAATTCTTGTGAAATGACTTATCATAAATGCTTTGCCAATGGTCCAATTAGTGGCACACGAAGTAACGATTTTACAAATTTTAAAAGGTCATATCTCATAGCTTTAATTTGATGTATAAGTTGACAATTTTTTGTTCTTTTCATAATCATGAGGAGGTCATATATGACCTTCAAACCACCTAATCTGACCTTTACTTCCTGTCCAAACAGTAAGTTCAAATTCAACACATTCTAACGCAAAATTGATATGTCTTTTGAATATGAAATTGATAGTTATTATAAAAGATGACAAACCCTTGCACAATATGATATTTACATCATCGTTGAAAATTTGATTGAACCGGAAGAGGACTCGAACACCGTGTGTTTGTTCTAACAAACACTTAAGCTCTAGTTGTTTTTTGTTTTGTTTTGAAATTGAAATACAAAATAAAAAAAACATTTATTTCATTGTTAAAGCCATAATACTGTACAATTCTGGACTTTTTGGTAAATACTCATATATACCAAATACAATTATTTGAGGTCATTTAACATACAAGCAAATTCCTACAAAGTTATTCTTTTTTGAGTAAATTAAGCATCAGTAATTGTAATCGTTATCAGCGGAAATATTCTTGTGCAA
This sequence comes from Zoroaster sp. YZ-2022, assembly GCA_029582265.1. Classification (NCBI taxonomy): domain Eukaryota; kingdom Metazoa; phylum Echinodermata; class Asteroidea; order Forcipulatida; family Zoroasteridae; genus Zoroaster; species Zoroaster sp. YZ-2022. Next base: position 7,712,676 of record CM055836.1, read on the forward strand.
ATATATGGAGAATGGGGGCAGATATTGTGAGTAAATTGCTGCAGTTTTCACGGGAACTTGAAGACTAACTAAGCTGAACTTTTCACAAGTTGTTTTTTGTATAATTATAATCATTCCACTATATTTACGACAAAGATATTTCGGAAATATCCGAAAGCCTTCATAAATCAAATGTACACTCAGAAACAAACTGGTTCTTATTATTAAATTTACTTTGAACATATTGAATTTGATTCTCCTGATTTGATGTCAGGTCTCAGCACATTGTCGTCACCACCGTGGATGTATCTCCAGAAAGTAATAACAAAGTAACCATCCATTTCTTCGTGGTCAATCCGACAGGGTCGGTTGTCAGGCCAACAGCCTTCCGGTCGGAGGGGCTGTACCTCATGCTTAAGCTGAATAAAGACAAGATGGTTGATATGTTGGAATATGAGGTAATCATTAACGTCATTCATGTTTTGGTCCAAACTAGGCATTTCGTTGTTGTTTTTTTCTGCGATGTATAGCTTCTGCTCATTTGAATAGCCTCATATGTTTTCTCTGTTAGTCATTCACTCTTAAAGGGACAGTATCGTCACGATCAGAGCAGACTTTTAACAGGGCATGGAATTGGTGTCCTCATTTAAGATGAACACAGTGACTGAAAATTACCGACCAATTTATGCAGCAGCAACGGTAATAAGACCTAATCATGTGAGGTGTTATTTTGAGTGACTGAGTTAATCAAAAACTAGCACTCTGATTCCATGTCCTGTTGATTGTGACGATAGAGTCCCTTTAAAACTAAAGCGTTGAATCAACATTATCAGTGTTCGGTCAGTTTAAAGTTTAATTTGACCCCAAGAAAATGATGAATTAACACGCAGTATAAAAATGATTCAACACTTCTAAAAGTTAGCTCCAACTTTATAAACAGTTGTCACTGACCGAATTCTACAAACGTTGGTACAACTATTCCGTTTTTTAGAGTATAGTTGTAATATTCTCATTAATAGTTGGTTTACTCTTTGTTATCATAATTTTATAATTGTTTGTATCTTTCCTCATAGAATTAAATAGATGAGACATTGAATATAGTGAATAATTAATGAAATGATAATAATGACTTGTTTTTGTTTTGTTTTCATTTCAGTGCAACGTTCATTTGTTGAATTTCAAATTAACCATGATTTTTTTTCTTATTGAGAATGGTTGGGTTGGATACTTGTTATTAAAACTTTGGTCATATTTGTAAACCTTTTTAAACCTTTGTGTTGGGACATGATACTTTAGAATAATGGCATCACGTCAAGAATGATTTGCATTAATATCCGCTCCAGGCTTTATCACATTCCAGAAAAGCGCGGGAAATAAGCCTTCAGGGAAAAGTCTTGAAAGGCGTTTACCCTGATGACAATCATGTAGATAGCGCCCTCTTTAGGCCATGACCGCAGCCAAAAGCCATCAAAGCTTAAATTCCTAAATTTAAATTCACATTCCATCCGTAAACAAATATCTCCTCATAGGTGACGGCTTTGGAGCCAGATAGCGGTACGAATCTCCCCATACCGACCTGGGCCCTTGCAATCATTGTATACGTAGGCTTGGTTCTTGTCATCGGACTCGTGTACGTTGGGACTTCGGATATTCGTCGGTAAGTTGTGGCAAAGGAAATGTGGAAAATCACACGATTCTTTTATAACGGTAGAATATTTGTTGGGCCATCGGGTTAGTTACGAGAACTATGATGTGTACGTTGACAATGTCTGGACAAAGTCTGCCATTCTATTTTCATTTTTTTTATCTTCAATACCTAATTACAAAAAAATAATTAAAATCCAAATGAAGTTGGTAAAGGAACAAATCACACTGAATGTGTGTGTTTTTTGTCTTTCTTTCAGCCATTTTTTGATCCAACAAAGAAATTGTTAACACGTATAGACTCCACAATGAGCAGCAACTTTCACGGGTTGGTTGTGTAATGTGTATCTTGATTCACATAAAGTCAACATACCTATATTAGCAGTTTTGCCAACCGTTACTCGATGTTGTACCTTGCCTTTAAGCTGTCCTGATGGTCGCAGTTCTGAAACATCCATTTCTCATTTTGAACATTTCTTTTGAACTATTGGTCCCTCACAGACAGTGGAGTGACGAGAGAGACAGAAAGCTTCGCCTAGCCGTACTTGGAGACAGTGACATGGAAATAGACCTAGAGGCTGGAGTCGCAGATAAACAGGCCGAAGTAGTAGAGAATGGCGACAAGCCAGCCAAGATGTACCGTGACAATCAGATATCGTTTGGAGTACAGGTACATGCAAACACAGCAAGAGGGTACTGCTTTTAGCCGGTAGTTGTCACTCAGGGTATCCCTATGGTACCCAGGCAATCCTAAAAGTTCTATAACCTACATAGGATTGAGATTACCTGGGTACCATTGGTGACCTTGGTGACAACGACCCCTTCTGCCTTATTTTAATATTTATGAGTGATTAGGAAAAAGCTACGTTAATCAGGAGGTTGGAGGTTCAAATCTTGCTTCAGTCAAGTTTGTCCTTGTTCACGCACAATATTAAATTAATTCAGACACAACTGATACACCCACTGTTTCATTTTAGTAAAAACACCCACAGAGTCCACATTGCCTTATAGATAGGAGTCTCAGTCCTGGGACCCTGTGTTCCCCACCCTGTGTTCCCACCTAAACCCTGAAAATGCCATTCCGTGAGGCGGAAGTCCCCACTTCGCATGTTTATGTAAATACATGAGAGACCGATACAAAATAGACCGATCTCCAAGTGACGTTCCATCTTGATATACCTATCTCAGTTCAGTACTTTTTATGCGGTACAAAGCTCGTTGATCAAAATGTATTTTAAAAATTCCAGAGAGATTACTTTCACATAATGTCATCGCAAAACCTTTTTTGCGAAAGAAGCGAAACTCTGCTTTAAGTCATATTATAGGGAATGCACACATTAGTGTAATTTATTTTTCAAAACTGCTTCTATGAGTATGCTTACTTTCTTTGAATCAAGATAAACATTAAACAACCAACCTTTGAAAGCTTATTATGTTGCGTCGTTAATGAGAAAATGGATCAAACATACACTCAGATTGTTATTATTCATTATAACGAATAATTTAGGAAAGAGTACTATAACTAGTAGTACTCTTTCCTCAATTCGAATTGGTAATTATTTCACCTTTCTTAAAAGTGACAGCAACTCAGACAACATCATTTTTAAGGGTGATCCATACCAACATTACAATTCGACCATTTGGATTATTTTTTATATAAGGTGAGCAAAGATGACATAGCAGCGGCTCTCGGCATCACATACGCTTCAGTCGAAGAAACGGCAACTCCTCCAAGAATACAGACGCCCCTCCACAAGAGCCGCCCGAATACCTAGAAGTCCTAGCAAGCCCAGAAGACGTGTCGCCGACAACGGACGGGGCAGCTGCTAGTGGTGAGGTGACTGGTCAAAAGCCCGAAACAGAGGCTACGGCTGCATTGGATGGTGCGATTAACGAGGCTTATGACGATACTTCAGAGGACCAAACTACGAGTCTTTAGTATCAAGGTTTTTGTTTTCTTTTTAACAGAAGTGTTCTTTCTATGAAACAACAATGTATGGGCCCACATGCTTTCTTGAAACCACTGTTCCGAAAATGCATTCACTAGTATTGGAAACGTGATCTGATTACAAATAAACAACCTTTAAGTGAGTAAGTAGTCTTATGCTGTTTGATAATTGCAGATTTGTTATTAGTTTAAAAACAGTTTTTTCCCTTTTTTTCTCATTAGTTTTTGATTTGAAGGTTTAGTTGTATTTGATTTGAATGTTTAATGTGATGTTTTTAAACAAGTTAAATATTGTTTGACCTAATTCCGAGACTGCATAAATACGTACATAAACATACACTTTACTTGTAATAATTGTTACAGTGATATAGTTATGATTCACTATGGCTTTGTAATGAAGCGTCAATATCACTGATAATATTTGATAGATTGAACAAAATACTGGAAAATGTCTAGTGTCAATATTCTTCAGAATCAAAAACGACAATCCATGCTAATAACGTTTGATAAGGCTCCTACGGAAATATCACTTCTCCAAATTTTTTGCAAGGTCAGTTACAGACTGCCTGACTCTGAATAAGATTCCAAATTTAATGGTCTAAGTAGTATACCAGGTCACTATAGGGCACCTTTGACCTTTGACCTACTGTCACTATAGGGCACAGTTGACCTTTGACATACTATCACTATAGGGCACAGTTGACATTTGACCTACTGAATTATAGGGTACAGATAACCTTGACCTACTGAATTATGAAGTTGAGTGACGTAACCATTGGTTGTCTGAGACACGTGACATAAAATGGCTGCCGACAAGTAGTGGAGAAGATTAAAATGGCGTCTTATAGTAGAAAGGAGGAAAGAATGTTTTGAAAAGATTGTTTGATGAGTCATCACGGTCATGCGATGATGGAGGGCAAGTCTAAACATGTGTTTGGTAGGACGTCTGACGTCATCGTTTTGCGAACGGGTACGGGTGTAGGCATGTTTGGACACGTTTGAGAGACGTCATGTTCTAAATTTAGTAAAGCGTATGATTGGATAATTGGAAACAAAAGCATAGGCATCTGACCTGTAGTACACCTTCTTCAGAAAGTTCTCCGCGTCAATCGGTAATGTCCGAATTTTCGATAACGAGGGTGCTACGACAGCACACCCACATGCACCTAATGCTATGGTCCCACAGAGATTTCGACTCTCTAGATCGTGTTTCGTCAAGATTTTAGATTTTTACAAATTTTTTCGAGAAAAGTCGAAATAGTCTAAAGAGTCTAAAAAATCGAAACTGTCGATATTTGTCGAGATTTGTCGAAAAAAAAAAACATTAATCGAAAATTATTAAACCTGACCAATATTTTTCGATAAAGTTTCGATCAAATTTATCGACATTTTGTCGACATTTTATCGAAACTGTCGAAAATGAAATCGAAATAGTCTTAACAGTCTAAAAGTTCGAAAACCAGTCGAAATAAATCTAAACTCTCTAAATAGTCTAAACAATCGTTACAGTCGAAATAAATCGGAACATTTGTCCAAATTTTTTAAAACAATCGAAAATTAATCGAAAAAAAATCGAAATCAATCTAAACAGTCTAAACAGTCGAATTTTGTCGAAATGCCAGTCGAAATGATCTAAACAGTCGAAAGTCGTCGAAATAAAATCGAAAATGAATCGAAATTGTCGAGAAAATACAAAAATAGAAATTTTCTCACGGAAAACAGATATTTTGTGGATATTTATACGAGATTTTGACGAAATTATTAAAAATAACCAAAAAAACAAGAATCGAAATATATTTCGACAGAAAGATCGAAATATTCCTGTGGGACCATAGCATTACTTTCTTCAACGCGTGATCGAATGCAAGGTTGACCTGGGGCAGGGACGTGCACAGGGTTGTAGAGGGGCAGGGGCTCAGAGTCTGAAAAGGGCAGTGTAATTCCATGCGAGCGCGCGTAGCGCGCGAGCTAAAAAAATTTGGGCGTTTATTTATTAATAAAAACGCATAATATGGTTTTTAACATTACAATCAGATCAGATTATGTTGATGACTGGTTTTCATTTACAATCTGATCTGGTGGTGAGTGAGCCTATAGTCAAGGACCAAGTCCACCAAGTCTAATTATCCCCTTAAGTCTCAAATTTATAATAAACGTATCATATCACCTGATATTTGCACAAGAAAACGGAGCTCCGCCTAGTCAAACAATCATAAAGTGCACCAATAACACAAAACCGAAAATGAACATGTATTGGGGCAAATAGCTTACCTACCTAATGAAGTAAGTGTAGTAGTTGCTTTGAATTAGGCTAACTGTAAGACATAGGTCTCGAGTGGGAGCGGGATGTCAATTTCGTGTTTCAGTGACAGCGTGTGCCTGCCTATCAAAGACGTATAGGCGCGCGCGGCTATGCGTGAAATCTAGTTTCGCGGAGGGGCACATGCAGGCCCGTGCACAGGAATAGTAAGGGGCATCTCTGCTGACCTAATATTTATTCTAATTTCATTCTATCCTGACATCTTTCAACTAGGCAGGGCAGTCTATGCGCAACAGGAACTTAATAATTCATTCAAAAAAAAATAAATAAATAAACCTTGGGCTAAAAAGGGCACTTTTTATACTAGGCAAAAAGGGCAGGGGCTCAAGCACCCTTTGGGACCTATGTATGCACGTGCCTGGGTCTAATATAACATAGGTGGTTCGCCGGTTGATATTCCCAGCAAGTACCGCAATAAATTTCCCCACACTGGTGAGGTTTTTTACCCATTCGCCCGCTGTTACGAATTATCTTTCCACATTTACATTTTCTTATTTCGGAACACGTTGATTTCCCCCTACTGTTATTTTCTTTTTCTTTTTATCATGGTTTTCACGGCGGTCTTCCTCCTTATGATTGTCATAACACTGCCACTCATGAAATATCTGTTACAGTCATTACAATGTACCCACTTAACAAATGGACATTCAGGGTAGGTCTTAAAACAACAATGACATTTGTTCTCGCACTAGTGATCCTGCTTGTTCTGATACCCCTTAAAACATACCTCACAGAAATATGATCTACATACAAATCCCTTCATCGACGTGATCGTAGCATAGTGATTGTCATAAAAGTATAAGTACAACTTGTGAGGGGCTTCTTTTCCTTTAAACCACATACCGTTCAACAGCGAGGCAGACAGGACTATCAGTTGATACCCCTCGTTTGAAAGAACATCCTGAAATTTACTTAGCTCTTCCAAACCACAGGGACCCTCTGGTACACCCGCCTGCCTGTGTAGTGATTTAGCTAACTGCGTCTGCTCAATACGCCCTCGCTTTATGTTATCATACTGTACGTGTTGATCTTCCTTTGCCCTAGCGGCGATC
>CM055836.1:7720118-7746094 GCA_029582265.1 Zoroaster sp. YZ-2022
AAAGTAAATTAAATTACCTTGTACATGATAGCCTGTATCGTCGTCAATCGCATTATCGAGAGGTTCAAGCACGTCACTGCACATCGAAGCTACCACATGCGACACGTCATCGGCCGTTGCCGCTAGATCGACTTTACCACCGCCCGTTAAACGACGTTCTTTTTTTCCCTTGCTAACATCCTTTTTCGCTTTGGTTTTCAGGTTGTCCCACACCTTTTTCAGAGTTTTGACATCTGCAGCTTCAATGCCTTTCTGCGAGTTGAAATTAGTCGCAATACGATCCCAAGCGTCCTTTTTATCCTGTAATATTTTAGCTGTATTTTGCCTTAGTTCAATAACAGTTCTTTCCTTTCCAATCAGCTGCAACAGCAAATTTTTCTCCAACTCGGAGAAGATTCTTCTCCTCTTCCCAGCTGCACCTTTTGCTTCCTTTGCCTCCATAGTGCTGTGTGGGCCTAGTGCTGTCTGGGCCTATAGTGCAAAGCATTGTCACCACCATTTGCATTTTAATTGCCACCATTTATTACGCAATTAGCCATTGTGTTCGGGCAGGGAAGCGGTTAGAGGGAGACCTGTTGTAAAGGATTTCCTTGGCAAAGGCACCTCACGAAGAGGAGCCATTCAAGGAACTCCTTCACAAAGGAAAGGGATAAGGTCGATTCTGTAAACGACCATAGATAACCCCTCCTTAGTGAAGGAAGCCTTTAGATAAGGATACCTTATGAAAGGCGCCCTTTAAGCCAAAATAAAGGAGCATTCTAAAATACGGGCCAATGTGTTTTTCAGGCATGGTTTCACGGAATTTGTCAAGATAGGATTCAATAGATACGTTATCTAAGGCCTTGACAGCAAAGCCATTGTTCCTGGTGACGCCCTTAAACGGCTCGTCATCAGGAACAATGGGTTTGGGTGCACCAGACGTGCTAACGTTATGTGGTGGTTCTGCCTGAGTGGCCATGGTGGCCAGCCCAGTGCAAAACGCCACAGTACAGACGAAGAAAAAAGACCTAAAAAACATGCAAATGACAAAAATATATACAGTGGGCTTGGTCTAGCTAGATATATATCATATATTAAATATAATAAAAAGGAAACAAGGACCTAAAGAGGTCTAAAGAAGTAAATATTAAGGACTTACTCGGAGCTCGAAGGAACACACGTCCGCTAAAGAGATAAATAAATAAATAAATAAATAGACAAATTGATGAAACGGTTCAAAAGTTACAGATTTTTAAGTAACTGATATTTGGGGTCCTTCCTGAAAAAATGCAATGGAACTTTACTGTATAAGCGTGGGACCATGAGTGAAAACGTCTAAACTGATTCTTGTGTACGTTGTGTCTATTTTAATACCGGTATGTTATATCTCCAAATCCATTCATATTAATACAACACTGAAATGTTAAAGGCTGCACATCTTTCACAAATGTGTTTGTGTTTTGTCCTGTAAGAGTTGACATAAAATATTGTTCTTCGGTGATTTTTTTACAGCCAAAAGAGCCAAAAAGGGTGACCCTTCCAATCAATGAGTGCGTTACGGGTCACGTGATGCATTTACCGGTATTCTGTGTAAAACTTACTCCCCGTACACAGGTTTTTAAATCACAAAACATTCCTATTTAAACACGTTATTTCTCACTTTATTATTCAATAAATTCCGATATTTTGGAACGTCAAAATCTTTCACAAGCTTCGAAATTTCTTCGGGAGACCACATATTCGCTGTCAAATGCCCGTAAATCCCCAAATGGTATCTCCATTGTTGTATCCCCCATGGTATATGGTACATAGACTTTATCTTCAAGGCATATTTTCGAAGTTTTAAGTAACTGTTTTTAAGTAACCCAATTTTACTTCTGATGTATAATGTTAAATTTGGATTTATGAATAAGGTGCTGTTGATATTTGCATTGTGTTTCAGAGTGAACAAGATGTGCCGGTAACGAAGGAACTTCTTAAAACTGTATTTGGAGGGCCAGCCTTAGACCCTCTTTGTGCTGGCTTCGGGAAATGCGCAGATAAGAAACCTTCTGAAGACTTCACGGAATAGCGTGGTTTCGGTGATCCTCTTTCGTCAGGCTTCGACGTAGATATTTAATCAGTTTGAACAAAATAAACAAATTTAGCCAACCCTTGAGATTGTTACGTTTAAACGGAGAAATACAACATATTGTTTTGATTGTTTATAACTGGCAAATTATTGTATACCGTATAATATGACAAAAAGTAATTAAACTATTAAAACCAATGCATTATTATTATGGGGCTATTTTAAAATTAAATAATGCTTATGGTCATTTTCATAGAGCTTCATTTAGTTTTCCCTAATTTGTATTAACTTTTAGTATTTTTGATATATATATATATAAACGGGTAGCGAGCAAAGAAAAATTGCCTGATGCCGGACTCGAACCCACGACCTCTCGATTACCGTACTCGATTAGCGCTCTACCAACTGAGCTCACCAGCCCCTATGTTGGTGGGCGGTCCACTTATGACAATTATATATCTATTGCTCTATGGGGCCAGGTCAGAGGCCAAACCATATCTGCCGAGTAGCCAGAGATCAAGCCCCGGTCAGATGCAAACAACCCGGGTAACGGCAGTAGCGGGGATCACACCATTAACGGGACACAAGCCTTTTATGTGGTTGTACACAAAGTAGATTTATATGGAGAAACTGACCTGAAATATTATAAACGGGTATAGCGAGCAAAGAAAAATTGGCTGATACCGGACTTGAACCCGCGACCTCTCGATTACCGTACGAGCGCTCGACCAACTGAGCTAACCAGCCCCTATGTTGGTGGGCGGTATATATAGGATTCTAGCAGGCCGTTCTTTATCGGTCAAGCTTGACGGTGGTCGAGAGGTTAAGACGTCTGCACTAGTTAGCAGGAGGTCGTGGGTTTGAATCCCGCCCAAGTGAAGTTTTTTCCTCAGACACTTCGAAAGCACGTCGGTGTAGGGGAAAATTAAATCAATAACTAGACCTTCATAAAAGCAAAATTATCATCAATCGTAGACACATCTTACACAAACTATATCCTGTGCAATCAGTTACCTTCACTCCATTCTTTCCCATCCCACATGAGCAGACAGGGGCGGATTCAGGATCTCAAAAAAGGGGGGCAGATTGGCACATTGCCAAAAAGGGGGTGAACACTCAAAACATATATGTTAATGGTAAATATCAGTGCACGGGTATGGTAAATATACAGTGCACGGGAGTGGTAAATTTACATGATAAACTGTCATGGATTAACTACCGTAACGTTAATCCCCTTCACCCAATCAACACAGCTGTAACCTCGTATCACTACTAGGTGTCCGCAACGCTGATTGGTTACTACAAAATAATGAGAAAAATCAGTTTGCATACTGTTTCGAAGAATTAAAATCTTTGGAATTCTTGAATCAATAATGTCATGGCTATATTTTCATTTTTAACACATCAAATGTTGTTATGATTTATTTTATCTAAAAAGAATGCCGACTAATTTGACAAAATTAAAATATCTTGAAATTTGGAGGGTCTCATCCCGGCCTCCCCACTACAGCACACGCTCTTGTTATTAACCGTGCATCAGACTATGGATACTGAAATCAATTCCCGTGCCAGGGCGAGAGAGCAGTGGGTACGAGTTACACAGAAACTGCTCAAAAGCCATGGAGGTTGATGCACTGGTTGTTCACAAAAGCTCGAACGCTGGTGATGGGCAAGGTTTACATAAAACAACACTGTATCATTATCAAGGATTTGCATAAAGAAAATGTAATTGATTCTTTGTAAAGTGTTTAATTTTCCTTCAACCAATTTATTATACGTTGAAAAACATTTAAATAATGCTTTTTATCAAATCGAATACTATTTATTACAATTACGAATCTCGTATCCTAATAATTAACTATAGGCTATCTAGTTTTACAAATTTTAATTAGTGGCTAATTCCATCAACCTCGTCCCTATATAGGTTCCACCTCGCCCTGGTGATGAGAAAAGTGCATACTATAACACCTCATACATAGATTCTGTCTTGTGATTGGTTGAGAGCGTGTCACATGATGTTCGCTCTTTTTACTGTAATGCCAAGCAAACAAGGAAAGACTAGTCCATAGCAACCAATGAACGAGCCCATAGCAACCAATGAAGTAGCCCATGAAACTGATCTAAACGCGTCAATGCTGTTGTTATATCTTGAATAAATACGTGTTACAGAAGTTCAATTAATTTTGGAGTGTTGTCAAGTTAATGAAAGTCATGTATTGGTTTGATTTATTGTAGCATGTCTCTTAATAAATTGTACAGAATCTATATGTATGTATCTATAACAAATATTGACTGTTTTCACTCGTTCTATTTTCCCCTCGGCTTTGCCTTGGGAATATAGAATGCTCCAGGGATCACCTCGGTAGGTTGGTTATACTGTACCGGTACCACTCGTAACAGTCAATATTTGTACACAATAATGCCTATATGAATTTCTTTTACACATTTTCATTACCTAAGTCATCATGAAATCAATTGGATGAGCTAGTCTCGGCCTCCGCACTGCAACACATGCTATACTTTGTAATAATACCAGACTATCACCTAATTTGCATATCCAAGATTATCCCTGTTCCAGGGCGAGAGAGCAGTAGGTACGAGGTCTACAGAAACTGCTCAAATACCCTGGGGACGTGGTTGAACATCTATTTGTACCCTTACATGTCAATACACAGTACTAGAAACATGAGAAAGAAATGGTATTAAATAATAATGTGTGGATTTATATAGCGCACGTATCCACCAACTAAGTGGTGCTCAAGGCGTATGTCAGTATACGACTGATATGACCAACAGTACCGGTTGTATTTGAAATAATCAGTCCCACAATGCATCACTGATTTAAAATTACATCTAATAAAGGTTATTATTATGTCAAGACCATGATCTTCGAGGTGAAATAACCTTTGAGTTTATTGCTCATTAAAGGTCATATGAAATTGGAATTTTCTAAAACACTCTACATATCCATATTGTCTTCATCCATACATCTTTTTAATTTTGTGTACTTTTGGTATTTATGCTAATGATAGCGCATATTCATGAGCACATCACTGTTATCACAGTGGGATAATAATAATAATAATAATAATAATAATAATAATAATAATAATAATAATAATAATAATAATAATAATAATAATAATAATAATAATAATAATAATAATAATAATAATAATAATAATAATAATAATAATAATAATAATAATAATAATAATAATAATAATAATAATAATAATAATAGACTTATATAGCGCACGTATCCACCAAACTGGTGCTCAAGGCACATTATATTATTACCCCTGCTCATCAGGCTCATAAATTATTCCTGAAACCATCTCAGCTCCCTTGCTGCCATTACAGCGCATATAGGGCTAATCAAACACAACAACCAACTCTGCCCTCACAGGTACCCATTTACCCCTGGGTGGAGAGAAGCAATTATGGTAAAGTGTCTTGCTCAAGTACACAAGCACCATGGTCGCGGTTGGGATTCGAACCCACATTCTGACGACTCAGCCATCAGAACACAAATCCGACGCACTAAACCGCTCGACCATGGCACATCATGGATGGGTGTGCGTTAGATTGAATGTTTTCTCTTTTACTGCTCAATTCGTTTCATTTTGTGTATTGTCATGTTAACAAAGTGTTTGGTGACTGGTCAGTAATCGTTTTGAGGTAATCACTTCTTTCTTGAGCAAGGTGGGGTTTTGATTTGTGCACTTTTAGTGTCGCTGTAAACTGAGTTCATGTTGTGATCGCTCAGGAACATTAAAGAAGTTAAAAATGGACATCAGATTTTGTTTCTAACTGAAGAGAAGCATAGATATTTTGTAAAATATCTACAAAATAATGAATTTCATTGCCCCATTAATTTGTGGATTTTTCTGTTTCATTTTGTGCCGTCGTTATTAATGCAAGTCACATATATTTTTGCATGTATTTCAACAAAAGCAATGAAGAGCCAATACTTGAAGAGCCAATACTTGAAGAGCCAATTTTGTTCCCGTAGTCTCTGACAATAATTGTTTACAACACTAAATTCACTACTTTAATACATTATTAACAAAATGATTTGCAAAGATAAATAAAGAGTAGGCCTAATCGAAAATAAAAGACAGAGAAAGGACTCTCCCAGTCACCCTATCAACATTTACACCTAAAAGTCTGGTATGTGGTGATAGGCCCATAATCTACCCTTCCTAAAAATATTAGAACCATAGGATCCTCCGATTTGTGGCACTGTTGCCTTAGACGTATCCATTTCAACTTCGGTAACACCTGATAATTCACGAGACAAGCTTGAGCCATCACTGTAGCCTTATTGGTAACAGAGGCCACAAATGCACCGGAACAGCCTCGGCTTGAGTTTCGGCATCCTCCACCAATACACGATGGGGTCAAGGGTCGGGTTGAGAGCAACCAGTGACAAGCTGATGGCATTGATCATCTGGAATATACTATTCTTATACAAATCCGGGTGTAATAACTCAATGAGAATGCAGAAGAAAGCACTTCAGAATAAATCATTTCTCAGGATGATTAGGCTAATACGTGCACCATATTTACACCGAGTAGGCCTATAAGTTTTTACTTAACAGTGTGTTAATTTGATAATCTGGTAATGCTGTTCCTTCCATCTCGTCGTATAATTGTCTTGTACTAGTTAACCGATATAAATATACTCATATTTGAAACACGACTGGCACACGTACGCATGGAATCATTATTTTTCTTTTTACAAGGAAAACATAAATTTACCGATTAAAATACATCTTCCAGTTAACTAGCTTTACACACATCGTCCCTAATTTGCCATAGTGACCAATCCGACTTTTTTCAATTTTAAGTTTCCCCGCCCATTAGTACATTCAGGAAGAGACCTACCATTGTATCTAATCCACATGCATGTATTCCTTATAGTTTGGAGATAGAGCAGGCATTCAAATGACGAATGCTCTAACTGGCTATTTTTGTAATTTGGCAAAGTGACCAATACCGCATTGGCCACTATGCCAACTTAATTCGGGATTGGTCACTATGGCAAATTAGGGACGACATGTAGGCCTATACCAATCTTTTTGTTACCGAAAACTTGTTTGATAAAATTAGTTGTCAAGAAAGATGTTTACCAGTTACATCACCATGGAGTCATACCGCTGTAAGTCGAAGGTAACCGCATGACCGAAGTTCACAGCTACATCTGTCATGCTTAAGGAAATACCGTGTGTCACACTGAGAATTTTGTTTATACTATATTTTGTTGCACCCTTCTATATTTGGTATAACCGGAACATACCTATACATTCAAAGTGGTATCGACTCGAAATTTTTAGCCAATCAACGATAAATAAATTCCCGCAAGTTTTTGCTCAGCCACTCAAGCTTAAGGCGTCTAAATAATGTTGTGTAACGTGTATATTGTCAGAATAATCGTTGATATTGTCCAAATCTATTGTAGTTATAGTAGTATTGTTGTGTGGGGTTTGACGAGGGGTTTGCTAGAGAGGGATAGAAACATCAATTGAGGTCTGAGTGTGCGTGTGTGTGTAAGCGGTATCAACTGCCTGAAAACACCTGGGTACAGCAGGTTGGCTGATTTATATGTGACCTTGTAATCAGATTGTAATTTAGTGTCCGAGTGACGAAAACTTGGTATCATTTAAAGGGAACATACAAAATTGGTATTTGGAGAGTACCGTACATTTATGCCAAACTTAACCTGTGAACTTTTCATCACAATATCAAGTCCCGCTTTAGAAATTTGACATAAAAACAATTATCTAGAGAAAAAGCGCTTCAGACAGAATAATTTCTCGAATGATTAATACTTGTACCCAACTATAAAGCTTTAAGATTGTATTTATTTATTTTGGATATTCTGCTAATTACCAATGTTTTTACTTTCCCTTCAATCAGAGATGAGTCTTTCAGTGAATTATCTGAATTCAGTTATTTTGACATACACTATATTATGCTAATTTACATTTCAAATATCAGTTTACATTTCAAAAGGCAGTTCCCAGTCTATGTTCAGTAATTTGTTCACCAGTCATATTACTCATCTGTTTTATACAAAATGTTGAGTGTCAACCAAGGTTTGGACCATTGTTAAAAATCAAGTTTCTGGTCATTTGTAAATGGAAATATGCACTTATTTCTCATGCACTTTTACCATCAATACATGTCATTGGCGCTTATCTGATGTTGTGCATCATCTAGAGAGTGTCATATTATACTAAAACTCAAAAATCGCCAAAAATGCACTTCCATGTCCTTTGCTATTTTACTGACCATTCTGTTTCAGTCATTATACTTGTATTTTTCATGTAAAAGGGAAGTAAATCATTTTCAAATGTGATATTTAACATAATAAATAACCAAAGCATTGTTTAAAGATGTTTTGCCAGTGTTATTTGAACATTGCTATTTTACTATCGAACAAAGCTAAATGCCCTCAAAGTGAAGACAAACACTCAATTATGTATCACACTGATTTATTTACAATGTAGCATCAACTCCAGCAACTGAATTCAATGCTCACTGTCAGAATACAAGTTTTCACCTGTCATACACTCTACCCCTGGCTGATGGTCAAAGTCTTTGGGGGTCAAGCAGAACAATAGAGTAACTAGTTTTTAGTCCAAGCATAACCCTAACCCCCTAGGTATTCTAGATAGGAACCTTCCTGAATCCTCCAAAAAACCATCAGTGCACCTTTGGAAACATGCCCTTATCTTCAAAATGCACCATGCAGTTTCGTTGATCTTTCATATTCAGCACTTATGCCCTGTCCTTGTCAGATAGTAATTTTGTCCCATTTGAAGAGGTGAAAGTACCAGTTTCCAACAGTGCTGAATTTTTCCCAAAATGTGCCCCTTGGAGTATTTTGATGGATTTAGGGTTAATGCACCCAAAGTCAATCATAGCCAACTTGGGTTAGAGAGTGTCAAGTTTATTATACTCATTGGTGATCCTGTTTTCTGATAAATACAAACTCATTTAAAAATATTAATATAGTTTATAAAACAATTTCACCAAGAAAATTTGGAGTGAATAAATTGGTGGAGATTTTCTAAATATTAATATCACTTACTTTTAACATTCTTTATTTCAGGCGTAGAATTGACCACCAACCAACGATAACACAGCATGTATTGTATAAAAGTTTGACTGGTAACAAAGAAACTGGAATTCAGGAAATGTCTTCTGCTTAAAAAACTTTCCTGTAAAAGGGATTGTACTGTTACACCATACTTAATAAGAATGAAGAGATACAATAAGAAACCAAC
This sequence comes from Zoroaster sp. YZ-2022, assembly GCA_029582265.1. Classification (NCBI taxonomy): domain Eukaryota; kingdom Metazoa; phylum Echinodermata; class Asteroidea; order Forcipulatida; family Zoroasteridae; genus Zoroaster; species Zoroaster sp. YZ-2022. Next base: position 7,729,464 of record CM055836.1, read on the forward strand.
CAAATGGACGTAATGTATACATTTAATGTACTCTCTAACATGACAGCATGTAATTACCAAAAATATCTGTACACGCCCTTTCAAGGGACAGTATCTTCACGATCAGAGCAGATTTTCAACAGAGAATGGAATTTGTGTCCTAGTTTAAGATGAACACAGTGACTGAAAATTACTGGCTCATTTATGCAGCAGCAACAGTAATATGACCTTATCATGTGGGGTATTATTTTCAGTCACAGTTCCAATTCCATGCCCTGTTGATCGTGACGATATTGCCACTTTAACAGCTCTTTGAACCTGACAAAATACCATTGTGGCATACACATCAAACTGCAAAGAATTCTGATAACGATTTTGTGATCAAGAACACTTACATTTATGAGTTAGGCATATTCTCACCACAACTTATTCATCAGCCATCTTGTTCATTGCTGAACTCTTCTCTAGCCTGTAGACAGACTTCCCCTAGTTCCCAGGTTTAATAATAATAATATGGACTTATATAGTGCACGTATCCACCAAACTGGTGCTCAAGGCGCATTACATTATTACCCCTGCTCATCAGGCTCATAAATCATTCCTGAAACCATCTCAGCTCCCTGGGGAGTATACAGCTCAATTGCTGCCATTACAGCGCATACACCCATCACAACTTCTAAGTTCCCCCTAATATTTTAAAGAATATCTCAACAAGTATTGCATGCATTTTAAAAATTCTAAAAGCAAATGACAGAATGACATGTTCTACACAGCTCGTAATGAAATGGTTGAAATTCAATCATGCATGCACAATTGACAGTGATTTGAATGAAAATTCATGGCTTCTGACTAGTCCAGAACTACACAAATTAGAATTTGGGAGACCACCAACTTCTTATGTTTGGATATCTCAGTTGGTAGAGCAATGTGGAGGTCATTGATTTGAGTCACACTATGCTAATCTTTTTGTAAACTCTAAAAACTTTATGATGATGGTTTCCTTCCGAGAAGTAAAACACCTGGGGCTTTCAATCTAATCATAGTTTTCTCTGCTGTCGTGTCCACATCTAAGATTTCCATTAACCTGCAATTTAAAATCATAAAAAATAGAACTTGACTTGAGTAACCCACACAATGAAGCACATGACTATTTATCTACAAGCTAGGGAAAGAAATATAGCAAAAACCTCATACAATGTACCAATAAAGAGAACGTTTCTTTTTTACTTCAAAGACTAAAAATATACATTTGTGTTACATCTCAGTCTAGCTTATGATCACCGTTAACATTTCCCTGTATGTAACTGTGTAGTTTATAACTTAACAATCTACGGAGCTGTGTTTTTAAACTGAACACACACAAAAAAACCTGTTATTCAGTGTGGTTGTAACATTGATAGATAATATCTGGGGATTTAAGGTCGTTTTGTAGTATTTTGTCATTAGCATTTCGCAATTTGACTTGTGCGCTCGCAATGTGGTATTACGTAGGTAGATGTACCATTCGTTATCCTTATTATGAGCGCACATTCTCAGTTCTTCAAATTAGAATGAAACCGATCTCTGTGCCTTGAATAGGAAGTTACAATAATGTTTATTAGGAGTCATAATAAATGATAATAAATGGTACATTTACCTACGTAACAAGGGACGCCTGTCTTAAAGATGTTTATGATTATTTATCTACAAGCTAGGTAAAGATATATAGCAAACAGCTCGTCAAATTATCAATTGTGTTTTGATTAATTGTACATGCAAGTTGATGGCCTTCAAACTAATGCGAAAACAGAATAATGATTCAGTGCACCAGGAATAGGAGTTTCAATGTGTGTGCCCATCATTTTTTATTATTTTTTTAAATTATTTTTTATTTTAATTATCCCGGGGGAATAACAATTTATTATCAACAATTCAAAATCAATCATTTAAACATCTTAATGCTGAGATAATAATTTTATAAATATCACAACAGTACAGGAAATTAACCCGCCTACAATCAGTGCAATATTTGAAACAACCCATTCAGGTCACCACAAGCCATTAGCTGTCACACCACTGAGATTGCAGGGTAAAGTGGTCTCCCATCGATACATTGCATGCCAAACTAATATTTTCAAACATTTACAGTGGCCTTGGGTGGCACACAGTTGATTTTATAAGATTACTTGGAAAGGACAGCAGGCTTGTTTGTATGTACTGAAGGTTGCTCAAGAACAGAATTTTGTGGATCGGAGTGTGGGAGGGTTAATACCATCATTTTTTAAATAAATATTTTGTTTTCAGACTGGAATTATCTAGCAAAGCTATAATGAGTGATTTTTGTGTAATTTAAAAGTAACAATTACAGTCATTGGAGATATAGCAAATGAATGACATAAAGGGAAAGGAACAACAATGGTATGTGGTAAGGTCCCGTCATCTTGATGATCTAGTTTTCAAGAAATACGTCACAAAGTTATATGTAACCTGTAAAAGTTTCATCACAATAAGAGCTCCCATTTTTTAGATGGAAAAAAACTGTTTTTTTCCAGTTTTTTGGTGTAAATTCAACAAAACAATTCCTGTCTTCTCTTAAGATGAAATAATTTCTCAGGATGACTGATCATGCACCAACTTTTACACCAGGCAAGTTTTTAGATAATTATTTGTTAATTTGATGATATGTTAATAACCAAGTTGTATCTTGCCTTCAGAGGCTGTTAGTCTGATACTAACAGCGAGGGGAAATTGTCAAATTAGTTTAACTACAATACCACTTTTTTCAAAATGTAAATTCCCACCAACCTTTCATGGAACCCCTTCAGAGGATCTGCTGCTGCAGGGTTCTTTTCTAAGAACAAACGATAGGAGGACCAAGTACTGAGATATCCAATAAATGAAGCTACTGTTGTTTCTTCAACCAACTGAAAACTCTCGTCTCTGTCAACAAATGTGAAAAAATGGAGTCCAACAAAATAAGTAAATTAAAAAAAACAGTATACAATGTATATGGCATGAAAATATCAAACAAGCCAGTGTAGTAGACTCTTGCAATGTCTCAGGAAAAGTATTACAGTACTTTAGGTAAAACTTGTAGCTTTGCATGGTGAAGAGGATAAGTAAGACTAATTGCGGTGACACCATGTGAAGTTCTCTATTGAGTAGTAATTAGTTCTGAAAAGAACTGGAGGTTACAACTCGACGTTTCGATCAGTATGCTCTGATCGTCCTCAGGATCGTCCTCTCCTGAGGACTATCAGAGCATACTGAAACGTCGAGTTGTAACCTCCAGTTCTTTTCAGAACTAATTACCACTCAATAGAGAATTTCACATGGTGTCACCGCAATTAGTCTTACTTACAGTGCTTTAGCATTAATGTTAACGATGCACTCTTGTTGTGTTTTGTGTAAGTTTATAATGTACAGTGTATGGTTTATCCACATCAAGACCAACTGGCCCATAATATTCTGGGAGAATCTTATGGTCAGGTCTAGTGCACTAGTGATGATTGCATGCGCTTCGGCAGTGTTTCACATTGGGGTAAAAAAAATTGATATATATAATAAGTTCACGAAAAACATGACGAGAGTACATCTTAAAGGGACAATATCGTCCCGACCAACAGGGCATGGAATCAAAGTGCTAGTTTTAGATTAACTCGGTGAAATTAATACCCCACATGATAAGGTCATATTACCGTTGCTGCTGCCTAAATGAGACAGTACATTTCAGTCAATGTGTTCTTAAACTAGGACACTGATCTTGATTCCATGCCCTGTTGAAAATCTGCTGATCATGACGATGCTGTCCCTTTAAACTAATAAAACCTTTTAAAAGTCCAAGGTTTGACCCACTATGATGGACCATCCCCCTGGAACAAAAGTGTTTTTTTTATATACATCACCCCCATTTGGGAGCAGGCTTTTCGGGGGGGGGGGGGGTTGGGGTTGAGTCACTTCTTACAGGCCCCTGTGTTTGTTCTAAGGGATCCTAATTGAGCGGGGGTAGGGGAGAATACAGGAGGCACAAGACAGTCACTTAGTCACTGGCCCCTACCCCAACCAATCTGGCAACATACAAGTAACAACAAAATATCTTGTTCACCTTACCTAATACTCCCAGCATATGGTACAGTGAAGTCAGCCATTAGGTTGTCAATGTGCTTTCGACGTTGGTTCCAATAGGGCCCCATTGAATCTTCATAAAACTACGCCAAGTATAAATAAATCTGAATCAAATTATGCCTTGATCATTTACATACTGTAGACAGGCCTCGACAATTTTTTTCTTCTTAATTGCCCGATCGGGCAAGCTTTGGTCGCAGATTGCTTGCCCGAACTTGTCCGGCAAAAAGAGACCCAATTGAGACATGCATTTTGAGGAAATTATATCAGCAAATTAAGTGTCAACATTGCCAAACCTGGACTTATGTATTTTTATTTTTTAATTGACAACATAGGCTTACTATCGTAGAATAAATAAGTATGTCAAATTTGAACTTTGGTACATGTAAACTCCATCATGCACGCACTCACACGGAACCGGCGCGCTGATGACATGGACATCTTTATGCTTGCACTGTGCGTTACACGTGATGCCGAGTACCGGGAGTGCAGCTATAAGCCAGGCACTTCGTGTATTCATGTCACCAAGTGCAGGCTCATCACATGAGGCCCATTTACAAATTCTCAATTCGTCAAAAAATGACATCATTTTGTAATATTTACACTAGTTGTCACAGCTACAATTCAATTAGCTGACGCGCTAATTGTCGCGCCAAAATTAAACACAATCAAAATGGAGTGGATCCCCAGCTGTTTCCAAGAGAGGAAACACAAAGGAAACTATATTTTTGGCTTGGCAAATGGGTTCTCAACTGGGCGCCGCGCAATACCAGATCAAACACAGTGACGTCAGACACGAAGTGCCTGGCTTATAGTCGTACTCGAGTACCGGCGATGTATTTTTCCACAATGGGTTCACATAAAAATGTGTTGCTATGCTGAGTGCAGCAGCCGACGGCAACGTTACCAAGTACTTCACTCGATCCACCGCCTTACCAATATGGTGGGGCCAAGCGAACCATGAGTACAAGATTGTTTCCTTGGCTCCCCTAGATTGTGCAGACAAATGCATGTAATAAGGAATCAGTGTCAGTTAAGATGGCGCAACCACGACATGCACGACAATTTGAGTGGATTTTTATAAGCTTAGATTTTATTAAATGCTTTGAACACTTTGTAGGAAATCACCAGTGGAATTAAACGATAAAATGTTTATTTAATAAGTAATATAACTCATTAGTGTTTCAATAAGAGCACTTGCCCGATCGGGCAGACCATTCAGACGTCCAGGTTGCCCGACAAAATTTCACCATGTCCCGGGCAATCGGACAGGCGATTTGTCGAGGCCTGCTGTAGATAAGTGCCATTTGAAACTTCAGCATAGCATTAATCATCAGTCATTTCGGTGTTGAAATATTTGCACCATGCATGAGCGAAAGGGCAGCGATAGCGCATCACGTTTTGCAGTTTTGCAGATCATTGGCTGGCAGAAGTACATGCGCACTTAGTACCATAACATATGTGCATAAAGTGTACGCACAACGCTCACACGACACGAAACACTGGGTGCAAATTCACCGCTAGAGGGCTGCAATGTGCACTGAGGGGATATCTGGTGGAACCAAAATAAGTAACAAGTCCAGAATGGTGATCTTCGATATCAAGTGGTCAGTAAACTATATATGGACACGTGTCAACTAGATTTAAATATATGGACACAGATTAATAAAGATGATATGGTCATGAACATTCAAATTAATTATTTTGAGGAAACAATTCAGGCAGTGAAGAAGAGGGCATTCCAATCTTTAGGACACGGAAAGCTTTTACAATTTTGATATACTTGCCAAGGTATATCTAGTGCACTTCAAAGTCAAACACTGTCAAACCTTACGTGTAGTAAGTACATTTACAGGTCAAAATGAGTCGACCGTTTTTGACTGGTAAAAGCATTGTCTGGTATTGTTCAGGGTGGTCAAAACGACAGTAAAAACCAGTCAAAAATGCCCCTGTATGCACGTTTGGGTCAACAGTCAAAACAGGCAGTTGACTGGTTTTGACCTCGACAGCAACTTCCCACTAAAGTGCAGCTATAGTAGGAGGGTTATTCAGTACAAAAATTTACAACACGTGTAATGTTGCTAGTACATGTAGTAGCTAATGCAGTCAGACTCGAATACTTACATTCAAGAAGAGTTTCATTAAATTCTTATTTTTGCTCTCGTTTTGGTCATCACGTGTCTGCAGTACACGATTCCCATATGTAAAGATGGCTATACAACCACACGGCTGCAACACAAGGTCAGCCTCATTACAGAAAGCCTTAAAATCAAACCAGTGGGCAGACTGACAACAGCTTACTAGGTCGACAGAGCCATCTGATACAGGGATTCTTTCTGCACTACCTAGCCTGTTCAAAATGATCAAAGAAGAAACAAAATATCATATTAATTATTTTGTACCTGTTTAAGCATTGCAAGGGGCTATGACTTTTTTTTGTGGGGGGGGGGGGTGGATAGTATTGTAAAAAGTTATCAAACTTTATTTAAAACCATTTAATATACACTACTTTTTATTTTCAAAAAGAAATTCTCAGATATAACTGAAATTTAAATGAGAAAAATATCCAGCCAGGGGCTTTCATTTTAGGAGTTAATCTAAAATCATAGGAATTCAACTCACATTTAGGTAAGGCCAAAAAAAAAATATGTTGAGTTGCCCTCCACTGACTGACCCAAAAGTGCTGAAATCTCGGGTCGGGTTTTTTTTTTTTTTTTTTTTTTTTTTCCCGTCATTCATGGGCCTATTTATTAATGAAACTTACCAATTTTCTGTGTATAAAACATAATACATGTACGTTTGATTTGTGAAATTTTCCACTTCAAATTTACCAGTACCCAAGACTCAATCTACAATCGAATGGCCCCGGCCCTCACATGGTGCACTGCCTTCGCGCACACTGTGTGCCAACGATTGCGACTCAAATCTACATGTTTTCCATTCGAATGGCCCCCTCACATGTTTTCCACTGGTTTCGCGCACTGTTTTGTATGTCAACGATTGCGACTCAATCTACACGTTTTTAAATCAAATGGCCCTCACACGTTGTGCACTGGCTCCCCGCACTGTACGTGTGTCAACGATTGCGACTCGATCTACACGTTTTCAAATCGAATGGCCACCACATGTTGTATGTTAAGCATTGCACGCAATATGGATGAATTTGCTGTGTCAATCACAGCGAAAAGTAGATCTATCACACTATTCAGCAAAATATCAAGAATAAGTCTAAATGGATCTTTCCAATGTTTGTTTGAACAACATTTACCAGACCAGTACCAGGGTTTTATTCTTTAGGTACTTGTGCATACTGCTACATGTAGATCATTGTCTTTGAAAAACATGGTATGTGGTTTCAGTTCCGATGCATTTCAATCTTAAAATGACAGTCAAGGAGGAGAAGAAAAAAAAAAAAAAAAAAAAAAAAAAAAACCCGACCGACCGACCCCTTCAAATATTTTCACTGGAGGGCAACTCAACATTTATTTTTTTTGGCCTAATCATTGTTAAGTTTTTTTTTTAGAAAGGAAAACAAATACTTTGAAATGAGCTTTGAGAAGGGTTGTCCCAAAATAATGATTCTAAGTTTTTGAAATGTCATTTTTAAAATGTGTCAGTATTTGTTTTCCTCCCTTCTAATTAAAAAGCAAGGTTTCATTCAATTAATTAGTTTTTCCCTGAAAATTACAGATAAAATAGTGACACATCGTTAAGATTTTAACCCTTCTACTGTTTGACCATTTGAAACCATTCAAAATGTCCACTTACCAAAATGCCCATTGGTTTTGTACACACATGGTGATACCATTTGAACAGTGTTGGTAGCAAACTTTACTACCATTCAAATCCATTCAAATGCATAGAGGGTCCATTGATTCAACACTTAGAAGTATCCAAACAAGGTTTTGTATTAGCTGTACTACCATTTGGAAAGATCCAAACAAGGTTTTGTATTAGCTGACCTACCATTCAAAAGCATTTGGGGAAATCAATACTGTACAGTTATTTCACCATTCAAAACCACAAAAGCGAATGGTTTCAAATGGTGCATCAACTTGTATGAAAAAGGTACCAGAAGTAGGAGGGTTAATCATACCTGTATTCTACATTTGGTGGATTATTTGCCTGTTGAGCAACTTCTAGCTGAGCCTCACTCACATCAACACCAATAACGTTTTCAAAATGTGGGGCCAAAGGTCGTGTACTTTGACCTGATCCACATCCTACATCAACTGCAAGTTTGAAAGGCTTTGATTTCTAGAATTAAACAAATTAAAATAATATGTTTGAAAGGATATTTAATAGGATTGCATATTGCAATGAACCATAAAGTTACACTTACATGCATAAGAATGACATAAATATCTTCAAGACAGGGCCAGATTAGCCATTGGGCCCTTGGCTCTCAGGGGCCCTTCAGGGAAACTGCACCGCGCGGCGCGGTACTGGGTTTGAGGCCCTGACAAGTGCTCCTGGGGCCCGGCCTTCAGGGCCCCCCCCCCCCCCCCAGGCTGGAGGTCCCTGCTGGGGACCCCTTAAAGTGGGCCCTTTGAGGACCACTGCTACACCGTACAAAGCCCAGCTTTGTACGGTGTAGGCTAGCAGGGGCCCTTGTCTCTCACAGGCCCTTGGGGGGAACTGGGACACGAGCCTAAAATGAAATGTATAGGTTAATCAAATATCAAATGTGCGGTCCCACCCTTCTCTGTACAGTAGTGGTTCTCGCTGGGTCTGAGCCTCAAACGCAGGCTCCTGGGGGCTGGGGCCCTCCAGGCTGGGGGTCCAAAGTGGGCCCTTTGAGGACCACTGCTCCACCGTACTGTGAAGCAGTGGTCCTCAAAGAGCCCACTTTGAGAGGTCCCATTGAGGAGGGGCCTCAGGGGGGGTTAATCCGTCCCTGCTTCAAGAGAATGTACATGTATAATACTGATTATTAGTTTTCAGTTATTTAGGGCATACTATTCATTAACCCTAACTCCCTAGACCCACTTGCTTATACATAACCTGAATCCTTCCTAACTCCCTAGGCCCATTTGCTTATACATAACCTGAATCCTTCCTAACTCCCTAGGCCCATTTGCTTATACATAACCTGAATCCTTCCTAACTCCCTAGGCCCATTTGCTTATACATAACCTGAATCCTTCCTAACTCCCTAGGCCCATTTGCTTATACATAACCTGAATCCTTCCTAACTCCCTAGGCCCATTTGCTTATACATAACCTGAATCCTTCCTAACTCCCTAGGCCCATTTGCTTATACATAACCTGAATCCTTCCTAACTCCCTAGGCCCATTTGCTTATACATAACCTGAATCCTTCCTAACTCCCTAGGCCCATTTGCTTACACATAACCTGAATCCTTCCTAACTCCCTAGGCCCATTTGCTTACAGATAACCTGAATCCTTCCTAACTCCCTAGGCCCATTTGCTTACAGATAACCTGAATCCTTCCTAACTCCCTAGGCCCACTTGCTTACAGATAACCTGAATCCTTCCTAACTCCCTAGGCCCATTTGCTTACACATAACCTGAATCCTTCCTAACTCCCTAGGCCCATTTGCTTACAGATAACCTGAATCCTTCCTAACTCCCTAGGCCCATTTGCTTATACATAACCTGAATCCTTCCTAACTCCCTAGGCCCATTTGCTTACACATAACCTGAATCCTTCCTAACTCCCTAGGCCCATTTGCTTACACATAACCTGAATCCTTCCTAACTCCCTAGGCCCATTTGCTTACACATAACCTGAATCCTTCCTAACTCCCTAGGCCCATTTGCTTACATATAACCTGAATCCTCCCTAACTCCCTAGGCCCATTTGCTTACACATAACCTGAATCCTCCCTAACTCCCTAGACCCATTTGCTTACACATAACCTGAATCCTTCCTAACTCCCTAGGCCCATTTGCTTACACATAACCTGAATCCTTCCTAACTCCCTAGGCCCACTTGCTTACACATAACCTGAATCCTTCCTAACTCCCTAGGCCCATATTTGCTTACACATAACCTGAATCCTTCCTAACTCCCTAGGCCCATTTGCTTATACATAACCTGAATCCTTCCTAACTCCCTAGGCCCACTTGCTTACACATAACCTGAATCCTCCCTAACTCCCTAGGCCCATTTGCTTACACATAACCCGAATCCTCCCTAACTCCCTAGGCCCATTTGCTTACACATAACCTGAATCCTTCCTAACTCCCTAGGCCCATTTGCTTACACATAACCTGAATCCTTCCTAACTCCCTAGGCCCACTTGCTTACACATAACCCGAATCCTCCCTAACTCCCTAGGCCCATTTGCTTACACATAACCTGAATCCTTCCTAACTCCCTAGGCCCATTTGCTTACACATAACCTGAATCCTTCCTAACTCCCTAGGCCCACTTGCTTACACATAACCCGAATCCTCCCTAACTCCCTAGGCCCATTTGCTTACACATACATGTACATGTACATGTAACCTGAATCCTTCCTAACTCCCTTGGCCCATTTGCTTACACATAACCCGAATCCTCCCTAACTCCCTAGGCCCATTTGCTTACACATAACCCGAATCCTCCCTAACTCCCTAGACCCATTTGCTTCTAAACACATAACCCGAATCCTCCCTAACTCCCTAGACCCATTTGCTTACACATACATGTACATGTACATGTAACCTGAATCCTTCCTAACTCCCTTGGCCCATTTGCTTACACATAACCCGAATCCTCCCTAACTCCCTAGGCCCATTTGCTTACACATAACCCGAATCCTCCCTAACTCCCTAGGCCCATTTGCTTCTAAACACATAACCTGAATCCTTCCTAACTCCCTAGGCCCATTTGCTTACACATAACCTGAATCCTTCCTAACTCCCTAGGCCCATTTGCTTACACATAACCTGAATCCTTCCAACTCCCTAGGTCCATTTGCTTACACATAACCTGAATCCTCCAAAATCCTTCAGTAGTAAAGCAAGCACATGACATGTATGCACACATGTGTTTCTAATCTGTGATACATGTACATGGCCAGGTCTGGCGCACCGAACTCAAGTTCTGGTGTTGCCAGCAGCAGGGTGTGGGTTCGAGCCCCGGTCGTGACACTTGTGTCCTTGAGCAAGGCACTTAACCATAATTGCTTCGTCCTTCGGATGGGACGTAAAGCCGTAGGTCCCGTGTGTTGTGTAATGCACATAAAAAAAAGAATGCGCCTTGAGCACCACTTAGTTGGTGGATACGTGCGCTATATAAGTCCACACATTATTATTATTATTAACCCTTCTACACATGGAGGCCACTCCGATCCACTAAATTCTGTTCTTTAGCAACCTTCAGTACATACATGTACAAGCCTGCTGTCCTTTCCAAGTAATCTTACAAAATCAACTGTGTGCCAACCAAGGCCACTGTAAATGTTTGAACATATTAGTATCGCCTACAATGTATCGATGGGAGACCACTTTACCCTGCAATCTCAGTGGTGTGAGAGTGCACAGAAGAGTAACCACAGGAGGCCACTGGCAACAGCTAATGGCTTGGAGTGGCCTGAATGGGTTGTTTCAAAAATTGCACTGATTGTAGGAGGGTTAATAAACAGTGTCCACTGGCCCAAGCACTGACCTTGCAATCACTACAACAAACATGGATGTACATGTATGTATTATCATGGAAAGGCAGGTACCGTAATTTCCTGCGTATAAGACGCTCGGTGTATAAGGCGCATTACCCCAGAATCGGGGGAATGCGATTAAAGTGTCAACGTACAAGGCGCACCGCCGTATAAGGTGCACCATGACCGCTCAGTAGTGCAGTGCATGCCAGAAGCGCTATAGCACGACCATGCCGCCGCCACCACCACGCGCGCGTCGTACTAGGAAAGTAGTCTGGTTGCGGCCCAAGTGATCCCGCGGTGTTGTGCGTAATACACTGTGATTAATAATCGAGGTGAAAAACAGACACGGCAAAAGTTGACAACCTTGCACACATCGCATAGAGACTTAAGTAAGACTGATTGCGGTGACACCATGTGGAATCTCAATTGAGTAGTAATTAGTTCTGAAAAGAACTGGGGGTACAACTCGACGTTTCGATCAGTATGCTCTGATCGTCCTCAGGAGAATGCCGGACTCTGGAAAATGCTGCTGCTTAAGTAGACTGCTGGAGGATCATCCCATGAATGGATGCTGGAGGATTAGTTAGTTGGCGCGCGGGCGGAAACTGTGAGACTATGAGACTAGGATCCTAGGGGTTGGGGGGAGGAGTGTGTGCTCACTGAACTGAATCAGTTGTTAACAAGCACAGGGGAAGGAGGGTGGTTGACTTAGGATATAGGGGATCCTTCAGTCTGGGGTGGCTTATGGACTTTGGATATAGAAGATCCTTCAGTCTGTAGTATAGGTCGCCAAATGTCGCTGATGAAGAAACCGACGTCCTGTGGCACAGTGTCGTGTTTGACGATCTCGATGGCCTCTCTGATGCGTCTGGGGTGCCATGCGTCGATGGGTGTGATGAGTTGGGCTGCCTGCCAGTCGATTTGGTGGTCCTTGATGTGCGAGTGCTTGACGATAGAGACTTAGTCATTAGAAAGCGTTGTAGATAAAAATGCGCGATCGTGTACGATGTTGGGCATGCTATTTTTAGAAACAGGGGAATTCTGCTTTTGGTACGTCACACGAGTGAGGTCTTTCGTGAGTATTATTTACGGTGAATGAATGCATGAAAATCTTGCGCTAACGACCTTCATTGGAAAACACGGCCGCTTTGTTAGGTTGAGGTCCACCGAAAGTTACACAAGCGGTAATCATCACTTTGATCTCAAGCGACACCAGATAAGGCGCACCGTTAGATAAGACGCAGTGACGTTTTCATACCTTTGAAAGTCAGATAAGCCGCGTCTTATACGCAGGAAATTACGGTATGCCTAATAACCTCAATCCTCCAAAATCTTTCACTTTAGCAAAAAGCATGTAGCATGTAGCATGTAACCTCAATCCTTCACTTTAGCAAAGAGCGTGTAGCATGTACATGTACATGTAACCTCAATCCTTCAAAATCCTTCACTTTAAGCAAAGAGGATTTTGGAGGATTTGGGAGGGTTAGGGTTAAAAACAAATTAAAAACTCCCCAAAAGATCAGCAGACAATTTATTTTTGTTTCAGTCAGGTCATCATTTTCTAGCAAGCACTTATACTCACTTCCACTTAGTTTTTAATCATGCATGTATGCTGAAGGAACAAAGTTACATGTTATCACGGATGTGTACACGATCCGTACGTGTACACATGTAAAAAAGACATGCATTTTGACAATTTGGTAAAATAATGAATAATGAAATATTTCCCTCATTATCATCTGAGATTGGTTGAAAAGAAACTTTCATTGGTCTTAGCTCTATTATTAAGTGCCAACATTCTTGGAAGTGAACAAAAAACAAATAAATTAACAAATTATTAATTGATTAACATCCCATACTTTTTTCCACTGTGTTTTTCCTATTTGACTTTTAGTTTTCTATCCCCCCCCCCCCAACAGTAATAGTACTAATGTTACAGATAAATTGCATGACATATTAGGGTTCATAATGTGCATTTCAAAAAATTAAAATTTTAAGAAAAGAATTCTATTTGTTTGAGCATGTAGGGCTAGGATCTGAAATAATATATGGAAGTTGAGTGCAGTCACTGTAGTGGCAGTGCAATTGATCTGAGGTCAACTGATCTGAGGCGTACGCGCAACCCGTAACAAACGCTAAAAAAATGAATGAATGCAAATATGAACTAATCACTGTAAGCAAAATGTTTCCTAATCACTAAGTTTTAGGTTGTAATAAAAGAGATAAATTGCTACTTTTTTGTACATGTGGTGTTACGGCCCCATTCTAATATTTGGGCCAATACACTATGGAGTGCCCTGGTCGAGCGGTTTAGTGCATCGGATTTGTGTTCTGATGGCCGAGTCATCAGAATGTGGGTTCGAATCCTGGCTGCGACTGAGGTGCTTGTGTCCTTGAGCAAGACACTTTACCATAATTGCTTCTCTCCACCCAGGGGTAAATAGGTACCTGTGAGGGCAGAGTTGGTTGTTGTGTTTGATTAGCCCATATGCGCTGAAATGGCAGCAATTGAGCTGTATACTCCCCAGGGAGCTGAGATGGTTTCAGGAATGATTTATGAGCCTGATGAGCAGGGGTAATAATGTAATGCGCCTCGAGCACCAGTTTGGTGGATACGTGCGCCATATAAGTCCACATTATTATTGTTATACTCCCTCCGTATCCTTGCCCCTATCCCCACATGTACAAAAAAGGGCTGACTTTTCCACTTTTGATCTGCTAATTATTACAACCTAAAACTTAGGAAACCTTGCCCAAGCAGACACTTTTGACATGAAGTTCATTGTTGTGAGATCAGTGATTTTGGTGAAATTCATTTATTTTAATTTTTTTGGTTAATTTCAAATAACGCTGTGCTGGGTATCCGCATACCGAAACTGTCAATACCCTGGTTCCATTTTTTGGTTCCGTTTCGGTTCTATTTTGACTAAACATTTAAGCCACACACATGGAAGTCTCCGATTTATTGATAACATTTTTTTGTGTAGGGAATGGGGATGCTATGAGTCATTTTTAATTTAATTTAGAGGAGGGAAATTATTACACACATTTATAATGACTCTAAAAACAAGAGAAACTTGTGTACACATCGGTTATTGTTATACATTCGGGAGTTTATAATGTGTTTTTACAAATTGTTACCGGGTACCCGGGTATCCAAAGAATTCCAATTTTGGGTATCCGGTTCCAGAAATAACTGAAAATACACAGCCTTAACATAAATTTAAAAAATGTTTGGAAAATTTCATGACAGTGAGCTATCCCAGAATAATGGATTTTATGCCAAAAGTGTCTGCTTAGGCAAGGTTAATACCTAATCACTAAGTTTTAGGTTGTAAAATTTCAACCACTAACCAGTTATACAAGGGTTCTATCAATTTTTCGGGGGTACAGAAAGCAAAAACTATCTTTAAAATCCACTTTTATGATGGTTTTCGGACTTTTTCCCCTTCTAGTTCTACATATAGAAGAACCCTAGTATTATAGAACTTTGCCACTGCGCATGTACAATGACCCTGTTGGCCACTAATGAGGGAGGTGACAAAATCAGACTGACATGAATGAGGAAGTCAATGTCATCTTATACCAAAAATGCCTGATTTTTCATTAAACAAATATTCTAGAATAATATGGAAGTATATTATATGTTCATCATCATCCATATGTTAGCTATATCATCCTATTTTAATTTTTTTTTCGAAATACATGTATGTCGAAGTTATACATCAATTTGAAGCTCTAGCTGAGAGAAGATCAACGGTGCAATTTGTTTTTGAATATCTATTTCGGTTCTTGAGATATGAGATTTTAAAATTTGTAAAACCATTTCTTGTTCCGCTAATCTGACCATCAAATTATTTATGGTATCATCATGGTATCATGTACCTCATTTCACAAAAATGACACAAATATGTTAAGTTATACATCAAACTAAAGCTATTAAAGGTCCTGTGAAGAGTGTATTTACCAAACTTTATTTTCTGGTGCTGTTATATTGATTGGTATGAATTAAAAACAATTTTAAATGTTTTTTTTGTGTCGAGTGGATTATTAATTGTTTATCGGAGCTAGGCGGTATGGTTTGGTGCCAGACTTTGATCGGATAACAGTCTAATAATTATAGAGGGTCAAGTTGTCCCCGTCACGGTACAATGCACGCTTAGCGTTGTCATGCACACACAGACACATTTTAGGCCAGAATTACTCTACAAAAAGCTAGAAGTAACACGCGAAAACATGTCCGAAAGAGAGGAGAGGTATCCCTGAAATGCAGCGCAAGCCCCCATCATGCGGTCGGAACACACACCGAAGGCAATGCTAACATTACGGTGTTATTTTATGAAATAACAGAAACAGTTGAGTCAAAGTTCTGATCATTAAAAAAAAACTCAAAACAAGCGCAGGCATAATGAGAAATGTTTAATGTTTTTATGTTTGTCTTGCCAGGATATAAAATCAGACAAGATGTTTTTACTAATGCGGAAAATCATAGCATGTTTTCATGCCGTGAACACTGAAACGGGGAGCATGGTGTGAACATGTCATTTTGCACGGAAGTGGACTGGGTTATGCATGGGAGTATTACTAAATGGCCACTTACCCTGAGTCTTTCTCGCTTTAAGAAAACCCCTCTCTTCTTCATTGGAGCCTTCACAGCCTTCTTATACTTAGCGGGAATATCGTTGGAATTGCATCTGATAGCAGCATGGCCTTATACGCCATACCGAACTGGCTGTGAAGGCCCCGTTCAAAGCATGTCTGCTCGAAGTGCGCTGTACACGACGGATACTTGGGCAAGTATGTATGTCACGAATTTTATGTTAATGAGGGGGTATGGGCGTGTCGAAAAGCACCCCCTAAATTTAAAAATTAACCCTAACTCCCTAAGCATTTTTACTAGAAACCTTCCTCAACCTATCAAATCCCAACACCATGTA
>CM055836.1:7746594-7769112 GCA_029582265.1 Zoroaster sp. YZ-2022
TTTTTTACACGGGCCGGAGAAAGGTCAAAATCCTAATCGAGATTAGCCAGTACATACACACTGTTTTGTTTATTTCTTTATATTATCATAATTTTGTTTGTTCGGGAAGAGAGGAACATTGCCACTCCCCCCTATCTTAAATTTTAGGGGACATCCCCCCCTCCATCAGCTGCATAGATGCCCATGTTCACCGTACAGGCTCCTCTTCATGGCAAATTTGACCCGACGGGGTGAATTAAGTCGCATGAACTGAAATTTAATGTAAAATTTCGCGACCAGGGAGAAAGAAGAGTCGCAGAACATGAAATTTGACATCAAATTTTGCGACTTTAGGGAAAGTCATGAAATTTTCCATGAAATTGACATAATATTTGGGTCATGTTGCCCTCAGGGCCACTATAAGGAACACTATGTGAGCATGCGAAACAAAAGACCCATACGCTCGCGACCACTTTCACTTTGCAATAGCGCGCCTCCGTGAAACCAACACAAATATGGCAGCCCCATCCAAACTATACACCTCAAAAAGTCCCCACCTGTATGTTTTAAAATATATTTTTAAATTTTTTGAGACTTATGAGCACTCAAGCATTGATATGACTATTTAGCCTGATCATGAAACCACACATGTTTGCAAGCAAGATTTGTGCGGATTAACGTTCGTTAGCATCCAGTGCACACAACTCGGTTGATTGTGTGGGGGTACCTGTTCATTTCTCACAACTTTGCATTGTGGCTCAAAATAACGCCCCTGAACTCAAGCCATGTTTGTTGTAGTGATTGCAAGGTCAGTGCTTGGCTCAGTGGACACTGTTTATTGCTCCATGCATGCAGGGAGGGTCCCTTGTAAGCAAATGGGTCTAGGGAGTTGGGAAAGATTCAGGTTATGTGTAAGCAAATGGGTCTAGGGAGTTACATGTAGGGAGGATTCGGGTTATGTGTAAGCAAGTGGGCCTAGGGAGTTAGGAAGGATTCAGGTTATGTGTAAGCAAATGGGCCTAGGGAGTTAGGAAGGATTCAGGTTATGTGCAAGCAAATGGGCCTAGGGAGTTAGGAAGGATTCAGGTTATGTGTAAGCAAATGGGCCTAGGGTTAGGGAGGATTCGGGTTATGTGTAAGCAAGTGGGCCTAGGGAGTTGGGAAAGATTCAGGTTATGTGTAAGCAAATGGGTCTAGGGAGTTAGGGAGGATTCGGGTTATGTGTAAGCAAATGGGCCTTAGGAGTTAGGAAGGATTCAGGTTATGTGTAAGCAAATGGGCCTAGGGAGTTCGGGAGGATTCAGGTTATTTGTAAGCAAATGGGTCTAGGGAGTTAGGGAGGATTCAGGTTATTTGTAAGCAAATGGGTCTAGGGAGTTCGGGAGGATTCAGGTTATTTGTAAGCAAATGGGCCTAGGGAGTTAGGGAGGATTCAGGTTATGTGTAAGCAAATGGGCCTAGGGAGTTCGGGAGGATTCGGGTTATGTGTAAGCAAATGGGCCTTGGGAGTTAGGAAGGATTCAGGTTATTTGTAAGCAAATGGGCCTAGGGAGTTAGGGAGGATTCGGGTTATGTGTAAGCAAATGGGCCTTGGGAGTTAGGAAGGATTCAGGTTATTTGTAAGCAAATGGGCCTAGGGAGTTAGGAAGGATTCAGGTTATTTGTAAGCAAATGGGCCTTTGGAGTTAGGGAGGATTCAGGTTATGTATAAGCAAATGGGCCTAGGGAGTTAGGAAGGATTCAGGTTATTTGTAAGCAAATGG
Source organism: Zoroaster sp. YZ-2022 (assembly GCA_029582265.1). Taxonomy (NCBI): domain Eukaryota; kingdom Metazoa; phylum Echinodermata; class Asteroidea; order Forcipulatida; family Zoroasteridae; genus Zoroaster; species Zoroaster sp. YZ-2022. Next base: position 7,748,337 of record CM055836.1, read on the forward strand.
GCCTAGGGAGTTAGGAAGGATTCAGGTTATGTGTAAGCAAATGGGCCTAGGGAGTTAGGAAGGATTCAGGTTATTTGTAAGCAAATGGGCCTAGGGAGTTAGGAAGGATTCAGGTTATGTGTAAGCAAATGGGCCTAGGGAGTTGGGAAGGATTCTGTTTATTTGTAAGCAAATGGGCCTAGGGAGTTAGGGAAGGATTCAGGTTATTTGTAAGCAAATGGGCCTAGGGAGTTAGGAAGGATTCAGGTTATATGTAAGCAAATGGGCCTAGGGAGTTAGGGAGGATTCAGGTTATGTAAGCAAATGGGCCTAGGGAGTTAGGAAGGATTCAGGTTATTGTAAGCAAATGGGCCTAGGGAGTTAGGGAGGATTCAGGTTATGTGTAAGCAAATGGGCCTAGGGAGTTAGGAAGGATTCAGGTTGTTGTAAGCAAATGGGCCTAGGGAGTTAGGGAGGATTCAGGTTATTTGTAAGCAAATGGGCCTAGGGAGTTAGGAAGGATTCAGGTTATTTGTAAGCAAATGGGCCTAGGGAGTTAGGGAGGATTCAGGTTATTTGTAAGCAAATGGGCCTAGGGAGTTAGGAAGGATTCAGGTTATTTGTAAGCAAATGGGCCTAGGGAGTTAGGGAGGATTCAGGTTATTTGTAAGCAAATGGGCCTAGGGAGTTAGGGAGGATTCAGGTTATGTGTAAGCAAATGGGCCTAGGGAGTTAGGAAGGATTCAGGTTATTTGTAAGCAAATGGGCCTAGGGAGTTAGGGAGGATTCAGGTTATTTGTAAGCAAATGGGCCTAGGGAGTTAGGGAGGATTCAGGTTATGTGTAAGCAAATGGGCCTAGGGAGTTAGGAAGGATTCAGGTTATTTGTAAGCAAATGGGCCTAGGGAGTTAGGGAGGATTCAGGTTATGTGTAAGCAAATGGGCCTAGGGAGTTAGGGAGGATTCGGGTTATGTATAAGCAAATGGGCCTAGGGAGTTAGGGTTAATGAATAGTATGCCCTAAATAACTGAAAACTAATAATCAGTATTATACATGTACATGTACATTCTCTTGAAGATATTTATGCCATTCTTATGCATGTAAGTGTAACTTTATGGTTCATTGCAATATGCAATCCTATTAAATATCCTTTCAAACATATTATTTTAATTTGTTTAATTCTAGAAATCAAAGCCTTTCAAACTTGCAGTTGATGTAGGATGTGGATCAGGTCAAAGTACACGACCTTTGGCCCCACATTTTGAAAAGGTTATTGGTGTTGATGTGAGTGAGGCTCAGCTAGAAGTTGCTCAACAGGCAAATAATCCACCAAATGTAGAATACAGGTATGATTAACCCTCCTACTTCTGGTACCTTTTTCATACAAGTTGATCCACCATTTGAAAACATTCGCTTTTGTGGTTTTGAATGGTGAAATAACTGTGTACAGTATTGATTCCCCCAAATGGTTTTGAACGGTAGGTCAACTAATACAAAACCTTGTTTGGATCTTTCCAAATGGTAGTACAGCTAATACAAAACCTTGTTTGGATACTTCTAAGTGGTGAATCAATGGACCCTCTATGCATTTGAATGGATTTGAATGATAGTAAAGCTTGCTACCAACACTGTTCAAATGGTATCACCATGTGTGCACAAAACCAATGGGCATTTTGGTAAGTGGAAATTTTGAATGGTTTCAAATGGTCAAACAGTAGGAGGGTTAAAGTCTTAACGATGTGTCACTGTTTTATCTGTAATTTTCAGGGAAAAACTAATTAATTGAATGAAACCTTGCTTTTTAATTAGAAGGGAGGAAAACAAATACTGACACATTTTAAAAATGACACATTTCAAAAACTTAGAATCATTATTTTGGGACAACCCTTCTCAAAGCTCATTTCAAAGTATTTGTTTTCCTTTCTTAAAAAAAACCTTAACAATGATTACCTAAATGTGAGTTGAATTCCTATGATTTTAGATTACTCCTAAAATGAAAGCCCCTGGCTGGATATTTTTCTCATTTAAATTTCAGTTATATCTGAGAACTTTTTTTTGAAAATAAAAAGTAGTGTATATTAACCCTCGTACAATCAGTGCAATTTTTGAAACAACCCATTCAAGCCACTCCAAGCCATTAGCTGTTACCAGTGGCCTCCTATGGTTACCCTTCTGTGCACTGTCACACCACTGAGATTGCAGGGTAAGGTGGTCTCCCATTGATACATTGCAGGCCATACTAATATGTTCAAACATTTACAGTGGCCTTGGGTGGCACACAGTTGATTTTGTAAGATTACATGGAAAGGACAGCAGGCTTGTACATGTGTGTACTGAAGGTTGCTCAAGAGCAGAATTTTGTGGATCGGAGTGGCCTCCATATGTAGGAGGGTTAAATGGTTTTAAATAAAGTTTGATAACTTTTTACAATACTATCCACCCCCCCCCCCCACAAAAAAGTCATAGCCCCTTGCAATGCTTAAACAGGTACAAAATAATTAGTATGATATTTTGTTTCTTCTTTGATCATTTTGAACAGGCTAGGTAGTGCAGAAAGAATCCCTGTATCAGATGGCTCTGTCGACCTAGTAAGCTGTTGTCAGTCTGCCCACTGGTTTGATTTTAAGGCTTTCTGTAATGAGGCTGACCGTGTGTTGCAGCCGTGTGGTTGTATAACCATCTTTACATATGGGAATCGTGTACTGCAGACACGTGATGACCAAAACGAGCAAAAATAAGAATTTAATGAAACTCTTCTTGAATGTAAGTATTCGAGTCTGACTGCATTAGCTACTACATGTACTAGCAACATTACACGTGTTGTAAATTTTTGTACTGAATAACCCTCCTACTATAGCTGCACTTTAGTGGGAAGTTGCTGTCGAGGTCAAAACCAGTCAACTGCCTGTTTTGACTGTTGACCCAAACGTGCATACAGGGGCATTTTTGACTGGTTTTTACTGTCGTTTTGACCACCCTGAACAATACCAGACAATGCTTTTACCAGTCAAAAACGGTCGACTCATTTTGACCTGTAAATGTACTTACTACACGTAAGGTTTGACAGTGTTTGACTTTGAAGTGCACTAGATATACCTTGGCAAGTATATCAAAATTGTAAAAGCTTTCCGTGTCCTAAAGATTGGAATGCCCTCTTCACTGCCTGAATTGTTTCCTCAAAATAATTAATTTGAATGTTCATGACAATATCATCTTTATTAATCTGTGTCCATATATTTAAATCTAGTTGACACGTGTCCATATATAGTTTACTGACCACTTGATATCGAAGATCACCATTCTGGACTTGTTACTTATTTTGGTTCCACCAGATATCCCCTCAGTGCACATTGCAGCCCTCTAGCGGTGAATTTGCACCCAGTGTTTCGTGTCGTGTGAGCGTTGTGCGTACACTTTATGCACATTATGTTTATATGGTACTAAGTGCGCATGTACTTCTGCCAGCCAATGATCTGCAAAACTGCAAAACGTGATGCGCTATCGCTGCCCTTTCGCTCATGCATGGTGCAAATATTTCAACACCGAAATGACTGATGATTAATGCTATGCTGAAGTTTCAAATGGCACTTATCTACAGCAGGCCTCGACAAATCGCCTGTCCGATTGCCCGGGACATGGTGAAATTTTGTCGGGCAACCTGGACGTCTGAATGGTCTGCCCGATCGGGCAAGTGCTCTTATTGAAACACTAATGAGTTATATTACTTATTAAATAAATATTTTATCGTTTAATTCCACTGGTGATTTCCTACAAAGTGTTCAAAGCATTTAATCAAATCTAAGCTTATAAAAATCCACTCAAATTGTCGTGCATGTCGTGGTTGCGCCATCTTAACTGACACTGGTTTCCTTATTACATGCATTTGTCTGCACAATCTAGGGGAGCCAAGGAAACAATCTTGTACTCGTGGTTCGCTTGGCCCCCACCGTATTGGTAAGGCGGTGGACCGAGTGAAGTACTTGGTAACGTTGCCGTCGGCTGCTGCACTCAACATAGCAACACAGTTTTATGTGAACCCATTGTGTAAAAATACATCGCCGGTACTCGAGTACGACTATGAGACAGGCACTTCGTGTCTGACGTCACTGTGTTTGATCTGGTATTGCGCGGCGCCCAGTTGAGAACCCATTTGCCAAGCCAAAAATATAGTTTCCTTTGTGTTTCCTCTCTTGGAAACAGCTGGGGATCCACTCCATTTTGATTGTGTTTAATTTTGGCGCGACAATTAGCACGTCAGCTAATTGAATTGTAGCTGTGACAACTAGTGTAAATATTACAAAATGATGTCATTTTTTGACGAATTGAGAATTCGTAAATGGGCCTCATGTGATGAGCCTGCACTTGGTGACGTGAATACACGAAGTGCCTGGCTTATAGCCGCACTCCCGGTACTCGGCATCACGTGTAACGCACAGTGCAAGCATAAAGATGTCCATGTCATCAGCGCGCCGGTTCCGTGTGAGTGCGTGCATGACGGAGTTTACATGTACGAAAGTTGAAATTTGACATACTTATTTATTCTACGATAGTAAGCCTACATGTATGTTGTCAATTAAAAAATAAAAATACATAAGTCCAGGTTTGGCAATGTTGACACTTAATTTGCTGATATAATTTCCTCAAAATGAATGTCTCAATTGGGTCTCTTTTTGCCGGGCAAGTTCAGGCAAGCAATCTGCGACCAAAGCTTGCCCGATTGGGCAATTAAGAAGAAAAAAATTGTCGAGGCCTGTCTACAGTATGTAAATGATCAAGGCATAATTTGATTCAGATTTATTTATACTTGCGTAGTTTTATGAAGATTCAATGGGGCCCTATTGGAACCAACGTCGAAAGCACATTGACAACCTAATGGCTGACTTCACTGTACCATATGCTGGGAGTATTAGGTAAGGTGAACAAGACATTTTGTTGTTACTTGTAAGTTGTATGTTGCCAGATTGGTTGGGGTAGGGGCCAGTGACTAAGTGACCGTCTTGTGCCTCCTGTATTCTCCCCCACACCTGCTCAATTAGGATCCCTTAGAACAAACACAAGGGCCTGTAAGAAGTGACTCAACCCCCCCCCCCCGAAAAGCCTGCTCCCAAATGGGGGTGATGTATATAAAAACCCACTTTTGTTCCAGGGGGATGGTCCATCATAGTGGGTCAAACCTTGGACTTTTAAAAGGTTTTATTAGTTTAAAGGGACAGTATCGTCATGATCAGCATATTTTCAACAGGGCATGGAATCAAGATCAGTGTCCTAGTTTAAGAAGAACACATTGACTGAAATGTACTGTCTCATTTAGGCAGCAGCAATGGTAATATGACCTTATCATGTGGGGTATTAATTTCACCGAGTTAATCTAAAACTAGCACTCTGATTCCATGCCCTGTGGGTCATGATGATATTGTCCCTTTAAGATGTACTCTCGTCATGTTTTTCGTGAACTTATTATATATATATATCAATTTTTTTTACCCCAATGTGAAACACTGCCGAAGCGCATGCAATCATCGCTAGTGCACTAGACCTGACCATAAGATTCTCCCAGAATATTGTGGTCCAGTTGGTCTTGATGTGGATAAACAATACACAACAAGAGTGCATCGTTAACATTAAGGCTAAAGCACTGTAAGTAAGACTAATTGCGGTGACACCATGTGAAATTCTCTATTGAGTGGTAATTAGTTCTGAAAAGAACTGGAGGTTACAACTTTCGGCGTTTCAGTATGCTCTGATGGTCCTCAGGAGAGGACGATCCTGAGGACGATCAGAGCATACTGATCGAAGCGTCGAGTTGTAACCTCCAGTTCTTTCAGAACCAATTACTACTCAATAAAGAGAACTTCACATGGTGTCACCGCAATTAGTCTTACTTATCCTCTTCACCATGCAAAGTTACAAGTTTTACCTAAAGTACTGTAATACATTTCCTGAGACATTGCAAGAGTCTACTACACTGGCTTGTTTGATATTTTAATGCCATATACATTGTATACTGTTTTTTTAAATTTACTTATTTTGTTGGACTCCATTTTTTCACATTTGTTGACAGAGACGAGAGTTTTCAGTTGGTTGAAGAAACAACAGTAGCTTCATTTATTGGATATCTCAGTACTTGGTCCTCCTATCGTTTGTTCTTAGAAAAGAACCCTGCAGCAGCAGATCCTCTGAAGGGGTTCCATGAAAGGTTGGTGGTAATTTACATTTTGAAAAAAGTGGTATTGTAGTTAAACTAATTTGACAATTTCCCCTCGCTGTTAGTATCAGACTAACAGCCTCTGAAGGCAAGATACAACTTGGTTAATAACATATCATCAAATTAACAAATAATTATCTAAAAACTTCCCTGGTGTAAAAGTTGGTGCATGATCAGTCATCCTGAGAAATTATTTCATTTTAAGAGAAGACAGGAATTGTTTTGTTGAATTTACACCAAAAAACAGAAAAAAACAGGGTTTTTTTTCCATCTAAAAAATACGAGCTCTTATTGTGATGAAACTTTTACAGGTTACATATAACTTTGTGACGTATTTCTTGAAAACTAGATCATCAAGATGACGGGACCTTACCACATACCATTGTTGTTCCTTTCCCTTTATGTCATTCATTTGCTATATCTCCAATGACTGTATTTGTTACTTCTGAATTAGACAAAATCACTCATTATAGCTTTGCTAGATAATTCCAGTCTGAAAACAATTTTTTTTTTTTTTTAAATATGGTATTAACCCTCCCACACATAGAGGCCACTCCGATCCACAAAATTCTGTTCTTGAGCAACCTTCAGTACATACAAACAAGCCTGCTGTCCTTTCCAAGGCCGCTGTAAATGTTTGAAAATATTAGTTTGGCATGCAATGTATCGATGGGAGACCACTTTACCCTGCAATCTCAGTGGTGTGACAGCTAATGGCTTGTGGTGACCTGAATGGGTTGTTTCAAATATTGCACTAATTGTAGGAGGGTTAATTTCCTGTACTGTTGTGATATTTATAAAATTATTATCTCAGCATTAAGATGTTTAAATGATTGATTTTGAATTGTTGATAATAAATTGTTATTCCCCCGGGATAATTAAAATAAAAAATAATTTAAAAAAATAATAAAAAATGATGGGCACACACATTGAAACTCCTATTCCTGGTGCACTGAATCATTATTCTGTTTTCGCATTAGTTTGAAGGCCATCAACACATGTACAATTAATCAAAACACAATTGATAATTTGAGAGCTGTTTGCTATATATCTTTACCTAGCTTGTAGATAAATAATCATAAACATCTTTAAGACAGGCGTCCCTTGTTACGTAGGTAAATGTACCATTTATTATCATTTATTATGACTCCTAATAAACATTATTGTAACTTCCTATTCAAGGCACAGAGATCGGTTTCATTCTAATTTGAAGAACTGAGAATGTGCGCTCATAATAAGGATAACGAATGGTACATCTACCTACGTAATACCACATTATGACGCAAGTCAAATTATAAATGCTAATGACAAAATACTACAAAACGACCTTAAATCCCAGATATTATCTATCAATGTTACAACCACACTGAATAACAGGTTTTTGTGTGTTCAGTTTAAAAACACAGCTCCGTAGGATTGTTGTTATAAACTACACAGTTACATACAGGGAAATGTTAATGTGATCATAAGCTAGACTGAGATGTAACACAAATGTATATTTTTAGTCTTTGAAGTAAAAAGCGTTCTCTTTATTGGTACATTGTATGAGGTTTTTGCTATATTTCTTTCCTAGCTTGTAGATAAATAGTCATGTGCTTCATTGTGTGGTTACTCAAGTCAAGTTCTATTTTTATGATTTTAAATTGCAGGTTAATGGAAATCTTAGATGTGGACACGACAGCAGAGAAAACTATGATTAGATTGAAAGCCCCAGGTGTTTTACTTCTCGGAAGGAAACCATCATCATAAAGGTTTTAGAGTTTACAAAATATTAGCATAGTGTGACTCAAATCAATGACCTCCCATTGCTCTACCAACTGAGATATCCAAACATAAGAAGTTGGTGGTCTCCCAAATTCTAATTTGTGTAGTTCTGGACTAGTCAGAAGCCATGAATTTTCATTCAAATCACTGTCAATTGTGCATGCATGATTGAATTTCAACCATTCATTACGAGCTGTGTAGAACATGTCATTCTGTCATTTGCTTTTAGAATTTTTAAAATGCATGCAATACTTGTTGAGATATTCTTTAAAATATTAGGGGAACTTAGAAGTTGTGATGGGTGTATGCGCTGTAATGGCAACCCAATTGAGCTGTATACTCCCCAGGGAGCTGAGATGGTTTCAGGAATGATTTATGAGCCTGATGAGCAGGGGTAATAATGTAATGCGCCTTGAGCACCAGTTTGGTGGATACGTGCACTATATAAGTCCATATTATTATTGTTAAACCACCTGGGAACTAAAGGGAAGTCTGTCTACAGGCTAGAGAAGAGTTCAGCAATGAACAAGATGGCTGATGAATGTTGTGGTGAGAATATGCCTAACTCATAAATGTAAGTGTTCTTGATCACAAAATCGTTATCAGAATTCTTTGCAGTTTGATGTGTATGCCACAATGGTATTTTGTCAGGTTCAAAGAGCTGTTAAAGTGTAATATCGTCACGATCAACAGGGCATGGAATTGGAACTGTGACTGAAAATATTATCCCACATGATAAGGTCATGTTACTGTTGCTGCTGCATAAATGAGCCAGTAATTTTCAGTCACTGCACTCATCTTAAACTAGGACACAAATTCCATGCCCTATTGAAAATCTGCTCTGATCGTGACGATACTGTCCCTTGAAAGGCGTGTACAGATATTTTTGGTAATTACATGCTGTCATGTTAGAGAGTACATTAAATGTATACATTACGTCCATTTGGTTGGTTTCTTATTGTATCTCTTCATTCTTATTAAGTATGGTGTAACAGTACAATCCCTTTACAGGAAAGTTTTTTTTAAGCGAAGACATTTCCTGAATTCCAGTTTCTTTGTTACCAGTCAAACTTTTATACAATACATGCTGTGTTATATCGTTGGTTGGTGGTCAATTCTCGCCTGAAATAAAGAATGTTAAAAAGTAAGTGATATTAATATTTAGAAAATCTCCACCAATTTATTCACTCCAAATTTTCTTGGTGAGGTGTTTTATAAACTATATTAATATTTTTAAATGAGTTTGTATTTATCAGAAAACAGGATCACCAATGAGTATAATAAACTTGACACTCTCTAACCCAAGTTGGCTATGATTGACTTTGGGTGCATTAACCTAAATCCATCAAAATACTCCAAGGGCACATTTGGGAAAAATTCAGCACTGTTGAAACTGGTACTTTCACCTCTTCAAATGGGACAAATTACTATCTGACAAGGACAGGGCATAAGTGCTGAATATGAAAGATCAACGAAACTGCATGGTGCATTTTGAAGATAAGGGCATGTTTCCAAAGGTTACTGATGGTTTTGGAGGATTCAGGAAGGTTCCTATCTAGAATACCTAGGGGGTTAGGGTTATGCTTGGACTAAAAACTAGTTACTCTATTGTTCTGCTTGACCCCCAAAGACTTTGACCATCAGCCAGGGGTAGAGTGTATGACAGGTGAAAACTTGTATTCTGACAGTGAGCATTGAATTCAGTTGCTGGAGTTGATGCTACATTGTAAATAAATCAGTGTGATACATAATTGAGTGTTTGTCTTCACTTTGAGGGCATTTAGCTTTGTTCGATAGTAAAATAGCAATGTTCAAATAACACTGGCAAAACATCTTTAAACAATGCTTTGGTTATTTATTATGTTAAATATCACATTTGAAAATGATTTACTTCCCTTTTACATGAAAAATACAAGTATAATGACTGAAACAGAATGGTCAGTAAAAATAGCAAAAGGACATGGAAGTGCATTTTGGCGATTTTTGAGTTTTGGTATATTATGACACTCTAGATGATGCACAACATCAGATAAGCGCCAATGACATGTATTGATGGTAAAAGTGCATGAGAAATAAATGCATATTTCCATTTACAAATGACCAGAAACTTGATTTTTAACAATGGTCCAAACCTTGATTGACACTCAACATTTTGTATAAAACAGATGAGTAATATGACTGGTGAACAAATTACTGAACATAGGCTGGGAACTGCCTTTTGAAATGTAAACTGATATTTGAAATGTAAATTAGCATAATATAGTGTATGTCAAAATAACTGAATTCAGATAATTCACTGAAAGACTCCGATTGAAGGAAAGTAAAACATTGGTGATGTAGCAGAATATCCAAAATAAATAAATACAATCTTAAAGCTTTATAGTTGGAATTACAAGCTATTAATCATTGAGAAATTAACTTCTGTCTGAAGACGCTTTTTCTCTAGATAATTGTTTTTTATGTCAAATTTCTAAAGCGGGACTTGATAATATTGTTATGATGAAAAGTTCACAGGTTAAGTTGCTTGGCATAAATGTACGGTACTCTCCAAATACCAATTTTGTATGTTCCCTTTAAAGTGATACAAGTTTTCTAAATCACTCGGACACTAAATTAATTACAATCTGATTACAAGGTCACATAAATCAATGCCAACCTGCTGTACCCAAGGTGTTTTCAGGCAGTTGATACCGCTTACACACACACACACACACACCTCAGACCTCAATTCGATGCTTTCTATCCTCTCTAACCCAAACCCCTCGTCAAACCCCACACAACAATACTACTATAACTACAATAGAATTTGGACAATATCAACGTTATTCTGACAATAAACACGTTACACAACATTATTTAGACGCCTTAAGCTTGGGTGGCTGAGCAAAAACTTGTGGGAGAATTTATTTATCGTTGATTGGCTAAAAACTTCGAGTCGATACCACTTTACAGATAATGTATGGGTATATGTTCCCGGTTTATACCAAACTATAGAAGGGATTGCAACAAAATATAGTATAAACCAAATTCTCCAGTGTGACACACGGTATTTCCTGTAAGCATGAACAGATGTATTTCTGTGAACTTCGGTGCATGCGGTTATAATCTTCGACTGTTTACAGCGGTGTGACTCCATGGTGATGTAACACGGTACTTATCTTTCTTGACAACTAATTTTATCAAAACACAAGTTTTCGAGTAACAAAAAAGGAGTTGGGTACAGGCCTACATGTAAATCCCTAATTTGCCATGGCTGGTAATCCCGAATTAAATTGGCACTGGTAGCCCAATGCGGTGATTTGGTCACTTTGCCAGGTAATTAATAACCAGTTAGTTGGGCATTCGTCATTTGAATGCCTGCTCTATCTCCAAACTATAAAGGGAATACATGCATGTGGATTAGATTACAATGGTGGGTCTCTTCCTGAATGTACTAATGGGCGGGGAAACTTAAAATTGAAAAAAAAAGTCGGATTGTGGTCATATGGCAAATTAGGGACGATATTGACAAAGCTAGTTAACTGGAAGATGTATTTTAATCAGTAAATTTATGTTTTCCTTGTAAAAGAAGAAGAAAAATAATGATTCCATGCGTACGTGTGCCAGTCGTGTTTCAAATATGGAGTATATTTATATCGGTTAACTATTACAAGACAATTATACGACGAGATGGAAGGAACAGCATTACAGATTATCAAATTAACACACTGTTAGTAGTAGAAAACTTATAGGCCTACTCGGTGTAAATATGGTTGCACGTATTAGCCTAATCATCCCTGAAAAATGATTTATTCTGGAAGTGCTTTCTTCTGCATTCTCATTGAGGTTATTACACCAGTTTGTATAAGAATAGTATATTTCCAGATGATCAATGCCATCAGCTTGTCACTGGTTGCTCTCAACCATTGCACCGCCAGCCCCATCGTGTATTGGTGGAGGATGCCGGAAACTCAAATAATAGCGAGGCTGTTCCGGGTGCATTGTGTGGCCTCTGTTACCAATAAGGCTTACAGTGATGGCTCAAAGCTTGTCTCGTGAATTATCAGGTGTTACCGAAGTTGGAAATGGATACGTCTAGAACAACAAGTGCCACACAATCGGAGGATCCTATGGTTCTAATATTTTTAGGAAGGGGTAGATTATGGGCCTATCACCACATACACAGACTTTTAGGTGTAATACCCAGTTGATAGGGTGACTGGGAAGAGAGTCCCTTTCTCTGTCTTTTATTTTTCGATTAGGCCTACTCTTTATTTATCTTTGCAAATCATTTTTGTTAATAATGTATTAAAGTAGTGAATTTAGTGTTACTTGTAAACAATTGTTGTCAGAGACTACAGGAACAAAATTGGCTCTTCAAGTATTGGCTCTTCAAGTATTGGCTCTTCTACATTGCTTTTGTTGAAATACATGCAAAAATATATGTGACTTGCATTAATAACGACGGCACAAAATGAAACAGAAAAATCCACAAATTAATGAGGCAAGTAAAATTCATTATTTTGTAGATATTTTTACAAAATATCTATGCTTCTCTTCAGTTAGAAACAAATCGATGGTGTCCATTTTTTTAACTTCTTTAATGTTCCTGAGCGTCACAAACATGAACTCAGTTTACAACGACACTAAAAGTGCACAAATCAAAAAAACCCCTTGCTCAAGAAAAAGTGATTACCTCAAAACGATTACTGACCAATCACCCAAACACTTTGTTAACATGACAATACACAAAATGAAACAGAATTGGTAAGTAAAGAAAACATTCAATCTAACGCACACCCATCCATGATGTGCCATGGTCGAAGCGGTTTAGTGCGTCGGTTGTGTTTCTGATGGCTGAGTCGTCAGAATGTGGGTTCGAATCCCAACCGCGACCATGGTGCTTGTGTGCCTTTGAGCAAGACACTTTACCATAATTGCTTCTCTCCACCCAGGGGTAAATGCGGGTACCTGTGAGGGCAGAGTTGGTTGACTTGTGTTTGATTAGCCCTATATGCGCTGTAATGGCAGCAAAGGGGAGCTGAGATGGTTTCAGGAATAATTATATGAGCCTGATGAGCAAGGGAGTAATAATATAATGTGCCTTGAGCTTCAGATTTGGTGGATACGTGCGCTATATAAGTCTATTATGTGTATGTATGTATTATTATTATTATTATTATTATTATTATTATTGTTATTATTATGTATGTATGTATTATTTATTATTATTATTATTATTATTATTATTATTATTATTATTATCCCACTGTGATAACAGTGATGTGCTCATGAATATGCGCTATCATTAGCATAAATACCAAAAGTACACAAAATTAAAAGATGTATGGATGAAGACAATATGGATATGTAGAGGTGTGTTTAGAAAATTCCAATTTCATATGACCTTTAATGAGAATAAACTCAAAAGGTTATTTCACCTCGAATCATTGTCTTGACATAATAATAACCTTTAACAGATGTAATTTTAAATCAGTGATACATTGTGGGACTGATTATTTCAAATACTAACCGGTACTGTTGGTCATATCAGTACGTATACTGACATACGCCTTGAGCACCACTTAGTTGGTGGATACGTGCGCTATATAAATCCACATTATTATTTAATACCATTTTCTTTTCCTCATGTTTCTAGTACTGTGTATTGGGACATGTAAAGGGGTACAAATGAATGTTCAACCCACGTCCCCAAATTGAGCAGTTTCCCTGTAAAACCCTGAACATGCCTTATGGAACAGGGATGTCTGGGATATGCAAATTGGGGATGGTCGGGGTTCATTACGATAGACATTGCTTTGCAGTGGGTGAGGCCGAGACTAGCTCATCCAATTGATTTCATAGTGACTTAGGTAATGAAAATGTGTAAAGAAATTCATATAGGCATTGTGTGTACAAATATTGACTGTTTACGAGTGGTACCGGTACAGTATAACCAACCTACCGAGGTGATCCTGAACTTCTATATTCCCAAAGGCAAAGCCGAGGGAAATGAAACGAACGAGTGAAAACAGTCAATATTTGTTATAGATACATACATATAGATTCTTACAATTTATTAAGAGACTCCCACAATGATAAAATAATACATGACTTTCATTAACAGCAACACCTCAAAATTAATTGAACTTCCTTTTGTAAAAAACGTTATTTATTTCAAAGGGATTTTTTTTAACCCAAAAAAAAAGCAATTTGACGCGTTTTTAAGACCTTTTGGGATAATTTGAACTTGTTTTCCAAATTAAAAATTTTAAAAAATATTATTAATTATTAAGAAGGAAAATTAAAAAAATTTTTAAACAAAAAAAATTTTTTAAAAAAAAATTAAAAATTATTTTTTCTTTATGCAAACCTTGATAATGATACAGTGTTGTTTATGAAAACCCTTTCCCATCCCCAAATTTCGATTTTGGAAAAACCCAGGATCAACCCCCATGGCTTTTACAGTTTCTGTGTAACCCCTCCCACTGCTCTCTCCCCCCGGACGGGAATTGTTTTTGATCCATAGTCTGATGCAGGTTAATAACAAGAGCGTGTTGTAGTGGGGGGCCCGGGATGAGACCCCCCAAATTTCAAGATTTTTAAATTTTTTGTCAAATTAGTGGGATTTTTTTTAGATAAAATAAACCCTTAACAACATTTGATGTTTTAAAAAATGAAAATATAGCCATGACATTATTGATTAAAAAATTTCCCAAAGATTTTAATTCTTCGAAACAGTATAAATGATTTTTTCTTATTTTTTAGAACCAATCCCCGTGCGGACCCTAGTAATATGAGGTTACACCCGTGTTGATTGGGTAAAGGGGATTAACGTTCCCGGTAGTTAATCCGCACATTTTATCATGGAAATTAGCACTTATTTTTTACCATCCATGAAAATTTTACCACCCCGTGCATTTAATTTACCATACCCGTCCCTGATATTTACCATTAACATTTTGTTTTGAGGTTCACCTTTTTTGGCAGAAGAATCCCCCCTTTTTGAGACCCTGAATCCCCCCGTCTGCCCCAAGGGGATGGGAAAGAATGGAGTGAAGGAACTGATTGCACAGGATATAGTTTGTGAAAGATGTGTCTACGAGGATGAAAATTTTTGTTTTTATGAAGGTCTAGTTTTGATTTTTTTCCCCACACCGACTTGCCCGAAGTGCCCAAGGAAAAACTTCATTTTAAGGGATTAAAACCCCCGGCCTCCTGCTAATTAGTGCAGACGTTTTTAACCCTTTGACCACCGCCCAAGCTTGACCGATAAAGAAGGCCTGCTGGAATTTATAAAACCGCCCCCCAAACCCAAGGGCTTTAAGTCGGTGGTGAGCGCTCGTACGGTAATGGGGGTCGCGGTTCGCCCGGTACCCAGCCAATTTTTCTTTGCCCCCTTTTTTTCCCCGTTTATAATATTTCAGGCCGTTTCCCCCATATAAATCTTTTGGAACAACCACCCCCAAAAGGCTTGTGTCCCGTTAATGGTGTGATCCCCCCCACGCTTTCCCGGGGTTGTTTGCATCTGCCCGGGGTTTTGGTCTCTGGCTACTGGCAGATATTTTTTGGGTTTCTGACCGGGCCCCCCAAAACAATAGATATAAATTGCATAGTGGATTCCCACCAACATTAGGGGCTGGTGAGTTTCCGTTGGTGAGCGAATCGAGGAGGTAACCCGGGGTCGGGGTTCGAGTCCGGCATAAACCAATTTTCTTTTTTTTTCGTTACCCGTTTATATATATATATATATATATATATTTAAAAATACTGTTAATACAAATTAGGAAAATTTAAATAAGTTTCTATAAAATGACCATAAGCATTTTTTAAATTTTTAAAATCCCCCATAATAATAATGCTTTGGGTTTTTAATAGTTTAATTATTTTGTCATATTAAAATATACAAAATTTGCCAGTTAAAAAACAATAAAAACAATTTGTTGTTTTCCGTTAAACGTAACAATCTGGGTTCAAAATTTTGTTTATTTTTTTCCCAAACTGAAAAAATACCCACTCGAAGCCTGACAAAAGGGATCACCAAAAACCAGGGCTTTCCGTGAAGTTTTTAGAAGGTTTCTTTTTCCCCGTTTTTCCGGAAGCCAGCACAAAGGGGGTCAAAGGTCCTTCAAATCAAAATTTTAAAGAAGAAGTTGTTTGTTCCCGGAAATCTTTTTTCCCTTTGGGAAACACAATGCAATTATCAAAAACATTATTCAAAAAATTTTAAATTATACATCAAAGTAAAATTGGGTTCTTAAAAACAGTTTATTTTAAAATTTAAAAAGCCCGAAGATAAAAATCTATGTACCATATACCATGGGGATAAAAAGGAGATACCCTTTGGGGGGTTTAGGGCATTTGACAGGGAAAATGTGGTCTCCCCCAAGAAATTTTAAGCCGGGAAAAATTTTGACGTTCAAAATACGGAAATTTTTTTGAATAATAAAATGGGAAAAAACGTTTAAATAAAATGTTTTGGGGATTTAAAAACCTTTGGGTAGGGGGTGTTTTAAAAGAATAAGGTAAAAGCATCCCTGACCCGTAACCCCTCATTGATTGGGAAGGGGGCCCCCCCTTTTGGGTTTTTAAAAAAAACACCGAAGAACAATATTTTGTCAACTTTACAGGACAAAACACAAACACATTTGTGAAAGAGGACTCAACATTTCAGTGTTGTATTAATATGAATGGTTTTGGGGAAAATAACATACGGGATTAAAATAGACACAACGTACACAAGAATTTGAAGGTTTTTCACCTTTTTTTTGGTTTCCCCCGCCCATACAGTAAAAATTCCATTGCATTTTTTGGAAGGACCCCAAATATCAGTTCTTAAAATCTGTAACTTTTTTAATTTATCAATTTGTCTTTTTTTTTTATTTATTTATTTCTTTTGGACGTGTGTTCCTTCGAGTCCATAAGTCCAAAATTTACTTTTTAGACCTCTTTGGTCCTTGTTTCCTTTTTATTTTAATATATGATATATTCTAATAGACCAAGCCCACTGTATATATTTTTTTGTCATTTTCATGTTTTTTTGGTCTTTTTTTTCGTCTGGCCCGTTGGGGTTTTTCACTGGGCTGGCCACCCTGGCCACCAAGCAGGGAACCACCACATAACGTTAGCACGTTTTTACCCAAACCCATTGTTTCCCGATGACGAGCCGTTTAAGGGGCACCAGGAACAATGGGTTTCTTCAAAGGGCCCTTTGATAACGGTTTTTAACTTTATCTTGACAAATTCCTTTAAACCATGCCTGAAAAAAAACATTGGCCCGTATTTTTTGAATGCTCCCCTTTTTTTTGGCCAAAAAGGGCCTTTTATAAGGTATTTTTATTTTAAAGGGTTCCTTACTAAAGGGGGGTTATCTATTCGTTTACAGAATCGCCCCCACCCTTTTTGAAGGAGTTCCTTGAATGGCTCCTCTTCGTGAGGTTTCCTTTTTTAAAAAAACCTTTTCAACAGGTTCCCCCTCTAACCCCTTCCCCCGCCCGGGAAAACAATGGCTAATTTCAAAAAAAAAGGGGGAATTAAAAAAACAAATGGTGGTAAAGTTTTCAATAGGCCCCCGACAACCTAAATTTTCAGCACCAAGGGAAAAGGAAGCAAAGGTGCAGCTGGGAAGAGGGGGAATCTTTTCCGAGTTGGAGAAAAAATTTGCTGTTGCAGCTGATTGGAAAGGAAAAAACTTTTTGAACTAACAAAAAAAAACCAAAATATTTCGGATAAAAAAGGGCGTTGGGGTCGTATTGCCCACCAATTTCAACTCGCAGAAAGGCATTGAAGCTGCAGATTAAAACTCTGAAAAAAGGGGTGGGCAACCAAAACCAAAACGAAAAGGATGTTAGCAGGGAAAAAAAAATGTTTAACCCGGGGGGTGGGAAAGGTCGAGCGGGAACGGCCGATGACGTGTCGTTGGTAGTTTAGGTGACGTGCTTGAACCTCTAAAGCGATTGACGACGATACATTTTTCATGTTTCAAGGTATTAAACTCCTTTTCGCGTCAGATGACCACAATTTAACACCTTAACGGTTTGAAAGTGGGTAGAGGTGGGGCCAAACGGCGAACATTAAAAAGTTTATAATATTAATTCTTTTTCTTTCACATTGTTTAAAATTCCGGTTCCCAAAACACTACCAGCAAACTGCAACATCATCCCCGGGTTTAACCCCAGATACGCAAAAGGGACCCAACAAAACAAACCCAACCCCAGCCACCCCATTTTCTATGTCGACAAAAGGGGAAAACTAAAATTTTACAAATACAGCTAACCCGCTCTCAGAAAAAAAAAGAAAAAAATTCCCTTTTTCGTCATCGGCATATGATGGTTAAAAAACGGAGATTGGGAAAAGAAAACAAGTTCGCCTAAAAACGGTGATATTCGATGGGAAAAACACATGGAACGGATGAAACTACTGAAATTCCGAACCCTTTTACACGTCTACAAAGAAGATTGAGCCAGCTGCTTGTAATCCCAAAGGAACAAACTATTTCTCTTTACAAAAATTTTACACAAATGAAATAATTGACATATACTATGTAATAACCTTTTTTGGGTGGGTACTGTTTTTAGAAAGGGATCAAATTTATGTTGTGCCCAGTGTTATAAAAGCAAATAACATTAAAAAAATGACATTAAATCAACATGTTCCTTTAATTGTTTTTTAGTAGTATCATTTTATTAAATATTTACAAATATTGGGGCCCCTTTTTCCTCTTTGGGATTTCCCCTAACATCGTTTTTTTCATTTTTCATCCTCTCCCCTTTATTTATCCCGTTTTTCTTCATCTGGGAAAAGTCTGGTTCCCAGTTTCAGCTATATTATGGAGCACAACAGTTCACAGTTACCCATAGCAGTTTCCCAAATTTCAGCGTATCCCAATTTTAAACAGGGGAAAGGGGGCTTCCACCCCCAAACGTGCGTTCCCCCCCGCCGACCGGGTTCTCCCTTGGGAATTTGGGTGTTTTTCCCTGGGGCCATCTTTTTTGCGAAATGGACAAGGGGGAAAGGTCGGCAGGGGGACGCCTTGTCCCCAAGCAACAGACCAGGTATCTCGTTTTTTTTCAAATCATTTACAAATCAGACTTTTTCAAAAACATTGTGTTTAAACCCGGCCATCTAGCAACTATATTAATAAAACGCAGATCTGCATCACTTTTGCCTTGAATATTCAAACATGAAACTTTTTCCCGATCCGGGATTTTCCCTTTTTTTCAACGGGGGGGGCTTGAATTGAAATATGGACACCATCCACACAAACCCCAAATTCAAAACCAAACCCCCATAAAATTTTTGCTGCATTGGTTGCTGCTGCTTTCTCCTGTGGGAAAGGGATAAAATGTACACGTTTCCGGCAGAGCGGTGGGTTTTTTTCTTTTTCGAAAGGAAATGAGAAATTCCAGGGGCACCCGCCACAATTTTGAAAACCACCTCGTAAAAACGCAATGGGTTTCAGCAAAAACTGGGTGGGGTAGGTTCCCCCGCCTATCTAACGGTTTTGGGATATCGTCTTGCAAGATATCCAAAATTTTGTGCAAATCCTTCCCTGGGGGGAATTTAACGTTTTTTAAATTTTCCCCTATTTTAAAAAGGGGCCCGGGTCCCCATAATTTATGACGAGTTCTAGGGCCCCGCCCCCGGATCAATATTGTTTTATTTCTGGCCTCCGGATGTTTGCCACACGAAAGATAAACACCATCTTGCTTTTTCGGTAGTTCCAAAAAAGACCGAAAAACGGGGAAAGGGAAACTCTAAAAAGGCCCAAAACCATCCCAGGGAAAAAGGACTTCCAACCAAAAAAAAGGGGTCCTCAGCGTTGGAAAAATTCTAAAACCGGTCGACCTTTTGTTTGGGGGGCGATTGAAAGGGGGCCTTTTTTCAAAATAAAGGTGGTTTAAAAAAGCCAAAAGGGTCCCCTTTAAAAAGAGAACAATGGCATAAAGGCGTCCTTTTCAGTAAAAGGGGCATTCTAAAAAAACGGGCCATGTCTCTTGTCGTATTTCGAACAATCGCATTGCTTTGTAATGAGTTCCATGGGAGGTCGCTGACGCCATTCCCTGGTTTAAAATACGGTGACTCCTTCTTTGGGAAATCACCCCTCCTTCCAACCTACCACTGCCCGTTATCTAATGTCTTCCTGAGATTTTTATGGGTTTTTCCACAATATTTCCCGTTTTTTGTAAAATGGGGTCCGCTGTCAAACCTATACCCTTGATTAAAAAAAAATAGTTTTCCCACATAAAAGTCTTTTTCCCCCGGGCAGGTTCAGATCTCCTTGCCCAAAATCACCCCCCCCAGACCATATAAATTTTCATTCTGGGGTCAATTATCATGTTTTTTTCTATTGGGTCAGTTTTGTTTCTTTAACTGTGGGGGGGTTGGGCCCTCAGTCGCTTCTTGAAACCCCCACCCAGGCCGATGCCAGAAACCATCAACCCCCAACCCCCCCAGCCCAGGGACAAAAAAACGACCCAAAGCACCCCGGGGTAAACCCAACCCCCCCCGTCCCCCCCGAGCCCCGATCGGGGGGATCCTTTTGGGGCCCTCGGTGTCCCCCTGTTTTTTGTTCCCGCAAGGGCCCCTTTTTAAGGGCCCAGCAAGGGCAAACCGAGCAAAAGCTGGGTGCCCCCCAACCCGCCGTTCGAACCACCCCCGCCAGGGGGCCCAGTGCCAAAACCCCGCCACCCTCTCGGGGACCCTGACGGTCCCCCCAGCGACTCCCCCCAAAGGGCACCCCAAGTAAACTGGGGTACCCCCCCTGCCCCTTTTGGGCCTTTTTTTTTCTGATATCGTGTCAAAAAGAAAATTGTCCCCCCCCAAAAACCACAGATGATGGGCCCCCCT
>CM055836.1:7769612-7877741 GCA_029582265.1 Zoroaster sp. YZ-2022
TTTTATTTTTTATTATTATTATTATTATTATTATTATTATTATTATTATTATTATTATTATTATTATTATTATTATTATTATTATTATTATTATTATTATTATTATTATTATTATTATTATTATTATTATTATGTGTGTATTATTATTATTATTATTATTATTATTATTATTATTATTATTATTATTATTATTATTATTATTATTATTATTATCCTACTATGATGCTGATGATGTGCTCATGAATATGCAAACTAAACACATTAGCATAAATACAAAGTACCACAAAATTAAAAAAGATGTATGGATGAAGACAATATGGATATGTAGAGTGTTTAGAAAATTCCAATTTCATATGACCTTTAATGAGCAATAAACTCAAAGGTTATTTCACCTCAAAAGATCAGTCTTGACATAATAATAACCTTTATTATTGAATGTAATTTTAAATCAGTGATGCATTGTGGGACTGATTGTGTAATTCAAATACAGCCGGTAGTACTATTGGTCATATCCAGTCGTGTACTACCCCCGACATACATGTACGCATGTGCATGGATGATCATGCTCACAAAAACTCGAACTGTTAAACTACAATCTGAATCCCCTGGTTCAATGATGATATCCGTGCAAGGAAAATCCGCCGTCAACTTGAGCGAAGATGGCGTGACAATGGGAAACTTGAAGTACATCGGCAAGAATACTGTAACCAACGTGATATTGTGAAGAACATGATTAACCAGGCAAAATAACTCTACTCATCTCTTGTGGAAGATAGCTCTGGTGATCAGAAAAAACTCTTTAACATTGTTGGCTTCTTCATAAACCCAAAGCTCAGTGCTTCCATCTACACACTCCGATCAGGACCTCGCAAATGCTTTTTCAGACTTTTTGTCTAAAAATTGAGAATATCCGTCGTTCTTTTCCTCAGTTCCTGTCATTCTATCACCAAAACACCATCACGCAAGGATCCTAATGTGAACTGTCCATGTTTGAGCCTACTAGTGTTACGGAGATCAAAACTCATCATTAAATCGCCATCAAAATCATGTGAACTTGATCAGTGCCAACTTCGCTAATAAAACAAAATATTGATGTGTTTGCTAAGTATATCACAATTATGTAAGCAGTCTCTTTCTTCCGGTTGTTTCCCTATAGCCAGAAAGGTTGCTCATGTTAAACCACTCCTAAAGAAAACCCCAATTTGGACAAGGAAGTTTTCAAAATTACCGACCAGTAGCAATTTTAAAAGTACCTTGGAAAAACAATCGAGCGGTTGTTTCATCACGGATCTCTGACCATGTTCATTGCTAATAACCTGTCGGACACATTTCAGTCAGCCAAACCATTTCATGGAACGGGAAACTGCTCTTCTTCGCGTCAACAATGTTTTATCTGCCATGGATGAGGGAAAATCACTGCATTTTTTGTTAGACTTAAGCGCCGCTTTTGACACTGTCGATCATAAATCCTTCTCTCCCGCCTTCAATATCATCTTGGAATACATGACACACAGCCCTGGTTGGTGTAAGTCCTGCCTTTTAAATAGGCCTCAGCATGTTTGTATTGGTAACGCTATCCGACCTTACTCTTATTGACTATTCTGTACCCCAAGGCTCTGTGCTCGGCCTGATGGTTTACTGTTTATACCTCTCCAGTTCGTGATATCATTTTAAGTATAATTAAATTACCATGTTTACTGATGACACGCAGCTTTACATTACTTTTAAATCTTCTCAAGAACCTGCTGATTCCTGCATTAAAACACTGGAGAAATATTCAAGAGATTCAAGTTGGATGAGACAAAACTTCCTGAAATTGAACGATGAAAAAACAAATTTGTTCTGTTTGGATCACGTAAGCAATTGTCTAAAAGTTTCTCTTCCATTTATTACAATTGGTGACTCGCAGATAACTCCCTCATTACATGCACGTAATTTGGGTTATATTTGACTCGACAATGACTTTTAAAACCACATATCTCCAACATTGTTCGCATATCATCATTTCATATCGAAATATAAGCCGAATTAGGAAATACTTGAATAAAAGTGCTGCTGAACAAATTATACATCGTTTGTCATCACGGCTTGATAACGGGAATGCTCTCCTTTACGGTCTTCGCAGAATCAAATATCTCGTCTTCAGCACATACAAACACACAGCAGCTCGTGTTGTGACTTTGTCCGAAAGTCATGCCATATCACGCCAATCTTGAAGAACACACTGGCTTCCTGTTTTACAGAGAATTGTTTTTAAACATGCTAATTGTTCACAAATCTTTTAATAACATTGCTCAATTTTATATTTCTGAACTACTTAAAGTCTACACTCCATCACGCAATTTGCGCTCCAGCAACATGTCGCACTCCTCAAGGAAGCAACTTCAAAACGGAACTGGGGTGATAGGTCGTTTTCTGTCGCAGCTCCGAGACTCTGGAATCATCTTCCAACTAAACTCAAATCTTGTCATAGTATAACCAGATTCAAGTCGATGCTTAAAACTCATCTTATGTCACAACTCTTCAAAGATGATGTATATTTGTAATTGCATTGTGGTACATGTATCTTGGTACATAATTTGTTTTCCTATGCTATCATTGTATATTGTTTGTATTAATGTTTTCTTTGTTTCCGCGACATTGAGCATAGCAGGGTGGTCTATTGCGCTAAAAAATCTTCATATTATTTATTATTATAACAATTTAATACCTTTTCTCATGTTTCTAGTACTGTGTGTTGACATGGGGTACAAAATAGTGTTCAACTACGTCACAGGGTGTTTGAGCAGTTTCTGTACACCTCATGCCTACTGCTCTCGCCCTGGAACAGGGATAATCTTGGATATGCAAATTAGGTGATAGTCGGTATTTACAAAGTATAGCATGTGTTGCAGTGCGGAGGCCGAGACTAGCTCATCCAATTGATTTCATGATGACTTAATGAAAATGTAAAGAAATTCATATGAAATTATAGTGTACAAATATTGACTGTTACAGTGGTACAGTATAACCAACTCAGGGTGATCCCTGGAGCATTCTATATTCCCCAAAGGCAAAGGGGAAAAATAGAACAGTGAAAACGGTCAATATTTGTTATTGATTGATATATAGATTCTGTACAATTTATTAAAGAGACCTGCTACAATAAATCAAACAGCCTGACTTTCATTAACTTGACAACACTCAAAATTAATTGTTTGTAACACGTATTTATTCAAGATATAACAACAGCATTGACGCGTTTAGATCAGTTTCATGGGCTACTTCGGTTGCTATCGGGCTCGTTCATTGGTTGCTATGGACTATCTTTTCCTTGTTTGCTTGGCATTACAGTAAGAGCGAACATCATGTGTACGCTCTCAACCAATCACAAGACAGAATCTATGTATGAGGTGTTATAGTGCCTTTTCTCATCACCAGGGCAGGGGAACCTATAGGGACGAGGTTGGGGATTAGCCACTAATTAAATGTGTTCAAACTAGATGCCTATGGTTAATTATTAGGATACGAGATTCGTAATTGTAATAAATAGTATTCGATTTGATAAAAAGCATTATTTAAATGTTTTTCAACGTATAATAAATTGGTTGAAGGAAAAATTAAACACACAAAAAATCAATTACATTTTCTTTATACAAAATCCTTGATAATGATACAGTGTTTTTTATGTAAACCTTGCCCATCACCAACGTTCGACTTTTTGTGAACAACCAGTGCATCAACCTCCATGGCTTTGAGCAGTTTCTGTGTAACTCCGTACCCTGCTCTCTCGCCCTGGCAGGGAATCGATTTCCAGTATCCATAGTCTGATGCCGGTTAATAACAAACGTGTGCTGTAGGGGGGATGAGACCCTCAAATTTCAAAGATATTTTAATTTTGTCAAATTAGTCGGCATTCTTTTTAGATAAAAAAAATCATAACAACATTTGATGTGTTAAAAAGAAAATATAGCCATGACATTTATTGATTCAAGAATTCCAAGATTTTTAATTCTTCGAAACAGTGCAAACTGATTTTCTCATTATTTTGTAGTAACCAATCAGCGTTGCGGACACCCTAGTAGTGATACGAGGTTACAGCTGTGTTGATTGGGTGAAGGGGTTACGGTAGTTAATCCATGACAGTTTATCGTGGAAATTCATGCACTTATATTTACCATCCATGTAATTTACCACTCCCGTGCACTGTATATTTACCATACCCAGTGCATATTTACCATTAACATATGTTTTTGGTGTTCACCCTTTTTTGGCAATGTGCCAATCTGCCTTTGCCAACACGAGATCCTGAATCCCCTGTCTGCTCATGTGGGATGGGAAAGAATGGAGTGAAAGGTAACTGATTGCACAGGATATAGTTTGTGTAAGATGTGTCTACGATTGATGATAATTTTGCTTTTATGAAGGTCTAGTTATTGATTTAATTTTCCCCTACACCGACGTGCTTTCGAAGTGTCTGAGGAAAAAACTTCACTTGGGCGGGATTCAAACCCGACCTCCTGCTAACTAGTGCAGACGTCTTAACCCCACCACCGTCAAGCTTGCCCGATAAAGAACGGCCTGCTAGAATCCTATATATACCGCCCACCAACATAGGGGGCTGGTTGAGCTCCAGTTGGTCGACGCTCGTACGGTAATCGAGAGGTCGCGGGTTCAAGTCGGCATCAGCCAATTTTTTCTTTGCTCGCTATACCCGTTTATAATATTTCAGGTCAGTTTCTCCATATAAATCTACTTTGTGGCAACCATAAAGGCTTGTGTCCCGTTAATGGGGCTTGATCCCCGCTACTGCCGTTACCGGGTTGTTTGCATCTGACCGGGGCTTGATCTCTGGCTACTCGGCAGATATGGTTTGGGCCCTGACCTGGCCCCATAGAGCAATAGATATATAATTGTCATAAGTGGACCGCCACCAACGCAGGGCTGGTGAGCTCAGTTGGTGAAGCGCTAATCGGTACCCCAGTAATCGAGAGGTCGTGGGTTCGAGGTCCGGCATCAGGCAATTTTTCTTTGCTCGCTGCCGTTTATATATATATATATATATATATATATATATATATATATATATATATATATATATATATATATATATATATATATATATATATATATATATATATATATATATATATCATATATATATATATATATATATATATATATATCAAAAATACTAAAAGTTAATACAAATTAGGCAAAACTAAATGAAGCTCTATGAAAATGACCATAAGCATTATTTAATTTTAAAATAGCCCCATAATAATAATGCATTGGTTTTAATAGTTTAATTACTTTTTGTCATATTATACGGTATACAATAATTTGCCAGTTATAAACAATCAAAACAATTTGTTGTATTTCTCCGTTTAAACGTAACAATCTTAAGGGTTGGCTAAATTTGTTTATTTTGTTCAAACTGATTAAATATCTACGTCGAAGCCTGACGAAAGAGGCTCACCGAAACCACGCTATTCCGTGAAGTCTGCAGAAGGTTTCTTCTCTGCGCATTTCCCGAAGCCAGCACAAAGAGAGTCAGGGGCTGGCCATTCAAATATAGTTTTAAGAAGTTCCTTCGTTACCGGCACATCTTGTTCACTCTGAAACACAATGCAATTATCAACAGCACCTTATTCATAAATCCAAATTTAACATTATACATCAGAAGTAAAATTGGGTTACTTAAAAACAGTTACTTAAAACTTCGAAAATATGCCTTGAAGATAAAGTCTATGTACCATATACCATGGGGGATACAACAATGGAGATACCATTTGGGGATTTACGGGCATTTGACAGCGAATATGTGGTCTCCCGAAGAAATTTCGAAGCTTGTGAAAGATTTTGACGTTCCAAAATATCGGAATTTATTGAATAATAAAGTGAGAAATAACGTGTTTAAATAGGAATGTTTTGTGATTTAAAAACCTGTGTACATGGGGAGTAAGTTTACACAGAATACAGTGAGAAATGCATCACGTGACCCGTAACGCACTCATTGATTGGAAGGGTCACCCTTTTTGGCTCTTTTGGCTGTAAAAAAATCACCGAAGAACAATATTTTATGTCAACTCTTACAGGACAAAACACAAACACATTTGTGAAAGATGTGCAGCCTTTAACATTTCAGTGTTGTATTAATATGAATGGATTTGGAGATATAACATACCGGTATTAAAATAGACACAACGTACACAAGAATCAGTTTAGACGTTTTCACTCATGGTCCCACGCTTATACAGTAAAGTTCCATTGCATTTTTTCAGGAAGGACCCCAAATATCAGTTACTTAAAAATCTGTAACTTTTGAACCGTTTCATCAATTTGTCTATTTATTTATTTATTTATTTATCTCTTTAGCGGACGTGTGTTCCTTCGAGCTCCGAGTAAGTCCTTAATATTTACTTCTTTAGACCTCTTTAGGTCCTTGTTTCCTTTTATTATATTTAATATATGATATATATCTAGCCTAGACCAAGCCCACTGTATATATTTTTGTCATTGCATGTTTTTAGGTCTTTTTCTTCGTCTGTACTGTGGCGTTTGCACTGGGCTGGCCACCATGGCCACTCAGGCAGAACCACCACATAACGTTAGCACGTCTGGTGCACCCAAACCCATTGTTCCTGATGACGAGCCGTTTGGGGCGTCACCAGGAACAATGGTACAGTTTTCAAGGCCTTGAGATAACGTATCTATTGAATCCTATCTTGACAAATTCCGTGAAACCATGCCTGAAAAACACATTGGCCCGTATTTTAGAATGCTCCTTTATTTTGGCTTAAAGGGCGCCTTTCATAAGGTACCGGTATCCTTATCTAAAGGCTTCCTTCACTAAGGAGGGGTTATCTATGGTCGTTTACAGAATCGACCTTATCCTTTCCCTTTGTGAAGGAGTTCCTTGAATAGCTCCTCTTCGTGAGGTGCCTTTGCCAAGGAAATCCTTTTTACAACAGGTCTCCCTCTAACCGCTTCCCTGCCCGAACACAATGGCTAATTGCGTAATAAATGATGGCAATTAAAATGCAAATGGTGGTGACAATGCTTTTGCACTATAGGCCCAGAACAGCACTAGGCCCACAGCACTATGGAGGCAAAGGAAGCAAAAGGTGAGCTGGGAAGAGGAAGAATCTTCTCCGAGTTGGAGAAAAATTTGCTGTTGCAGCTGATTGAAAAGGACAGAACTGTTATTGAACTAAGGCAAAATACAGCTAAAATATTACAGGATAAAAAGGACGCTTGGGATCGTATTGCGACTAATTTCAACTCGCAGAAAGGCATTGAAGCTGCAGATGTCAAAACTCTGAAAAAGGTGTGGGACAACCTGAAAACCAAAGCGAAAAAGAACGTCGTTTAACGGGCGGTGGTAAAGTCGATCTAGCGGCAACGGCCGATGACGTGTCGCATGTGGTAGCTTCGATGTGCAGTGACGTGCTTGAACCTCTCGATAATGCGATTGACGACGATACAGGCTATCATGTACAAGGTAATTTAATCTCACTTTTAGCGCGTCAGATGACCACAATTTAACATACAATCTAACGGTTTGAAAGTGGATAGAGTGTAGGCCTATACAGCCGAGACATTAAAATCTCGTTTATAATATTAGTTACTTATTTCTTTCACATTGTTTAAACTTCCAGTTACCAAGACACTACCAGCAACTACTGCAACATCATCTCAAGTTGAACCACAGATACGCAAGGCACCCATACAACCAAACGAACCCCAGCCACCCGCATTTGCTATGTCGACAAAGGGAAAGCTAAACGTACATATACAGCTACCAGCTCGTCGAAAACAAAGAAAAGAATATTCCTTCTTCGTCATCGGCATATGATAGAGCACTTAAAATGCAGGAGATTGAACATGAAATACAAGTTAAACGCCTAAAGCAGAAGATGATATTCGATGAAGAACACATGGAACGGATGAAACTACTGAAATTCCAGCAGGACTTGTACGACGTCTACATGAGAAGATTGAGCCAGCTGCTTTTGAATCCAACGGAACAAACTATTCTATGTACGAAATGTATACACAAATGAAATAATTGACATATACTATGTAATAGCCTTTGTTGGATGGTACTGCTTCTAGAGGTATCAAATTTATGTTGTGCACTAGTGTTATAACAAGCTTTAAGGGATAACATTAAAAATATGACATTAAATCAACATGTTCCTTTAATTGTTTTGAGTAGTATACATTGTCATTCAATATTTACTGGAAATATTGCTGCACAATTGTCTGCCATGGCATTGCCCATAACATCGTTTATGTTCATATATTGTTCATCCTCGTCATCTTCGTCGTCATCAGGGCCGTCTTCTTCATCTGAAATGTCTGGTTCCTGTAGCTCTCTAGCTATATTATGGAGCACAGCAGTTGCAACAGTTACTGCCATAGCAGTTTCCAATTTGCAGCGTATCCCCAATTTTAAACAGGGGAAGCGGCGCTTCCACACCCCAAACGTGCGTTCTACAGCCGACCGGGTTCTCACATGTGCGCGATTGTAGCTGTTTTCCGCTAGACCATCTGGGTTGCGAAATGGAGTCATGAGGAAAGGTCGGCAGGGGTACGCCTTGTCCCCAAGCAACAGACCAGGTATCTCGTTGTTTTCAAATCGATGACAAATCAGACTGTTGTCAAAGATACGTGAGTCATGTGTTGAACCAGGCCATCTAGCAACTATATTAATAAAACGCAGATCTGCATCACTTATGCCTTGAATATTCAATGACATGAAGCTCTTCCTGCATCGGTATATTTCCTTATTTTCAACGGGAGGGGCTTGAATTGAAATATGGACACCATCCACACACCCAACAACATTCGGAAAACCAGCCACCTCCATAAATTTATGCAGCATAGCGGTTGCTGCTGCTTGCTCCTGTGGAATGCGTATAAAGTGTACACGTTTCCTGGCAAGAGCGGTGGAAACTTTGGCAACTATTTTCGATGCAGAAGCCTGAGAAATGTCCACTAGGTCACCTGCCACAGTCTGAAAACTACCACTGGCGTAAAATCGCAATGCCGCTTTCAGCTGAATACTGGGTGGGATAGGGTTCCCTCGCCTATCTAACGGTTCAGGTATATCGTCTTGCAAGATATCCAAAATGTGTGCAAATCCTTCCCTGGTGAATCTGTAACGTTTTTTGAAATCTCCATCATTCCTATGTGCGTCAGGATCCACATAATTAATATGACGAGTTCTAGGACCGCGCCCTGGATCAATATTGTTCATATTCTGCAGCCTCCGGATGTTTGCCACACGATTAAGATAATCACCCATCTTGCTTTTTCGGTAGTCTCCGGCAAAATGACCGAAGAACGGCTGTAAGGAAGCTCTAAAGGAAGCCCAAGACCATCCTTAGGGAATAAAGGACTTCTAACCAAAAATAAAGGTGTCCTCAGCGTTAGAAACATTCTAAAAACCGGTCGACGACCTTTAGTTTAGGTGGCGATTGAAAGGAGGCCTTTTTCTACAAAATAAGTAGCTTCTAAAATAGCCAAAGGCTCCCTTAAGAAGAGAACAATAGGCATAAAGGCGTCCTTTGCAGTAAAGGAGCATTCTAAAATACGGGCCATAGTCTCTGCCAGTCGTATTTCGAACAATCGCATTGCTTTGTACGTGAGTTCCATGGAGGAGGTCGCTGACGCCATTGCCCGTGGTTTGACATACGGTGACTCCTTCTTGGAACTCACCCCTCTCATTCAACCTACCACTCGCCTTACGTTATCTAATGTCTATCCTGAGATTCCCAATTATGTTCTTCTCCACAATATTTCCAGTTTCTGTAAAGTAGTGTCCGCTGTCAAACCTATACCTCTTAGATTAAAAAACAAATAGCTGTCCCACATAACGTCTTTCCGCCGACAGGTTCAGATCATCCTTAAGCCCAATATCACCCTCCCAGACCATATAAATTTTTCTTATTCTGGTGTCAATTATCGAGTGTTTTTGTCTATTGAGTCAGTTCGGTGCTTCAACTGTGGGGAATTCGGTCACATCAGTCGCTTCTGTAAGAAACCCCACACCCAGGCCGCAACGGCGGATCTAGGCCCAAAGTTTAGGGGGGGCCAAATGCTCAGTGGAGGGGCGTATTTGCGAGCGCAAAACGTTTCTGGTGGGGTTTGTTTGTTTTGTGGGTCTAGACGACAATACTTGATTTAGTATGAAATTTCAGTGATAAGCTTTGGATTTGAACCCGCAACCTTGTGATTGTAGGCTAGGTCCTGCGGTCTAACCACTTGACTAATGCAGGGTTTCCGGAAATGCTTAGCTTCTGGTTGCTCTGAGCGGACAAATATTATTCATAAATAGATTAGCTTTTTCCACTGTATATGAGCCCTATAATGGTCGTTGAAATACCTGTATGGCAAAATGTGGCGATTGGAGGAAACAACAACAATCAGTTAAAGCAAGAAACTAAAGTTCAATCGATGGACACCGCTTGTATGCGAAGTACTCAATAACCCGAGTGGTGGTTGGGAGACGGTCACGATGAGCTTGAAGGAGGATGAGAGACTCCAGGCGATCCTCTCTCATGGTTGAACGCAAAGCAGTCAGGGTACGCTCCACCTTGGAGTGTGCAAGTTGTAAAGTTATTAATGCAAATTAATGTTTAAATAAAGCCGCCTGAAATAATCCATTGATGACACAGAACTCTGGAATTAACGGCAGTTATTATTGATCAAAATTGATCTTTTCTACAAAGGGTAGATTTTCAGAAAAACAATCATTGACATGTTTTAAGATATGGCCACTCATCTGGGTTAGGCTGGTGCCCGCATGGAGTCCCCAGAGTGTTATGGTATGTACATACATTATTGTGTAATCTACACAGTGCTGCAAAACAGCCCACTGTATTTTACGTTGATACTTACTGCTCATATGACGATGGAAGACGAATCTTTCAAGTCACTGCTCCTGCTCGTACTCACAAGATTGAAATGCGTTTTATGCACGCGATGTTCGCGCCAGAGTCTAAACGTAGGCCTACATTGCGGACGTTGCATGGCTCACCTAATATCCAGGAAACCCCACACAACCAGTCGCGTGTGCATAAGCCATGCATACAATCACAGTGTAAGCCTCGTCTAATGCAGATTGGCTTAACTGCACAAACTACCATTGCAAATTTTGTGTCAATGTTGGATAGGTAGTAGGAGTATGAACACATTCATGTAGCCAATCAGTGTGTTGTAATTTGCATACTTTAACAAAAAGCTGAACCTAAAAGCAACACATAGCTGCACAAGTAGGGGGCGTAAAGTTGTGGGGTTTTTTTTTGTCTCTCTTTTACCCCCTTTTTTTTTTCTTTTCTTTCTTTTTTTTTTTTTTGGGGGGGGGGGCGTACAGCTTCGGTTTTTTGTGGGGGGCCATGGCCCCCGTTGGCCCCCCCCTGGATCCGCCGTTGCCAGGCCGATGCTAACGAACCCATCAACCCCCTCAACCCCCCTCCAGCCTTCATGCACAAAAAATCAGACCCAAAGCACACTCCGAAGTCCAAACCTAACCCTCCCGTCCCCTCCCGAGCCTCGATACGGGGTGATCCTTTAGCGGGACCCTCGGTGTCCCATGCTGCTTCTGCTGGGCCAGCAGCCGCCGCTGCTAGTAAGCCGAGCAGCAGTCGAAGCCGAGCACGGCTTCGACTGCTGCAACTGCCATTACTGCCGTTCGAACCACTACTGCCATGGCGGACACCAGTGCCGAAACTTCACCGCCACCCTCTCGGGCACCATCTGACGGTCCCTCCAGCGACTCCCCAATGGACACCCACAAGTACATCTGGGGTTCTACCTGCCCCTACTAGGCTCTTTTCTGATATCGTGTCAAAACGAAAATTGTCCCCTCCAAATCCACAGATGATAGTCCCCATCTCACTCCTTGAAATCCCCACAACCCCAACGCAAACTTCATGGGAAGAATGCATCTTCAAATAAACCGGACAGCCCAACCCTCTCTCAGGTCCTGGATTCTCTGTCCCCCTCCATACTCGCTCCCGATGATGCCACCATCACTCCAATGCCCTCCGATTCAACAATTCCTCCTACCGACAACTCCACCCCTGTTCCCACTACGCCCACACCCGCTACGCCCTTTCCCTCACCCCTTTCCACCTACCCCCCCCTACCCCTACCCTACGCCCCTTTCTCCAACCCCATTCCCTCCCTTCCCCTTTTTCCCCCATACCCCTACCCCACCCCCTTCCCGTCCCTGAAATCCCATCTACCCTTTCAACTCCCAACTCCACAGCTGAAGCGACCGATACTGACTCCTCCGTATGGGATGACTCACAGAACCTGTCGGACGGTGAATTATTACAGACTCCTTTCCCCTCCTGTCCAGGTCCCCTCAACCACTCCCAGCTAATCCATTTTCTCTCCTCAGTCAAATCCCAAAAAAAAAACAAGGCAATTGCCCAGAAATTCACTACCAACACCGCTGGTTTGATTCAACAACTCAAACCATTGATAAATAGTCCCCTGATCCAGAATAACTTGCAGCACAGGGTTCGCAAACTAATTAAAAATTGAAGTAACTTAATTTTTTCCTTTTATGATGTTGAGACTACATACCCTTTCTGCCCTGTTAATGGCGCTGTCACTAATTACTCTAAACACTGGAGGTTGTCACAATACCACCCGTAATGTCGCCTTTACTCGCTATTTTTCGAACCTTACTCAAAGGTGTGATGTTATTCTTTTACAAGAAACTTACTCTCTAAGTGAACAATGCTTGTGTTGGAAAAGTTGGTCTAATTATACTCCCCTTTGTGCTCCCGGTACTACACCTGGCTCGGGAGTTACTATGCTAATTAATAACAATATCGATCTTGTTTCCTCCAGTGTTGTCGCTACTGGCCACCTCCTTTTTGCCCAAATTAAGCACCAAAACACCTTGTATAACATTTATAATTTACTTGTCCCCCAAACTGACAACATTGCCATCCAAACTCTTGAGAAACTTAATAACCATTGTGACGGCGCCATTAATATTGTCGGAGGTGATTTTAATTGTACTTGCGATCCTTCTATGGATCGCGCAGATAGGCTGACCGAACATCGTCCCCGGGTCTCAACGGCTCTCAAAAATGTTCTCACTAATTTTAACTTGTGTGATGTCTGGCGCAGACTAAACCCCCGAGTTAAACGGTATACCTGGATGAGGAAAAACCCTTTCTCTCCCGACAAAATTTCTCAGGTTAGACTTGATCGACTTTATGCTCCTCCCAATTGATACCAGCTATTCGCTCTTGTCAAATTATTCCTTGTTCTCTGTCCGACCACTCTGCCGTTCATCTTTCTATCAAACCTCCTTCCTCTCAACACAGAGGCAGTGCTTACTGGCATTTCAATAACTCTCTTCTCATTGACAAAAATTATCGTGAAATTATACATCTTTTCTGGTCAAATTGGCAAATGGAAAAACGTCATTTTAACGACGTATGCAAGTGGTGGGACCTCGGCAAGGCCCAAATCAAAACCCTCACCCAAAAATACAGTTCCAGACTCGCCAGAGAAAAACGAGCTGCCTTTCTTCGTATTAACTCCCAAATTGAGGAGCTTCAGTCTGCTCCACACATCACACCAGAAGCCCAAAAGATCCTCAAAAAACAGCGCAAAGAATTAAATATTCTTTAAAAAAATCAGGCTCAGGGCGCCCTCGTCCGATCTCGTTTTCAACACCTTAACGAAGCTGACACTAGCTCTTCTTATTTTTTCAACCTTGAAAAATCTCATTCTATTTCTAAAACACTCTGTAGTATTCGTCTTCCTGATGGTGAAATTACTGACAACCCGGATGAAATAAAAAACCACTTCCGGAACTTTTACACTAATCTTTACAGTCGCGTTCCTACTGACGAGGACGCCCTAGAGCCTTTATTATCCGATTTATCTCGGCTTGATCCTCTGGACGCAGAGGATCTTGATGCTCCTCTTCGTCCAGAGGAACTTGATTGTGTTGTCAACCAGTTTGGCAAAAATAAAACGCCTGGGTTTGACGGGCTGACCTCAGAATTTTTTGTTTCCTTTTGGTCATTAATTAAAAACGATCTTTTCGACGTTCTAAATTCTGCTGTTATTTCTGGTTCCCTCCCCCGTTCTTTTCTGAAAGCTGTGATCACTCTCATTCCTAAAAAAGGTGATCTCTGAAAATTTCAACTGGCGTCCTGTTCTCCTCCTGAATACTGATTACAAAATTTTTGCAAAGCTTCTTGCGAATAGACTAAAACCATCCATCAGTAATATTATCAAACAAGATCAATCTTATTGTGTGCCCGAACGCACTATATATGATAATTTAAACTTGATTCGTGACGTTATTAATTTTTGCAATGTTAATGATTTACCTTTGGGCGTGGTCAACCTTGATCAGCGTAAAGCTTTTGACAACGTTGACCACGACTATCTTTTCAATGTTATGAGAGCCATGGGATTCGGGGACAAATTTCTTTCTCATCTCCATCTTTTGTACAGCAGTGCCGAGAGCCACATTAAGGTGTGCGGTTCTTTGACCGCACCCTTTCCTTTTGAGAAAGGCATCCGACAAGGTTGTCCACTCTCGGGGCTGCTGTACACCGTTGCTATTGAACCCTTTCTCAATACTCTTCGTAAAGATTTGCAAGGGCAGGGTTTCCCTCTGCCCAACACTCAAAATTACTGTTCGGTTTCAGCCTATGCTGATGACATCACTATTTTATCACCTCCGACCTCGGGTTTGAAACCATTCAAAGGGTGTATAGTCTCTTCAGCGAATCCTCTGCTGCAAGGTTGAATTACGAAAATCCAGGGGTTATGGGTCGGGTCGTGGACCAGACGAACCGACAAGCCGCTAAATTTCAGTGGAATAATCAAGGTTTAGCCTTCCTTGGAGTTCACCTAGGTAATAACAACAACTACAATCAACAAAACTGGAAAAATTGCAAAGACAAACTTGCCAAAACACTAGCCTGCTGGAAACATCTTTCCTTTAATATGTCCCTCAAAGGGAAAGTCTTAATTGCTAATCAGTTAGCCGCCACTAAAATCTTTCAATGTCTTGCCGTCCTCCCATGTCCTGAAAATAACCTACGTGAACTCCAAGGCTTGCTTGTCGATTTCGTCTGGTCCAACAAACGACACCTACTTAAAAAACGGACACTCTTTCAGAGCTGCGACAAAGGTGGGCTAGGTCTAGCTTGTCTCCAGGCACGCAGCCTCACTTTCAGATTCAAACTTCTTCAGAGGTATCTCCTTTCAAACCCCACCCCTGTTTTACGTTAATGGATTGCAATTTACATAAATACAAACGTCTCAACCTCAGCTATCAACTTTTCCTTTTGGATCTAGACCCAAAATTCTTTACTAGTCTTCCCCTTTTCTACAGTGAAACACTGCGTGCCTGGATAAAAATCGGAGCTCGAATCGAATTACCCACAAATTCAGTCAACCATATCATAAATCTACCAATCATTTATCCGCCCCTCGTTAACCCCTTGCCGGGCGGTGCGGCCTTTGCTGCAAGACTCTGGGCGGGCGGCACTCACTTCATCAAGCCACTCCTCAACTTCAACACCGGCAAGTGGCTTCCGGCTAAAGACATCCATCTGGTCCCTTCCTGCATCCGTCCTCCTTCTGTTCGTCTTTTTTCAACGGGATATCTCGCCTGCACCACACCATATCATCTTCCTTCCCAGAACTTTTCAATCTCGACGGTCTTTTTCAACATGTCTCATCACTCGAAGATCTTCCCACTCGCCCCTTTTCTCCGAGCTGTGTCTTCATCGACAAGGACACAGATGTGTCCTCACTCATCAAAATCGCTTTATCTTCTCTTCAACCAGAAAATCAACGACAACTCTTCTCCAACTTTAACACCCTGGCATGACCGTGGCTACTTTCCGTCTTCTCTTCACATCCCCTGGAGAGCAATTTACCAGCCGCCAACATCCAAGAAAGAAGGGGACGTCCAATATAAGCTTCTACACAACGTTCTGCCCTCTCTTCCAGTCTTACATCACCTCAACTCCAACATCTCTTCTGACTGTGGGTGGTGCGGCGAGAGAGGAACCATCACACATCTTTTTATTACTTGCCCATCTATACAACCAGCTCTCAACCTTCTTCACAGCCTCATCAGTCGTCTTCTTCCAAACCTTCAACTAAATTTTGACATTTACTGGACTCTCGTTCCGCCTGCTCGGAGTCGAAACAAAGGGGCTGTCCGCCTGGCAAATTATCTTAGCGTCAGCCTAAAAAACGTCATTTACTGGCTCTATCGTACCTCAAACCCCTCCGACCCCTTATTAGTTTGGCAATACCGGTTGAAAAACAAAATCATCTTGGAATTCAATTATCATAAGCTGAATAACTCCATTCCACTTTTTCTCACAAATTGGTCAATTAATAACACTCTTTTCGATTACAGTAATGATCGAATGATATGGTTGATTTGAATTACCGCGTTTTTTTTATTGTTCTCTATAATATTTATTTCTTTACCCTTGTCTTATCCCTAGGTTGACGGGCTTGAGCAGGTCTCGTCGCTTCCCAGACGAGCCGTGGTGGGTTTTTTTTCGCCGCCCAAACCCGCCACCTATCCCGCATGAGGGACTGGTAGTGGGCACTTTTGTGCCCACACCAGACGCTAAGGAACCCATGCCCCCCCTCCCCGGCTCCCTTCCCTTTCTCCTCCCCTCCCCTCCCCAAGACAAGGATATCGACAACGTTAAAAATGTACTTTACTGTCAACTCCCTTTCCCCCCTCCTCTTATGCCTTGTTGCTACCCTTTGGAAGGACTTGGGGCATCCAGCTTCCGAAGGTAGCAACTTGGCCTTTGCGGCAATTCTATTTAAAGTTTTTGTTTCTGGTTTTCATTGTATTAATTCACTACTATTAAGGTACTGAATGTATTTCTTTACAATTCTTTTAATTTTGTATATATCTGTATAATATGCTGCTTTTCAAGAAATTTGAAATAAAGTTCTCCTTTGAAAAGTAAAAAAGTATTTATTTATTTATTTATTTATTTATTTATTTATTTATTTATTTATTTATTTATTTATTTATTTATTTATTTATTTATTTATTTATTTATTTATTTATTTATTTATTTATTTATTTATTTTTATTAAGTTTGATATTTTTGCCCTTTCAATCAATATGAGTTTTGTACAGAAACAAGGAATTTGAATTTTGGGTGTAACATCCCATACGTAGACATCAAAATACTAGGTGAGCACAAGTATACAGCCATTAATAATTATGACATATAGTCATCAATTTCTTTAATCGTATAAGTGTAAAGCAAATTCAAGCGTGGAGGTTGAACCACTCAGTTGATTGATCTGTATGGTCGATTGGTTTACTTATGATGTAACGCGTAACGTTTGCAGCAGCCAACACCTGCAGACACAAACATTTTGACGCGAAGACCATAAAAAGAATAATCATGTATATTAAGTGACTTCATGAAGTGTTGCATTGAGTATCCTAGTAATGTGATGAATATTTACTGTCTAGCACCAATAATCTTCATTATTATCTTGCAGACAGTCGTGTGGGAGCATCGTGAGCCATGTTTGATATCGTTATTTTTCACATTTCAAAGTAATTGCATTCTGTTCTTTCTGTAGGCCTATGAGTTATGTGTTCATGTCAATGAAGCTTTAAAGGCATTATCTGTATATTTGTTTTATTTCAATTAAATCTGACAACGGTGACCATCCCTAAAGTGTCGCCTGACAACGATCATGAACATTATTTAAAGACCTGCTGACATTGTACAAAAGTCAAACTTGCGCGTCTTGCGCGTTTTGTTTTCTCTGGTGACATCGGTAATGAGCGCAATAGCATGCTGACCAAGTTGGCTGGCCAAGTGGAGTATTTCTCAGATGTCCCTCATGTGCCATCAATAATAATAAATTAATGTCACTCTATTTGTTTTTATTAAAATGAAAGTCCTTGATTGTTTGGGAACTTCATCAATGAAAAGATCAAGTAGAGTAATGCGTTGACATGGCTACTGTGTGTTCAGCTGATTACTCGCTATGTGAATTATTTTTTCTTTTTCAATTAAGTCACACTTGTGCATGTATCAATCTATGTCACTTTGTCTTGGAGATAGATTCTGCAAAGGCCAATATCAACCCCTGTTCGATGTTTACAACATTTAGTTTCTGTCGATTATACATTTGTAAAATATTGGATATTTAAATGCTGCGAGAAATATAAAGCCTGCAACAACCAATCGGCTAAGGTTTATGCTGAATATGTACACATAATGAGAAAATTGGGATAACCCATTTACACTTTATCTCACTAATCAATACAAGGCATAGGCAGCCTTGACCAAGGTGCATCACAACCGGTTTGGTCGCATAATTTTGCCCGTATTTCCAAACATTTTGTGCAGTGAGCACTGTGTCCGTTGTTTCTTCGAATGAATGGCAAAGGTGCCGAATATGCTGCCCTGAATGACCGATTTCTATGATGCTTACTGTCACCTTTCGATTACATTTTGCTGTTTTATAGCTTAAACAATCTAGTTACAAAACTACGATAAAAACCGAAGAAAACACATACGAATACCGTACACAAAACCTCGTGTATGGTGGTACCGCTGTACCATATGTATACAATCCAAGCCACACATTGGGTAATTTTGCAAACGGGGTACCCACTATACTGTATACTATTGTCAAGCAAAAGGCGAAGAGTTCATTTTCTAATGAACGAACTACATTGTAAACAATACAGTTAAAATGAAAATGGTGTTTTAGACAGGAATTCTAATCCGAGTGCATGAAATGGGAATAGTACCATTATGTACGGTACATATACGGTATGCAAAATGCATGCTATATCCAAGTGCGTGCAGACGTAACACGCAAGGTAAAAATGTTTACGTATTGCCCGCCAGATTGGGACAGTTGCGATAATCGTGAACTAGATTCTAGCGCTTTTAGCTTGAGTCCAGAAAAATATTAGTCTTTTATTGTTTTTAATCAGTACTATTTTTTTTCGAAATCCGTATCTGGTATTATTGCCGATTATTTTTTCATAATAGATACGGACAATCCGTCAGCATGCCATTATTGATATTGGTTAAATAATAATCGTTTGCACATGGTCCGTGTCAACGTGTACACGTTTCGCAAATTAAACGGAAAATGCGAAGCCTAGTTTGTCTCGACCATTCTTCAGTTCACATTGGTTATTATTAGCATTGTGGTGTTGCCCTCAGTCGCGTATTAATAAATCAGAGATTCTCTTACCTCAGCGTCTATGGGTATCACCATGCTGAGGCTGACAACGGCCAGGAGCATCACCAGAGACCTCATGTTTAGCTTCATATCTACGGTTTCGTGT
Organism: Zoroaster sp. YZ-2022; assembly: GCA_029582265.1. NCBI lineage: Eukaryota > Metazoa > Echinodermata > Asteroidea > Forcipulatida > Zoroasteridae > Zoroaster > Zoroaster sp. YZ-2022. Next base: position 7,788,970 of record CM055836.1, read on the forward strand.
CTTGTCGTTTGTCCTGTCTCTCAGATCGTACTACTCTGGTTGCGAATTTGGGTTGAGTCTCACTCAGTACGTGTTCACAGTAATCCACTGTTGGTCTCTGCGCTGCTTTATAAACTTCCCTGCTTGAGTTCTGGTCAGTGCTGATGTCTGAACTTATTGCAAACGCAACGCTGACTTGCAGCCAATAAGAAGTGTGACATGACTAATTAATAATCGTGTAGGTGCACGTGCATGCGCAGTGTCACCATCGCGCTTATGACAGCTGTTTGAGTACGTACGTATGTGTGGCTACAGTACTTTCGGAAATGTGTAGGAACTAGCTATGATATAATATTAACATTATACGTTTACAATTAAAACTGTGGGGTAACAAATTTAGGCAGGTAAACAGATGTCTTTTACGTAGCCTACCTTTCAAAGTGGTATCTGAATTCAATAGACAACAAACAATAAGCCTAGACTTCGAATTATAGGCAAGAGGGAATTTGGACATTACTAAGAAAATTGTTTTTCTTATTATAGTGGCAAAATTATTACAGGTGAAAATAAACCGGCTGATAGGCTGGGTAACCTTTGGTAATTACCTATACACAAAGTACAAAATGATTATCTTACAGCTTAAATACTTAGTTTGAACTGACCTTATGTCTGACCTTGAAGACAGATTGGTATCTTCTGCCCCCACCGTCCTCTAGTATGGTGGAGATTTATTGACGATATCTTTTCCATTTGGTGTGGTGGCCAAGATAGCCTAGATGAATTCATCAACTACATTAATTTATTCCATGCCACCATCAAGTTCACTGCTAACTACTCTCCCAATAGCGTGAACTTCCTAGACGTCACCATCAACAAATCCCCCAGGGAATCTCGACTGATGTCTATTGTAAACCCACTGACACTCATCAATACCTCCTTTCTGACAGCTGCCACCCCAAGCACTGCAAAGAGGCCATTGCCTACAGTCAAGTCCTCCGTATAAGAGGTATCGTGGAGTGTCGTGGCCGAGCGGTCTAGCTTACCGGACTCAAGTTCTGGTGTTAGCAGCAGAATGTGGGTTCGAATCCCGGCCGTGACACTTGTGTCCTTAAGCAAGACACTTAACCATAATTGCTTCTCTTCACCCAGGGGTTAAATGGGTACCTGTGAGGGCAGAGTTGGTTGATTAGCCCTATATGCGCTGTAATGGCAGCAATTGAGCTGTATACTCCCCAGGGAGCTGAGATGGTTTCAGGAATGATTTATGAGCCTTATGAGCCTTATGAGCAGGGGTAATAATATAATGCGCCTTGAGCACCACTTAGTTGGTGGATACGTGCGCTATATAAGTCCACACATTATTATTATTATTATTATTATTATTATCTGTTCCACTGATACCTTATACAGGAAACGGTCGTCTGAACTGAGGCAACACCATGTATCCCGGGGTCATAGCAAACGCAGGGTCCAACTAGCTATCAACAGAGCCCTCTGTACCCCCGGAGCACCCTCTTGACTGCACGGGGTAACAAGAAAACCCTTCCCAACAGAGTTCCCCTGGTCACTACTTATCACCCCAGATTACCCAGACTTTCATCTATCGTAAATGATAACATGTCTATTTTACACTCCTCCGATAGGTTACGCTCGGCCATCCCTGAGCCCCCTTTGATTGCTTTCCGTCGCCCCCGTAACCTCGGTGATATATTGGTTCGCAGACATGAAATTTGACGTCAAAAATATTTCTACACCGTGTGAAATTGGGCCCAATTAACAAGACATTTTAGTTAATGACCTCATAAGGAACTGGGGCTAGTCCAAAGATTGATCATTTCAAACATCGGAATGCGTTTTCACTATTGCCTTTTTCTTAACGACACAACGTTATAAGCTGAACATTTACGTTTTCGTATTTTAGGAACACCTCTATATATTTTACTTGAGGAAAGAAAAACAAATCATTTTGCTGAATGGAATGTTCAACATTTGATAAAGTTTGTACATTTTAACCTTCTGATTTTTAATAAATATTTCATAAAATAACCTGTAAAAGTTTCACAACATTAGGTGCTCACGTTTATGAGTCTGACAACTTGTTGTTAGTTGGACATAACAATTGCTGTTTTCTCTGTAAGACGTAATACTTCTCAGTAATGTTTTATTTTGTGTTACACTGACGGAGATGAAAGTCTAAATTACGCTAATCGGAGTGTCGAATACATACACACTGTTTTTGTTTATTTCTTTATATTATTATAATTTGTTTGTTCGGAAGAGGGACATTGCCACTACCGCCCCCTGTCTTAAATTTTAGGGGACATCACCCCCTCCATCCCCTGCATAGACGCCCATGTTCACTGTACAGGCTCCTCTTCATGGCAAATTTCGCGACCGGGGAATTAAGGTCGCAGACTGTGAAATTTGACGTAAAATTTCGTGACCAGGGAAAAGTCGCAGACATGAAATTTGACGTCAAATTTCGCGACTTTGGGGAAAAACTCTGTCGCAGACATGAAATTTGACGTCAAATTTTGCGACTTTGGGGAAAGTCATGAAATTTGACACCAATATTTAGGTCCTGTGTGTCCCTCCAGGGCCACTATAAGGAACACATGAACGCACGAAACAAAAAGACCACGCACGCGACCACTCGCGATAGCCAAGCGCCCTCCCGTGAAAACCAACACAAATATGGCAGCCCCCATCAAACTATTTGAAGGAATAACTCATGCAAATCTGTATCTGCAGTTTCGCCCCTCTGTACCACAAACAGTTTTCAAAACAGTATTGCAGCATTTGCAAGAGAAGGTATGGACTTTGTTAGAGTTATTTTTCACTAGCTTTGAATAAGGAAACCAATTTAGGAGCCCAGTCAAAACAAGCCGTAGCCCGGGCGTAGGCGTAGTCTCAGTTAGGCCCTAATTAGTAATACCATTATAGAGCAAGGACAAATAGCATTGACCATTGTACTTTCTTTACATTACTTCTAATTTCTGTTGTAACTTCTAACGTTAAGTTCTAACGGGGCTTCACTGGAGTCTGTATCCCTTGACCTTGGCCCTAGCCCTAACGTTACACCTACAAAAAAGGGGTAGAATGTCCAACCCAACCGGCACTTTTTCTCATTCAATAATGTACGTTAATCTTACAACACTTCTAGTGCGACGCGACAACACTTCTACTTCTCGTGCGACGCGACAACACTAGTACTTCTAGTGCGATGCGTGAATCCTAATGCGACGCTTACACACTTCTAGTGTGACGCGTGAACACTCTTCTTGCAATAAGCCTTATCGCTAATAGCACTGAAGCAACTGCCGCAAAGCATACAGGGATACAAAAAGGGGCATCTGTTTGGCGCAGCTTTTGTGACGTCAATAATATTTTGTTTGTCCGCGCGGCACGCAGTGGCGCTGTTGCGCCCACAGACATCCCACAATTCCTTGCAGCTGCTATTAGCGATAAAGCTTATGTGCCCGTGGCCTTTTTAGAACACTATATATAACTATCAAGGGTTGTTGTACTTTAGCTTCATTTGTACAAACATATCAATAGTGAGGTCATAAACCAACCATATTGCTAGTAAATATATGGCTTTGCACATAAAAAGGAAAGAATGTCGTATCCGACCGCCACTTTTTAAGGGGATTTTTGGAATTTGTTTACAACCACTAACCAGTTGAAAAATTATTCTATCAATTTTTTCGGGGAACAGAAAGCGAAAACTATCTTTAAAATCCACTTTTATGATGGTTTCCAGACTCTATTTTCCCTTCTAAAAAAGTCTTCCCCTTCAGAAAATAATAGGATCCTATTTTAGTTGCCACTACGTATGTATAATGACCGTGTTGGAGGAGTTGACAAGATCAGACTGATATGACTGAGGAAGTCATCGTATACCAAAAATGGCTGATTTTTCATGAAATAAATATCCTGGAATAATTTGAAGTATATGTCCATCATCATCCATATGTTCTCCACCTTACTGGGTAGGTAAGATTACATTATTGGTTATATTGAATGAGAAAAAGTGGCAGTCGGATATGACATTCTATCCCATAAAAATATGGCTTTGCCATTAAATATATGGTTTGGCTATTTAACAGTCGTCTTATATATTAATAAGTCGAAATTTAATCACATACGGCTCTTCATACGAGACAAAAAACGCATGGTGAACACTTCTAGTGCGACACGATAACTCTTCTAGTGCAATGCGATAACTCTTCTAGTGTGACGTGACAGCACTTCTAGTGCGACGCGACAACACTAGTACTTCTAGTGCGACGCGTGAATTCTAACGCGACGCTTACACACTTCTAGTGCGACGCGTGAACACTCTTCTTGCAATGTGCCTGTGTCCTTTTTCGAACACTATTATAAGGGTTGTTGTACTTTAGCTTCATTTGTACAAACAGATGTGTATATCAATAGTGAGGTCGTAAACCAACCATATTTTAACACACGATGTCTTCTGCCTTGTTAAAACAAAAGATGCGGGTATCGAAGTATATTAATTTTCAATATCCTAATCATATATCTGCAAAGAAGAGCCGCACAAAACAAACATACAATGGGGGCTGCATTGTAAGCCTATGCATTTGATGCATGTGCTATAAAGCTTACAATGGCTTCAATCATTTACATGATAAGGTGAAGAGACAGGAGAAACCTTCGTTAAATACATGTAGCCTTCGTTAAAAATCATGGACTGCCCTTCAGACAAAAATATTTCTACACCGTGTGAAATTGGGCCCAATTTACTCGGGAACACAGCGTAAATGGTCCTTGCTAGTCTAGTTAGAATTAACAAGACATTTTAGTTAATGACCTCATAAGGAACTGGGGCTAGTCCAAGGATTGATCATTTCAAACATCGGAATGCGTTTTCACTATTGCCTTTTTCTTAACGACACAACGTTATAAGCTGAACATTTACGTTTTCGTATTTTAGGAACACCTCTATATATTTTACTTGAGGAAAGAAAAACAAATCATTTTGCTGAATGGAATGTTCAACATTTGATAAAGTTTGTACATTTTAACCTTCTGATTTTTAATAAATATTTCATAAAATAACCTGTAAAAGTTTCACAACATTAGGTGCTCACGTTTATGAGTCTGACAACTTGTTGTTAGTTGGACATAACAATTGCTGTTTTCTCTGTAAGACGTAATACTTCTCAGTAATGTTTTATTTTGTGTTACACTGACGGAGATGAAAGTCTAAATTACGCTAATCGGAGTGTCGAATACATACACACTGTTTTTGTTTATTTCTTTATATTATTATAATTTGTTTGTTCGGAAGAGAGGGACATTGCCACTACCGCCCCCTGTCTTAAATTTTAGGGGACATCACCCCCTCCATCCCCTGCATAGACGCCCATGTTCACTGTACAGGCTCCTCTTCATGGCAAATTTCGCGACCGGGGAATTAAGGTCGCAGATCAGAATTTGACGTAAAATTTCGTGACCAGGAAAAGTCGCAGACATGAAATTTGACGTCAAATTTCGCGACTTTGGGGAAAAACTCTGTCGCAGACATGAAATTTGACGTCAAATTTTGCGACTTTGGGGAAAGTCATGAAATTTGACACCAATATTTAGGTCCTGTGTGTCCCTCCAGGGCCACTATAAGGAACACATGAACGCACGAAACAAAAAGACCACGCACGCGACCACTCGCGATAGCCAAGCGCCCTCCCGTGAAAACCAACACAAATATGGCAGCCCCCATCAAACTATTTGAAGGAATAACTCATGCAAATCTGTATCTGCAGTTTCGCCCCTCTGTACCCCAGACAGTTTTCAAAACAGTATTGCAGCATTTGCAAGAGAAGGTATGGACTTTGTTAGAGTTATTTTTCACTAGCTTTGAATAAGGAAACCAATTTAGGAGCCCAGTCAAAACAAGCCGTAGCCCGGGCGTAGGCGTAGTCTCAGTAGCCTAATTAGTAATACCATTATAGAGCAAGGACAAATAGCATTGACCATTGTACTTTCTTTACATTACTTCTAATTTCTGTTGTAACTTCTAACGTTAAGTTCTAACGGGGCTTCACTGGAGTCTGTATCCCTTGACCTTGGCCCTAGCCCTAACGTTACACCTACAAAAAAGGGGTAGAATGTCCAACCCAACCGGCACTTTTTCTCATTCAATAATGTACGTTAATCTTACAACACTTCTAGTGCGACGCGACAACACTTCTACTTCTCGTGCGACGCGACAACACTAGTACTTCTAGTGCGATGCGTGAATCCTAATGCGACGCTTACACACTTTTAGTGTGACGCGTGAACACTCTTCTTGCAATAAGCCTTATCGCTAATAGCACTGAAGCAACTGCCGCAAAGCATACAGGGATACAAAAAGGGGCATCTGTTTGGCGCAGCTTTTGTGACGTCAATAATATTTTGTTTGTCCGCGCGGCACGCAGTGGCGCTGTTGCGCCCACAGACATCCCACAATTCCTTGCAGCTGCTATTAGCGATAAAGCTTATGTGCCCGTGGCCTTTTTAGAACACTATATATAACTATCAAGGGTTGTTGTACTTTAGCTTCATTTGTACAAACATATCAATAGTGAGGTCATAAACCAACCATATTGCTAGTAAATATATGGCTTTGCACATAAAAAGGAAAGAATGTCGTATCCGACCGCCACTTTTTAAGGGGATTTTTTGGGAAATTGTTTACAACCACTAACCAGTTGAAAATTATTCTATCATTTTTTTCGGGGAACAGAAAGCGAAAACTATCTTTAAAATCCACTTTTATGATGGTTTCCAGACTCTATTTTCCCTTCTAAAAAAGTCTTCCCCTTCAGAAAATAATAGGATCCTATTTTAGTTGCCACTACGTATGTATAATGACCGTGTTGGAGGAGTTGACAAGATCAGACTGATATGACTGAGGAAGTCATCGTATACCAAAAATGGCTGATTTTTCATGAAATAAATATCCTGGAATAATTTGAAGTATATGTCCATCATCATCCATATGTTCTCCACCTTACTGGGTAGGTAAGATTACATTATTGGTTATATTGAATGAGAAAAAGTGGCAGTCGGATATGACATTCTATCCCATAAAAATATGGCTTTGCCATTAAATATATGGTTTGGCTATTTAACAGTCGTCTTATATATTAATAAGTCGAAATTTAATCACATACGGCTCTTCATACGAGACAAAAAACGCATGGTGAACACTTCTAGTGCGACACGATAACTCTTCTAGTGCAATGCGATAACTCTTCTAGTGTGACGTGACAGCACTTCTAGTGCGACGCGACAACACTAGTACTTCTAGTGCGACGCGTGAATTCTAACGCGACGCTTACACACTTCTAAGTTCTAGTGCGACGCGTGAACACTCTTCTTGCAATGTGCCTGTGTCCTTTTTCGAACACTATTATAAGGGTTGTTGTACTTTAGCTTCATTTGTACAAACAGATGTGTATATCAATAGTGAGGTCGTAAACCAACCATATTTTAACACACGATGTCTTCTGCCTTGTTAAAACAAAAGATGCGGGTATCGAAGTATATTAATTTTCAATATCCTAATCATATATCTGCAAAGAAGAGCCGCACAAAACAAACATACAATGGGGGCTGCATTGTAAGCCTATGCATTTGATGCATGTGCTATAAAGCTTACAATGGCTTCAATCATTTACATGATAAGGTGAAGAGACAGGAGAAACCTTCGTTAAATACATGTAGCCTTCGTTAAAAATCATGGACTGCCCTTCAGACAAAAATATTTCTACACCGTGTGAAATTGGGCCCAATTTACTCGGGAACACAGCGTAAATGGTCCTTGCTAGTCTAGTTAGAATTAACAAGACATTTTAGTTAATGACCTCATAAGGAACTGGGGCTAGTCCAAGGATTGATCATTTCAAACATCGGAATGCGTTTTCACTATTGCCTTTTTCTTAACGACACAACGTTATAAGCTGAACATTTACGTTTTCGTATTTTAGGAACACCTCTATATATTTTACTTGAGGAAAGAAAACAAAAATCATTTTGCTGAATGGAATGTTCAACATTTGATAAAGTTTGTACATTTTAACCTTCTGATTTTTAATAAATATTTCATAAAATAACCTGTAAAAGTTTCACAACATTAGGTGCTCACGTTTATGAGTCTGACAACTTGTTGTTAGTTGGACATAACAATTGCTGTTTTCTCTGTAAGACGTAATACTTCTCAGTAATGTTTTATTTTGTGTTACACTGACGGAGATGAAAGTCTAAATTACGCTAATCGGAGTGTCGAATACATACACACTGTTTTTGTTTATTTCTTTATATTATTATAATTTGTTTGTTCGGAAGAGAGGGACATTGCCACTACCGCCCCCTGTCTTAAATTTTAGGGGACATCACCCCCTCCATCCCCTGCATAGACGCCCATGTTCACTGTACAGGCTCCTCTTCATGGCAAATTTCGCGACCGGGGAATTAAGGTCGCAGACTGTGAAATTTGACGTAAAATTTCGTGACCAGGGAAAAGTCGCAGACATGAAATTTGACGTCAAATTTCGCGACTTTGGGGAAAAACTCTGTCGCAGACATGAAATTTGACGTCAAATTTTGCGACTTTGGGGAAAGTCATGAAATTTGACACCAATATTTAGGTCCTGTGTGTCCCTCCAGGGCCACTATAAGGAACACATGAACGCACGAAACAAAAAGACCACGCACGCGACCACTCGCGATAGCCAAGCGCCCTCCTCCCGTGAAAACCAACACAAATATGGCAGCCCCCATCAAACTATTTGAAGGAATAACTCATGCAAATCTGTATCTGCAGTTTCGCCCCTCTGTACCCCAGACAGTTTTCAAAACAGTATTGCAGCATTTGCAAGAGAAGGTATGGACTTTGTTAGAGTTATTTTTCACTAGCTTTGAATAAGGAAACCAATTTAGGAGCCCAGTCAAAACAAGCCGTAGCCCGGGCGTAGGCGTAGTCTCAGTTAGGCCCTAATTAGTAATACCATTATAGAGCAAGGACAAATAGCATTGACCATTGTACTTTCTTTACATTACTTCTAATTTCTGTTGTAACTTCTAACGTTAAGTTCTAACGGGGCTTCACTGGAGTCTGTATCCCTTGACCTTGGCCCTAGCCCTAACGTTACACCTACAAAAAAGGGGTAGAATGTCCAACCCAACCGGTACTTTTTCTCATTCAATAATGTACGTTAATCTTACAACACTTCTAGTGCGACGCGACAACACTTCTACTTCTCGTGCGACGCGACAACACTAGTACTTCTAGTGCAATGCGTGAATCCTAATGCGACGCTTACACACTTTTAGTGTGACGCGTGAACACTCTTCTTGCAATAAGCCTTATCGCTAATAGCACTGAAGCAACTGCCGCAAAGCATACAGGGATACAAAAAGGGGCATCTGTTTGGCGCAGCTTTTGTGACGTCAATAATATTTTGTTTGTCCGCGCGGCACGCAGTGGCGCTGTTGCGCCCACAGACATCCCACAATTCCTTGCAGCTGCTATTAGCGATAAAGCTTATGTGCCCGTGGCCTTTTTAGAACACTATATATAACTATCAAGGGTTGTTGTACTTTAGCTTCATTTGTACAAACATATCAATAGTGAGGTCATAAACCAACCATATTGCTAGTAAATATATGGCTTTGCACATAAAAAGGAAAGAATGTCGTATCCGACCGCCACTTTTTAAGGGGATTTTTGGAATTTGTTTGCAACCACTAACCAGTTCAAAAATTATTCTATCGATTTTTTCGGGGAACAGAAAGCGAAAACTATCTTTAAAATCCACTTTTATGATGGTTTCCAGACTCTATTTCCCTTCTAAAAAAGTCTTCCCCTTCAGAAAATAGTAGGATCCTATTTTAGTTGCCACTGCGTATGTATAATGACCGTGTTGGAGGAGTTGACAAGATCAGACTGATATGACTGAGGAAGTCATCGTATACCAAAAATGGCTGATTTTTCATGAAATAAATATCCTGGAATAATTTGAAGTATATGTCCATCATCATCCATATGTTCTCCACCTTACTGGGTAGGTAAGATTACATTATTGGTTATATTGAATGAGAAAAAGTGGCAGTCGGATATGACATTCTATCCCATAAAAATATGGCTTTGCCATTAAATATATGGTTTGGCTATTTAACAGTCGTCTTATATATTAATAAGTCGAAATTTAATCACATACGGCTCTTCATACGAGACAAAAAACGCATGGTGAACACTTCTAGTACGACACGATAACTCTTCTAGTGCAATGCGATAACTCTTCTAGTGTGACGTGACAGCACTTCTAGTGCGACGCGACAACACTAGTACTTCTAGTGCGACGCGTGAATTCTAACGCGACGCTTACACACTTCTAGTGCGACGCGTGAACACTCTTCTTGCAATGTGCCTGTGTCCTTTTTCGAACACTATTATAAGGGTTGTTGTACTTTAGCTTCATTTGTACAAACAGATGTGTATATCAATAGTGAGGTCGTAAACCAACCATATTTTAACACACGATGTCTTCTGCCTTGTTAAAACAAAAGATGCGGGTATCGAAGTATATTAATTTTCAATATCCTAATCATATATCTGCAAAGAAGAGCCGCACAAAACAAACATACAATGGGGGCTGCATTGTAAGCCTATGCATTTGATGCATGTGCTATAAAGCTTACAATGGCTTCAATCATTTACATGATAAGGTGAAGAGACAGGAGAAACCTTCGTTAAATACATGTAGCCTTCGTTAAAAATCATGGACTGCCCTTCAGACAAAAATATTTCTACACCGTGTGAAATTGGGCCCAATTTACTTGGGAACACAGCGTAAATGGTCCTTGCTAGTGTAACCTGGAAAAATGGTTCACCAGGGTAACAACGACAACGGGGATAGCTACAGCGAGAGAGGAACATGGATCTAATGATAGGGTCGCGAATTTTCCTTAAATAAATTGGGACAAGTAAATAATATTTCTTTCTTTAAAAAACTGAACTGTGAATTTATTATGATTCCTCGAATTAGTAAACAAGTAAAAGAAAAATCACTTTACTCTTGACTCCGTATTATTTAAGTGCGATAATATAAAAAAAACTAGTTCTGCCGAACCAAAGTAAATCGAGTCAACTTGACCAAAGAGATTTCAGCAAATTGAATTAAAGAAAGAAAAAAAAAATTAAAATCACCAATTAAAACCAAATTAAAAAATACTAAAAAAAAAAAAAAAACTTAAATCGAAAATTCAAACTGAAATTCGAACTGAAATGTAAACTGAAGTTTAAACTAAAATTCAAACTAAAATTTAAACTAAAAAAAAAACCAGAACTAAAAAAAACTAAAACCAAAAACAAATCCAAAACCAAAAAAATCCAAAACCAAAAAAATCCAAAACCAACAAAGCGCTAATAGTGAATTACTTTTAAGTACATTCAGACATTAACCAGATTATTGAGCAGCAAATGGGAAACAAGGTAGCTAGTGTCCGTAACTTTAAAACCACATGCTTTCTGTCTGCTGCCTAACTGCTCACTGACCACCTCATGGCCAGGTCAATATACATTTACTAAAATTAACCAACTTAAGTCAGGGAACCACGCAGGTGAATGGTCTGGTACACTAAAACAATAAACTATAAAGTAAACCAAATTTAGTCAGGGGGCCACTTAGGGGAACCACTCTTATAACATAAGGAGATAAGAAAACAATTATATATAAATGACAGGAGGAAATTCCCATTTACTTAGGGAAAAAATAAAATCCATCAGCAAAATATGTGTATAAGTACAGGAGAATTCACCCCCCTACACAGACTTTTCTTAACTTAGTGTATTTTGAAGGGAAAAGTTGATTGTAGGTGGGCACCCCTGTCTCATGGTCACCAAGACAAAGTCGCTGTGTGGACATTCCTTTGGCCATATGGTAAAGTAGTTAACTCAATGCTCTGGGGGCTTATAAGTGCACACTGACTAGAGTTTGTTTATAATAGTCTTCTTGGGTAGAGCTAGGATGGACTTAAATTACCTTGTTTTGATTTGATGTTATGTTTTCCTTGACTTTAGATTAAGTAACAGAGGGGGCCAAAATTGCACTCAGAAGTTCAGTTTGTTTTTGATCATTTTAGTACTGGCTCAGTATTAGACTGGCCCAGTCTCTGAGTCAAAAAAAAAAGTTTTCGTGATTTTATTTGTTTATATTTACTGCGTACAGTACGGGAGAATTCCACTCCCCTACACTAGTCTAGTTAGAATTAACAAGACATTTTAGTTAATGACCTCATAAGGAACTGGGGCTAGTCCAAGGATTGATCATTTCAAACATCGGAATGCATTTTCACTATTACCTTTTTCTTAACGACACAAGCTGAACATTTACGTTTTCATATTTTAGGAACACCTCTATATATTTTACTTGAGGAAAGAAAAACAAATCATTTTGCTGAATGGAATGTTCAACATTTGATAAAGTTTGTACATTTTAACCTTCTGATTTTTAATAAATATTTCATAAAATAACCTGTAAAAGTTTCACAACATTAGGTGCTCACGTTTATGAGTCTGACAACTTGTTGTTAGTTGGACATAACAATTGCTGTTTTCTCTGTAAGACGTAATACTTCTCAGTAATGTTTTATTTTGTGTTACACTGACGGAGATGAAAGTCTAAATTACGCTAATCGGAGTGTCGAATACATACACACTGTTTTTGTTTATTTCTTTATATTATTATAATTTGTTTGTTCGGAAGAGAGGGACATTGCCACTACCGCCCCCTGTCTTAAATTTTAGGGGACATCACCCCCTGCATAGACGCCCATGTTCACCGTACAGGCTCCTCTTCATGGCAAATTTCGCGACCGGGGAATTAAGGTCGCAGACATGAAATTTGACGTCAAATTTTGCGACTTTGGGGAAAGTCATGAAATTTTTCATGAAATTTGACACCAATATTTAGGTCCTGTGTGTCCCTCCAGGGCCACTATAAGGAACACATGAACGCACGAAACAAAAAGACCACGCACGCGACCACTCGCGATAGCCAAGCGCCCTCCCGTGAAAACCAACACAAATATGGCAGCCCCCATCAAACTATTTGAAGGAATAACTCATGCAAATCTGTATCTGCAGTTTCGCCCCTCTGTACCACAAACAGTTTTCAAAACAGTATTGCAGCATTTGCAAGAGAAGGTATGGACTTTGTTAGAGTTAGTTTTCACTAGCTTTCAATAAGGAAACGAATTTAGGAGCCCAGTCAAAACAAGCCGTAGGCGTAGTCTCAGTTAGGCCCTAATACTACTGTACTTTGTTTACGTTACTTCTAATTTCTGTTGTAACTTCTAACGTTAAGTTCTAACGGGGCTTCACTGGAGTCCGTATGCCTTGACCTTGGCCCTAGCCCTAGGTGGACTGGAGAACATATCTAGGTATAAACACCCAAGGAAAAAATGTTGTATCTGACCGCCACTCTTTTTTTCTTGGAATTTTTTTGCAACCACTAACCAGCTAACAAATGATTAGGCCTATATCGATTTTTGGGGGTATAGAAAGTGAAAATTATCTTTAAAATCCACTTTTATGATGATTTTTGGACTTTATTTCCCTTCTAAAAAAATTCTCCCCTTCAGAAAATAGAAGGATCCTATTATAGTTGCCACTGTGCATGTACAATGACCGTGTTGGTCACTAACGGGAGAGTTGACAAGATCAAAATGACATGACTGAGGAAGTCATCGTATACCAAAAATGCCTGATTTTTCATGAAATAAATATCTTGGATTAATTTGAAGTATATGTCCATCATCATCCATATGTTTTCCACCTTACTGGTTCGGTAAGATTACATTATTTGTTATATTGAATGAGAAAAAGTGGCGGTCGGATACGACATTCTACCCACACCCAAAAACGCGCATTAACACATTGCCTATGTGCCACCATGTAAAAAAAAAAGAAATTATGGAACCCATAGAAGCTAAACGATCCAAAAACTTCCACAATAGTCACAGATTATGTAGAATAATACTTACTCTTCAATTTAAGACCATCCACAAGATATTGATGAGATATATCCAGAAATGTGCTTGGCTTTGAGGACAACTTTTTGGTTGCGACTCCGACAGATTGCCGATTTGACCTGATTTTTGACATTTGACCCGGTTTTGAGGTCTCGTTGAAATTTTGTATTTTCGAGAGATTCTTCGATATTTTGACAAAAGTTGAAGGGTCAATGTGTGAAGCATGATCACTTTGATACACCAAGCCATTTTGAATGGAGGAAAAGTATTTGACAGGTAAGAAATTGTTAACTTTCTGGCATTTTTAGTCCAAAAAATGTAAGATTTTGAAATAAGTGTTCAAATTTCTATTAAATCAACGGCCACATTTTGTCAACATGGATTTTAACATTATCTGGACTGTTTTTGAGCAATATTAACAAAAACTGTCTGTGAAAATTATCGCGATATGGGGTCATATCAACATGGACAGTTGTTGCGCGATGATGGCGGATATGTCATGCATGTACGCATATGTAACATTTTTTAAAACTTTTTTTTCATTTAACTGGGCGTATAATGATTGGAATTAACACTTTACTATTTAAAAAAAAATAATAATAATAATTTTTATATTCTATGACCACGAAAACATCAAATTTAAAACAAAAAACATAGTGCTCTATGTCACACTTGTTAATTTCTAATTTATTGCTTAAATATCACAACTTTTCCAAGTTCAACAGCCATTATCTCAAGAACTAATTAGAAAACAAATAACACCATTGAATTCCTCACATTAACCCTCCAACTTTTGGTACCTTTTTCATACAAGTTGATGCACAATTTGAAACCATTCGCTTTTGTGGTTTTGAATGGTGAAATAACTGTGTACAGTATTGATTTCCCCAAATGGTTTTGAATGGTAGGTCAGCTAATACAAAACCTTGTTTGGATCTTTCCAAATGGTAGTACAGCAAATAGTATACAAAACCTTGTTTGGATACTTCGAAGTGGTGAATCAATGGACCCTCTATGCATTTGAATGGATTTGAATGGTAGTAAAGCTTGCTACCAACACTGTTCAAATGGTATCACCATGTGTGTACAAAACCAATGGGCATTTTTGAAAGTGGAAATTTTGAATAGTTTCAAATGGTCTACTGTAGCTGCACTTTAGTGGGAAGTTGCTATAGACGTCAAAATCAGTCAACTACCTGTTTTGACTGTTGACCCAAATGTGCACACAGGGGCATTTTTGACTGGTTTTCACTGTCATTTTGACCACCCTGAACAATGCCAGACAATGCTTTTACCAGTCAAAAACGACTCATTTTGACCTGTAAATGTACACTCACGGAATTTAAAAACGCATCAACTTATATTTCTCAATAAATATAACTTATATGCAGTGATAAATTGAAGCCATAATTGTACATAGCACTGTTATTGTGTCAGTATGATGTGAAAATTTGCGTTCATGCTTGACTGAGAAAGTATTGATTAAAATATCATAAATATCTACTGTTGAAAAAAATGTGAAATATTGGGATGATGTGTTTTTAAATTCCGTGAGTATACTTACATGTACTACACGTAAGGTTTGACAGTGTTTGACTTTACTAGATATACATGTACCTTGGCAAGTATATCAATATTTTGACTGATTTTGACCCTTGTAGTAGTAGGAGGGTTAAAGGTCCTATGAAATAGGTGGGTTTTTTTCATTGTATACAATAAAGTATGCCTACTGGAACATATTATTTGTCATTTGTAAATTTAGGGGGTGCTTTTCGACACGCCCATACCACCTCATTAACATAAAATTTGTGACGTACATACATACTTGCCCAAGTATGCGTCGTATACAGCGCACTTCGAGCAGACATGCTTTGAACGGGGCCTTTACAGCCAGTTCGGTATGGCTTATAAGGCCATGCTGCTACCAGATGCAATTCCAACGATATTCCCGCTAAGTATAAGAAGGCTGTGAAGGCTCCAACGAAGAAGAGAGGGGTTTTCTTAAAGCGAGAAAGACTCGGGATAAGTGGCCATTTAGTAATACTCCCATGCATAACCCAGTCCACTTCCGTGCAAAATGACATGTTCACACCATGCTCCCTGTTTCAGTGTTCACGGCATGAAAACATGCTATGATTTTCCGCATTAGTAAAAACATCGTGTCTGATTTTATATCCTGGCAAGACAAACATAAAAACATTAAACATTTCTCATTATGCCTGCGCTTGTTTTGAGTTTTTTTTAATGATCAGAACTTTGACTCAACTGTTTCTGTTATTTCATAAAATAACACCGTAATGTTAGCATTGCCTTCGGTGTGTGTTCCGACCGCATGATGGGGGCTTGCGCTGCGTTTCACGGATACCTCTCCTCTCTTTCGGACATGTTTTTCACATGTTACTGCTAGCTTTTTGTAGAGTAATTCTGGCCTAAAATGCGTCTGTGTGTGCATGAAAATGCTAAGCGTGCATTGTACCGTGACGGGGACAACTTGACCCTCTATAATTATTAGACTGTTATCCGATCAAAGTCTGGCACCAAACCATACCGCCTCGCTCCGCGAGTGTAAAATTCTCTGCCTTTGTGTACGTCACGAACGTTTCGTTAAAACTTCACAAATTTGGGGGGTCAATTTTTGATTATTAGATAAACAATTAATAATCCACTCGACACAAAAGAAACATTTAAAATTGTTTATAATTCATACCAATCAATATAACAGCACCAAAAAATAAAGTTTGGTAAATACACTCTTCACAGGACCTTTAATAGCTTTAGTTTGATGTATAACTTAACATATTTGTGTCATTTTTGTGAAATGAGGTACCATAAATAATTTGATGGTCAGATTAGCGAAACAAGAAACGATTTTACAAATTTTAAAATCTCATATCTCAAGAACCGAAAGAGATATATTCAAAAACAAATTGCACCGTTGATCTTCTCTCAGCTAGAGCTTCAAATTGATGTATAACTTCGACATACATGTATTTCGGAGAAAAAAAATAAAATAGGATGTTATAGCTAACATGGATGATGATGAACATATAATATACTTCCATATTATTCTAGAATATTTGTTTAATGAAAAATCAGGCATTTTTGGTATAAGATGACATTGACTTCCGCATTCATGTCAGTCTGATTTTGTCACCTCCCTCATTAGTGGCCAACAGGGTCATTGTACATGCGCAGTGGCAAAGTTCTATAATACTAGGATTCTTCTATATACATGTATGTAGAACTAGAAGGGGAAAAAGTCCGAAAACCATCATAAAAGTGGATTTTAAAGATAGTTTTTGCTTTCTGTACCCCCGAAAAATTGATAGAACGCTTGTATAACTGGTTAGTGGTTGAAATTTGACTTTTTCAACTTTTGATCTGCTAATTTTTACAACCTAAAACTAAGTATTAACCTTGCCTAAGCAGACACTTTTGGCATAACATCCATTATTCTGGGATAGCTCACTGTCATGAAATTTTCCAAACATTTTTGAAATTATGTTAAGGCTGTGTATTTTCAGTTATTTCTGGAACCGGAATTCTTTGGATACCCGGGTACCCGGTAACAATTTGTAAAAACACATTATAAACTCCCGAATGTATAAAAATAACCGATGTGTACACAAGTTTCTCTTGTTTTTAGAGTCATTATAAATGTGTGTAATAATTTCCCTCCTCTAAATTAAATTAAAAATGACTCATAGCATCCCCATTCCCTACACAAAAAAATGTTATCAATAAATCGGAGACTTCCATGTGTGTGGCTTAAATGTTTAGTCAAAATAGAACCGAAACGGAACCAAAAAATGGAACCAGGGTATTGACAGTTTCGGTATGCGGATACCCAGCACAGCGTTAACCAAAAAATTAACCAACAAAATTAAAATAAATGAATTTCACCAAAATCACTGATCTCACAACAATGAACTTCATGTCAAAAGTGTCTGCTTGGGCAAGGTTTCCTAAGTTTTAGGTTGTAATAATTAGCAGATCAAAAGTGGAAAAGTCAGCCCTTTTTTGTACATGCGGGGATAGGGGCAAGGATACGGAGGGAGTATAACAATAATAATGTGGGCTTACATGTATATGGTGCACGTATCCACCAAACTGGTGCTCAAGGCGCATTACATTATTACCCCTGCTCATCAGGCTCATAAATCATTCCTGAAACCATCCAGCTCCCTGGGGAGTATACAGCTCAATTGCTGCGCATATGGGCTAATCAAACACAACAACCAACTCTGCCCTCACAGGTACCTATTTACCCCTGGGTGGAGAGAAGCAATTATGGTAAAGTGCCTTGCTCAAGGACACAAGCACCTCAGTCGCAGCCAGGATTCGAACCCACATTCTGATGACTCGGCCATCAGAACACAAATCCGATGCACTAAACCGCTCGACCAGGGCACTCCATAGTGTATTGGCCCAAATATTAGAATGGGGCCGTAACACCACATGTACAAAAAAGTAGCAATTTTTCTCTTTTATTACAACCTAAAACTTAGTGATTAGGAAACATTTTGCTTACAGTGATTAGTTCATATTTGCATTCATTCATTGAATGGACTGATAAAGGAACTCATGGCTTCACCACTCACGTGCTTGGTCTTTTTTTTAGCGTTTGTTACGGGTTGCGCGTACGCCTCAGATCAGTTAACCTCATATCAATTGCACTGCCACTACAGTGACTGCACTCAACTTCCATATATTATTTCAGATCCTAGCCCTACATGCTCAAACAAATAGAATTCTTTTCTTAAAATTTTAATTTTTTGAAATGCACATTATGAACCCTAATATGTCATGCAATTTATCTGTAACATTAGTACTATTACTATTGGGGGGGTGGGGGGGGCGCTAGTGGATAGAAAACTAAAAGTCAAATAGGAAAAACACAGTGGAAAAAAGTATGGGATGTTATTATCAATTAATAATTTGTTAATTTATTTGTTTTTTGTTCACTTCCAAGAATGTTGGCACTTAATAATAGAGCTAAGTTTCTTTTCAACCAATCTCAGATGATAATGAGGGAAATATTTCATTATTCATTATTTTACCATTGTCAAAATGCATGTCTTTTTTTACATGTGTACACGTACGGATCGTGTACACATCCGTGATACATGTAACTTTGTTCCTTCAGCATACATGCATGATTAAAAACTAAGTGGAAGTGAGTATACATGTAAGTGCTTGCTAGAAAATGATGACCTGACTGAAACAAAAATAAATTGTCTGCTGATCTTTTGGGGAGTTTTTAATTTGTTTTTAACCCTAACCCTCCCAAATCCTCCAAAATCCACTTTGTTAAAGTGAAGGATTTTGAAGGATTCAGGTTACATGTACACTGTACATGTACATGCTACACGCTCTTTGCTAAAGTGAAGGATTGAGGTTACATGCTACATGCTTTTTGCTAAAGTGAAAGATTTTGGAAGATTGAGGTTATTAGGCATACTTGCCTTTCCATGATAATACATGTACATCCATGTTTGTTGTAGTGATTGCAAGGTCAGTGCTTGGGTCAGTGGACACTGTTTATTGCTCCATGCATGCAGGGAAGGGTCCCTGGCCATGTACATGTACATGTATCACAGATTAGAAACACATGTGTGCGTATGTCATGTGCTTGCTTTACTACTGAAGGATTTTGGAGGATTCAGGTTATGTGTAAGCAAATGGGCCTAGGGAGTTAGGAAGGATTCAGGTTATGTGTAAGCAAATGGGTCTAGGGAGTTAGGAAGGATTCAGGTTATGTGTAAGCAAATGGGCCTAGGGAGTTAGGAAGGATTCGGGTTATGTGTAAGCAAATGGGCCAAGGGAGTTAGGAAGGATTCAGGTTATGTGTAAGCAAATGGGTCTAGGGAGTTAGGGAGGATTCGGGTTATGTGTAAGCAAATGGGCCTAGGGAGTTAGGGAGGATTTGGGTTATGTGTAAGCAAGTGGGCCTAGGGAGTTAGGAAGGATTCAGGTTATGTGTAAGCAAATGGGCCTAGGGAGTTCGGGAGGATTCAGGTTATTTGTAAGCAAATGGGCCTAGGGAGTTAGGAAGGATTCAGGTTATGTATAAGCAAATGGGCCTTTGGAGTTAGGGAGGATTCAGGTTATTTGTAAGCAAATGGGCCTAGGGAGTTAGGAAGGATTCAGGTTATGTGTAAGCAAGTGGGCCTAGGGAGTTAGGAAGGATTCAGGTTATGTATAAGCAAATGGGCCTAGGGAGTTAGGAAGGATTCAGGTTATGTGTAAGCAAATGGGCCTAGGGAGTTAGGAAGGATTCAGGTTATGTGTAAGCAAGTGGGCCTAGGGAGTTAGGAAGGATTCAGGTTATGTATAAGCAAATGGGCCTAGGGAGTTAGGAAGGATTCAGGTTATGTGTAAGCAAGTGGGCCTAGGGAGTTAGGAAGGATTCAGGTTATGTATAAGCAAATGGGCCTAGGGAGTTAGGAAGGATTCAGGTTATGTATAAGCAAATGGGCCAAGGGAGTTATGAAGGATTCAGGTTATGTGTAAGCAAATGGGCCTAGGGAGTTAGGAAGGATTCAGGTTATGTCTAAGCAAATGGGCCTAGGGAGTTAGGGAGGATTCAGGTTATGTATAAGCAAATGGGCCTAGGGAGTTAGGAAGGATTCAGGTTATGTATAAGCAAATGGGCCTAGGGAGTTAGGAAGGATTCAGGTTATGTGTAAGCAAATGGGCCTAGGGAGTTAGGAAGGATTCAGGTTATGTGTAAGCAAATGGGCCTAGGGAGTTAGGGAGGATTCAGGTTATGTATAAGCAAATGGGCCTAGGGAGTTAGGGAGGATTCAGGTTATGTATAAGCAAATGGGCCTAGGGAGTTAGGAAGGATTCAGGTTATGTATAAGCAAATGGGCCTAGGGAGTTAGGAAGGATTCAGGTTATGTGTAAGCAAATGGGCCTAGGGAGTTAGGAAGGATTCAGGTTATGTGTAAGCAAATGGGCCTAGGGAGTTAGGAAGGATTCAGGTTATGTGTAAGCAAATGGGCCTAGGGAGTTAGGGTTAATGAATAGTATGCCCTAAATAACTGAAAACTAATAATCAGTATTATACATGTACATTCTCTTGAAGATATTTATGCCATTCTTATGCATGTAAGTGTAACTTTATGGTTCATTGCAATATGCAATCCTTTTAAATATCCTTTCAAACATATTATTTTAATTTGTTTAATTCTAGAAATCAAAGCCTTTCAAACTTGCAGTTGATGTAGGATGTGGATCAGGTCAAAGTACACGACCTTTGGCCCCACATTTTGAAAACGTTATTGGTATTGATGTGAGTGAGGCTCAGCTAGAAGTTGCTCAACAGGCAAATAATCCACCAAATGTAGAATACAGGTATGATTAACCCTCCTACTTCTGGTACCTTTTTCATACAAGTTGATCCACCATTTGAAACCATTCGCTTGTGTGGTTTTGAATGGTGAAATAACTGTGTACAGTATTGATTCCCCCAAATGGTTTTGAACGGTAGGTCAGCTAATACAAAACCTTGTTTGGATCTTTCCAAATGGTAGTACAGCTAATACAAAACCTTGTTTGGATACTTCTAAGTGGTGAATCAATGGACCCTCTATGCATTTGAATGGATTTGAATGGTAGTAAAGCTTGCTACCAACACTGTTCAAATGGTATCACCATGTGTGCACAAAACCAATGGGCATTTTGGTAAGTGGAAATTTTGAATGGTTTCAAATGGTCAAACAGTAGGAGGGTTAAAGTCTTAACGATGTGTCACTGTTTTATCTGTAATTTTCAGGGAAAAACTAATTAATTGAATGAAACCTTGCTTTTTAATTAGAAGGGAGGAAAACAAATACTGACACATTTTAAAAATGACACATTTCAAAAACTTAGAATCATTATTTTGGGACAACCCTTCTCAAAGCTCATTTCAAAGTATTTGTTTTCCTTTCTAAAAAAAAACCTTAACAATGATTACCTAAATGTGAGTTGAATTCCTATGATTTTAGATTACTCCTAAAATGAAAGCCCCTAGCTGGATATTTTTCTTATTTAAATTTCAGTTATATCTGAGAACTTTTTTTTGAAAATAAAAAGTAGTGTATATTAAATGGTTTTAAATAAAGTTTGATAACTTTTTACAATACTATCCACCCCCCCCCCACAAAAAAGTCATAGCCCCTTGCAATGCTTAAACAGGTACAAAATAATTAGTATGATATTTTGTTTCTTCTTTGATCATTTTGAACAGGCTAGGTAGTGCAGAAAGAATCCCTGTATCAGATGGCTCTGTCGACCTAGTAAGCTGTTGTCAGTCTGCCCACTGGTTTGATTTTAAGGCTTTCTGTAATGAGGCTGACCGTGTGTTGCAGCCGTGTGGTTGTATAACCATCTTTACATATGGGAATCGTGTACTGCAGACACGTGATGACCAAAACGAGAGCAAAAATAAGAATTTAATGAAACTCTTCTTGAATGTAAGTATTCGAGTCTGACTGCATTAGCTACTACATGTACTAGCAACATTACACGTGTTGTCAATTTTTGTACTGAATAACCCTCCTACTATAGCTGCACTTTAGTGGGAAGTTGCTGTCGAGGTCAAAACCAGTCAACTGCCTGTTTTGACTGTTGACCCAAACGTGCATACAGGGGCATTTTTGACTGGTTTTTACTGTCGTTTTGACCACCCTGAACAATACCAGACAATGCTTTTACCAGTCAAAAACGGTCGACTCATTTTGACCTGTAAATGTACTTACTACACGTAAGGTTTGACAGTGTTTGACTTTGAAGTGCACTAGATATACCTTGGCAAGTATATCAAAATTGTAAAAGCTTTCCGTGTCCTAAAGATTGGAATGCCCTCTTCTTCACTGCCTGAATTGTTTCCTCAAAATAATTAATTTGAATGTTCATGACCATATCATCTTTATTAATCTGTGTCCATATATTTAAATCTAGTTGACACGTGTCCATATGTAGTTTACTGACCACTTGATATCGAAGATCACCATTCTGGACTTGTTACTTATTTTGGTTCCACCAGATATCCCCTCAGTGCACATTGCAGCCCTCTAGCGGTGAATTTGCACCCAGTGTTTCGTGTCGTGTGAGCGTTGTGCGTACACTTTATGCACATGTTATGGTACTAAGTGCGCATGTACTTCTGCCATCCAATGATCTGCAAAACTGCAAAACGTGATGCGCTATCGCTGCCCTTTCGCTCATGCATGGTGCAAATATTTCAACACCGAAATGACTGATGGTTAATGCTATGCTGAAGTTTCAAATGGCACTTATCTACAGCAGGCCTCGACAAATCGCCTGTCCGAGTGCCCGGGACATGGTGAAATTTTGTCGGGCAACTTGGACGTCTGAATGGTCTGCCCGATCGGGCAAGTGCTCTTATTGAAACACTAATGAGTTATATTACTTATTAAATAAACATTTTATCGTTTAATTCCACTGGTGATTTCCTACAAAGTATTCAAAGCATTTAATAAAATCTAAGCTTATAAAAATCCACTCAAATTGTCGTGCATGTCGTGGTTGCGCCATCTTAACTGACACTGGTTTCCTTATTACATGCATTTGTCTGCACAATCTAGGGGAGCCAAGGAAACAATCTTGTACTCATGGTTCACTTGGCCCCACCAGTAAGGCGGTGGACCGAGTGAAGTACTTGGTAACGTTGCCGTCGGCTGCTGCACTCAGCATAGCAACACAGTTTTATGTGAACCCATTGTGGGAAAAATACATCGCCCGGTACTGAAAGTACGACTATAAGCCAGGCACTTCGTGTCTGACGTCACTGTGTTTGATCTGGTATTGCGCGGCGCCCAGTTGAGAACCCATTTGCCAAGCCAAAAATATAGTTTCCTTTGTGTTTCCTCTCTTGGAAACAGCTGGGGATCCACTCCATTTTGATTGTGTTTAATTTTGGCGCGACAATTAGCGCGTCAGCTAATTGAATTGTAGCTGTGACAACTAGTGTAAATATTACAAAATGATGTCATTTTTTGACGAATTGAGAATTCGTAAATGGGCCTCATGTGATGAGCCTGCACTTGGTGACGTGAATACACGAAGTGCCTGGCTTAGAGCCGCACTCCCGGTACTCGGCATCACGTGTAACGCACAGTGCAAGCATAAAGATGTCCATGTCATCAGCGCGCCGGTTCCGTGTGAGTGCGTGCATGATGGAGTTTACATGTACCAAAGTTCAAATTTGACATACTTATTTATTCTACGATAGTAAGCCTATGTTGTCAATTAAAAAATAAAAATACGTAAGTCCAGGTTTGGCAATGTTGACACTTAATTTGCTGATATAATTTCCTCAAAATGCATGTCTCAATTGGGTCTCTTTTTGCCGGACAAGTTCGGGCAAGCAATCTGCGACCAAAGCTTGAGAAGATTAATAGAAGAAAATTAAGAAGAAAAAAACTGTCGAGGCCTGTCTACAGTATGTAAATGATCAAGGCATAATTTGATTCAGATTTATTTATACTTGGCGTAGTTTTATGAAGATTCAATGGGGCCCTATTGGAACCAACGTCGAAAGCACATTGACAAATCTAATGGCTGACTTCACTGTACCATATGCTGGGAGTATTAGGTAAGGTGAACAAGATATTTTGTTGTTAATGTTACTTGTATGTTGCCAGATTGGTTGGGGTAGGGGCCAGTGACTAAGTGACTGTCTTGTGCCTCCTGTATTCTCCCCTACCCCCGCTCAATTAGGATCCCTTAGAACAAACACAAGGGCCTGTAAGAAGTGACTCAACCCCCCCCCCCCCGAAAAGCCTGCTCCCAAATGGGGGTGATGTATATAAAAAAAAAAAACTTTTGTTCCAGGGGGATGGTCCATCATAGTGGGTCAAACCTTGGACTTTTAAAAGGTTTTATTAGTTTAAAGGGACAGTATCGTCATGATCAGCAGATTTTCAACAGGGCATGGAATCAAGATCAGTGTCCTAGTTTAAGAAGAACACATTGACTGAAATGTACTGGCTCATTTAGGCAGCAGCAATGGTAATATGACCTTATCATGTGGGGTATTAATTTCACCGAGTTAATCTAAAACTAGCACTTTGATTCCATGCCCTGTTGGTCGGGACGATATTGTCCCTTTAAGATGTACTCTCGTCATGTTTTTCGTGAACTTATTATATATGTACATTTTAATCAATTTTTTACCCCAATGTGAAACACTGCCGAAGCGCATGCAATCATCGCTAGTGCACTAGACCTGACCATAAGATTCTCCCAGAATATTATGGTCCAGTTGGTCTTGCTGTGGATAAACCATACACTGTACATTATAAACTTACACAAAACACAACAAGAGTGCATCGTTAACATTAATGCTAAAGCACTGTAAGTAAGACTAATTGCGGTGACACCATGTGAAATTCTCTATTGAGTAGTAATTAGTTCTGAAAAGAACTGGAGGTTACAACTCGACGTTTCAGTATGCTCTGATAGTCCTCAGGAGAGGACGATCCTGAGGACGATCAGAGCATACTGATCGAAACGTCGAGTTGTAACCTCCAGTTCTTTTCAGAACTACTACTCAACAGAGAATTTCACATGGTGTCACCTATAATCTTACTTATCCTCTTCACCATGCAAAGCTACAAGTATATTGTTTGTATTCATGTTTTCTTTGTTTCCGTGCCTTGAGCCAGCAGGGTGGATATATGCGCGCTACAAATCTTTATTTTATTATTATTATTATTAAAGTACTGTAATACTTTTCCTGAGACATTGCAAGAGTGTACTACACTGGCTTGTTTGATATTTTCATGCCATATACATTGTATACTGTTTTTTTAAATTTACATATTTTGTTGGACTCCATTTTTTCACATTTGTTGACAGAGACGAGAGTTTTCAGATGATTGAAGAAACAACAGTAGCTTCATTTATTGGATATCTCAGTACTTGGTCCTCCTATCGTTTGTTCTTAGAAAAGAACCCTGCAGCAGCAGATCCTCTGAAGGGGTTCCATGAAAGGTTGGTGGGAATTTACATTTTGTAAAAAGTGATATTGTAGTTGAACTAATTTGACAATTTCCCCTCCCTGTTAGTATCAGACTAACAGCCTCTGAAGGCAAGATACAACTTGGTTATTAAGATATCACCAAATTAACAAATAATTATCTAAAAACTTGCCTGGTGTAAAAGTTGGTGCATGATCAGTCATCCTGAGAAATTATTTCATCTTAAGAGAAGACAGGAATTGTTTTGTTGAATTTACACAAAAAAACAGAAAAAAAACTGTGTTTTTTTCCATCTAAAAAATACGAGCTCTTATTGTGATGAAACGTTTACAGGTTACATATAACTTTGTGACGTATTTCTTGAAAACTAGATCATCAAGATGACGGGACCTTACCACATACCATTGTTGTTCCTTTCCCTTTATGTCATTCATTTGCTATATCTCCAATGACTGTAATTGTTACTTTTAAATTACACAAAAATCACTCATTATAGCTTTGCTAGATAATTCCAGTCTGAAAACAAAATATTTATTTAAAAAATGATGGTATTAACCCTCCCACACTCCGATCCACAAAATTCTGTTCTTGAGCAACCTTCAGTACATACATATACAAGCCTGCTGTCCTTTCCAAGTGATCTTATAAAATCAACTGTGTGCCACCCAAGGCCGCTGAAAATATTAGTTTGGCATGCAATGTATCGATGGGAGACCACTTTACCCTGCAATCTCAGTGGTGTGACAGCTAATGGCTTGTGGTGACCTGAATGGGTTGTTTCAAATATTGCACTGATTGTAGGCGGGTTAATTTCCTGTACTGTTGTGATATTTATAACATTATTATCTCAGCATTAAGATGTTTAAATGATTGATTTTGAATTGTTGATAATAAATTGTTATTCCCCCAGGATAATTAAAATAAAATAAAAATTTAAAAAAATAATAAAAAATGATGGGCACACACATTGAAACTCCTATTCCTGGTGCACTGAATCATTATTCTGTTTTCGCATTAGTTTGAAGGCCATCAACTTGGCATGTACAATTAATCAAAACACAATTGATAATTTGACGAGCTGTTTGCTATATATCTTTACCTAGCTTGTAGATAAATAATCATAAACATCTTTAAGACAGGCGTCCCTTGTTACGTAGGTAAATGTACCATTTATTATCATTTATTATGACTCCTAATAAACATTATTGTAACTTCTTATTCAAGGCACAGAGATCGGTTTCATTCTAATTTGAAGAACTGAGAATGTGCGCTCATAATAAGGATAACGAATGGTACATGTACATCTACCTACATGTACGTAATACCACAGTGCGAACGCACAAGTCAAATTGCGAAATGCTAATGACAAAATACGACAAAACGACCTTAAATCCCCAGATATTATCTATCAATGTTACAACCACACTGAATAACAATTTTTTTGTGTGTGTGTTCAGCTTAACAACGCAGCTACGTAGATTGTTAAGTTATAAACTACACAGTTGCGTACAGGGAAATGTTAACGGTGATCATAAGCTAGACTGAGATGTAACACAAGTGTATATTTTTAGTCTTTGAAGTAAAAAAGAAACGTTCTCTTTATTGGTACATTGGATGAGGTTTTTGCTATATTTCTTTCCCTGGCTTGTAGATAAATAGTCATGTGCTTCATTGTGTGGGTTACTCAAGTCAAGTTCTATTTTTTATTATTTTAAATTGCAGGTTAATGGAAATCTTAGATGTGGACACGACAGCAGAGAAAACTATGATTAGATTGAAAGCCCCAGGTGTTTTACTTCTCGGAAGGAAACCATCATCATAAAGTTTTTAGAGTTTACAAAAAGATTAACCCTCCTACTACTACAAGGGTCAAAATCAGTCAAAATGTTGATGTACTTCCCAAGGTATATCTAGTGCACTTAAAAGTCAAACACTATCAAACCTTATGTGTAGTAAGTACATTTACAGGTCAAAATGAGTCAACCGTTTTTGACTGGTAAAAGCATCGTCTGGTATTGTTCAGGGTGGACAAAATGACAGTAAAAACCAGTCAAAAATGCCCCTATGTGCACATTTGGGTCAACAGTCAAAACAGGCAGTTGACTGGTTTTGATCTCTGTAGTAACTTCCCACTGAAGTGCAGCAATAGTAGGAGGGTTAACATAGTGTGACTCAAATCAATGACCTCCACATTGCTCTACCAACTGAGATATCCAACCATAAGAAGTTGGTGGTCTCCCAAATTCTAATTTGTTTAGTTCTGGACTAGTCATCAGAAGCCATGAAATCCACGCTGTGTAGCCAGGTATCATGCTAATGCTATAGCTAGGAAGCAGCAGTCAGGGATCACTTAGAAAGGAAAACTGACTAAGTACATAAATAAAAACTTGGGAGTGGACCAAGAATACCAAGGAATTTCATTGGATACGTTGTGCTGATGAAGATCTACCAGCAGGTGATAGGTCGTAGCTTGCTGGTGGAGTTGTTCGGTAGTCTAGTAACCTCCTACAATCAGTGAAATTTTTAAACAACCCATTGAGGCCACTTCAAGCCATTGCTATGGAAGGCAGTGGCTCCTCATAGCTATACTGCATAGCTGTACTGCATGGTTTATTGGTCTCAGTGGCTGATGGTGATTTATTATTGGGAGTTTGGTTACAGTATAACCTGCTGAAAATAAGGTCAACTGTGGTATACATGTGTCTTTGTATGCATGTATGCACATTGGAGATTACTTCAAAGGGTCAGTGTGGCTTATATGCACACAAAAAGTTGCAGTACAAAGCATTGCTTCAAGGGCATGTTACACATGTAGTTTTCTGTAAGAACTCATGCATCAATAACAATGGTATTGATGGCTGTTTCATAATAAGAACAAAATATTCAAAGAGCAACATGCATGTCCATTGTTTTGGAAGGGTAGAGCAAGAGTTTAATATGGAATTGGTCCTCCATTATTCTCCATAACTGAGTTCTTACAGAAAACTACATGTGTAACATGCCATTGAAGCGATGCTTTGTACTGCAACTTTTTTTTCAGCTGAATTTTCATTCAAATCACTGTCAATTGTGTATGCATGATTGAATTTCAACCATTTCATTACGAGCTGTGTAGAACATGTCATTCTGTCATTTGCTTTTTGAATTTTTAAAATGCATGCAATACTTGTTGAGATATTCTACAAAATATTAGGGGGGAACTTAGAAGTTGTGATGGGTGTATGTGCTGTAATGGCAGCAATTGAGCTGTATACTCCCCAGGGAGCTGAGATGGTTTCAGGAATGATTTATGAGCCTGATGAGTCCATATTATTATTATTAAACCTGGGAACTAGGGGAAGTCTGTCTACAGGCTAGAGAAGAGTTCAGCAATGAACAAGATGGCTGATGAATAAGTTGTGGTGAGAATATGCCTAACTCATAAATGTAAGTGTTCTTGATCACAAAATCGTTATCAGAATTCTTTGCAGTTTGATGTGTATGCCACAATGTTATTTTGTCAGGTTCAAAGAGCTGTTAAAGTGACAATATCGTCACAATCAACAGGGCATGGAATTGGAGTGCTAGTTTTAGATTAACTCAGTGACTGAAAATAATACCCCACGTGAGAGTGTCGTGGCCGAGCGGTCTAGCTTACCGGACTCAAGTTCTGGTGTTGGCAGCGGAGTGTGGGTTCGGATCCCGGCCGTGACACTTGTGTCCTTGAGCAAGACACTTAACCATAATTGCTTCTCTCCACCCAGGGGTTAAATGGGTACCTGTGAGGGCAGAGTTGATTGATTAGCCCTGTATGCACTGTAATGGCAGCAATTGAGCTGTATACTCCCCAGGGAGCTGAGATGGTTTCAGGAATGATTTATGAGCCTCATGAGCAGGGGTAATAATATAATGCGCCTTGAGCACCACCCAGTTGGTGGATACGTGCGCTATATAAGTCCACACATTATTATTATTATGATAAGGTCATATTACTGTTGCTGCTGCATAAATGAGTCAGTAATTTTCAGTCACTGTGTTCATCTTAAACTAGGACACAAATTCCATTCTCTGTTGAAAGTCTGCTCTGATCGTGAAGATACTGTCCCTTGAAAGGGCGTGTACAGATATTTTTGGTAATTACATGCCGTCATGTTAGAGAGTACATGAAATGTATACATTACGTCCATTTGGTTGGTTTCTTATTGTATCTCTTCATTCTTATTAAGTATGGTGTAACAGTACAATCCCTTTTACAGGAAAGTTTTTTAAGCAGAAGACATTTCCTGAATTCCCGTTTCTTTGTTACCAGTCAAACTTTTATACAATACATGCTGTGTTATCATTGGTTGGTGGTCAATTCTACGCCTGAAATAAAGAATGTTAAAAGTAAGTGATATTAATATTTAGAAAATCTCCACCAATTTATTCACTCAAAATTTTCTTGGTGAAATTGTTTTATAAACTATATTAATATTTTTAAATGAGTTTGTATTTATCAGAAAACAGGATCACCAATGAGTATAATAAACTTGACACTCTCTAACCCAAGTTGGCTATGATTGACTTTGGGTGCATTAACCCTAAATCCATCAAAATACTCCAAGGGGCACTTTTTGGGAAAAATTCAGCACTGTTGGAAACTGGTACTTTCACCTCTTCAAATGGGACAAAATTACTACCTGGCAAGGACAGGGCATAAGTGCTGAATATGAATGATCAACGAAACTGCATGGTGCATTTTGAAGATAAGGGCATGTTTCCAAAGGGGCACTGATGGTTTTTTGGAGGATTCAGGAAGGTTCCTATCTAGAATACCTAGGGGGTTAGGGTTATGCTTGGACTAAAAACTAGTTACTCTGTTGTTCTGCTTGACCCCCAAAGACTTTGACCATCAGCCAGGTGTACAGTGTATGACAGGTGAAAAATTGAATTCTGACAGTAAGCATTAAATTAAGTTGCTGGAGTTGATGCTACATTGTAAATAAATCAGTGTTTGTCTTCACTTTGCCGGCATTTAGCTTTGTTCGATAGTAAAATAGCAATGTTCAAATAACACTGGCAAAACATCTTTAAACAATGCTTTGGTTATTTATTATGTTAAATATCACATTTGATAATGATTGAAACAGAATGGTCAGTAAAATAGCAAAGGACATGGAAGTGCATTTTTGGCGATTTTTGAGTTTTAGTATAATATGACACTCTCTAGATGATGCACAACATCAGATAAGCGCCAATGACATGCATTGATGGTGAAAATTGCATGAGAAATAAATGCATATTTCCATTAGCCCATGAACAGAAACCTGATTTTTGACAAGAGTCCAAAACCTTGAATTGCGTTTTTATCACAACTCAAAAAAATGTGCTCCAAGCACTTGATATGCATGTTTAAGCCGTTTTCACAAGGAGTAAAACAAATTTCTTGTCACCGAATTTGGAATAGGTTAATTTTGAAGAAATGACAGTCATTTCAGACAGAACTGGATTACACCAAATTCAGTGGTTCCAAGTTGATTAATCAATTAACATTGTTCCCTAATGTTCCCTATTGGAGTGTCGTGGCCGAGCGGTCTAGCTTACCGGACTCAAGTTCTGGTGTTAGCTGCAGAATGTGGGTTCGAATCCCGGCCATGACACTTGTGTCCTTGAGCAAGACACTTAACCGTAATTGCTTCTCTCCACCCAGGGGTTAAATGGGTACCTGTGAGGGCAGAGTTGGTTGATTAGCCCTATATGCGCTGTAATGGCAGCAATTGAGCTGTATACTCAATTAGGATCCCTTAGAACAAACACTAGGGCCTGTAAGAAGTGACTCAACCCCCCCCCCCCCCGAAAAGCCTGCTACCAAATGGGGGTGATGTATATAAAGAACCCACTTTTGTTCCAGGGGGATGGTCCATCATAGTGGGTCAAACCTTGGACTTTTAAAAGGTTTTATTAGTTTAAAGGGACAGTATCGTCATGATCAGCAGATTTTCAACAGGGCATGGAATCAAGATCAGTGTCCTACATGTAGTTTAAGAAGAACACAGTGACTGAAATGTACTGGCTCATTTAGGCAGCAGCAATGGTAATATGACCTTATCATGTGGGGTATTAATTTCACCGAGTTAATCTAAAACTAGCACTTTGATTCCATGCCCTGTGGGTCATGATGATATTGTCCCTTTAAGATGTACTCTCGTCATGTTTTTCGTGAACTTATTATATATGTACATTTTAATCAATTTTTTTTACCCCAATGTGAAACACTGCCGAAGCGCATGCAATCATCACTAGTGCACTAGACCTGACCATAAGATTCTCCCAGAATATTATGGTCCAGTTGGTCTTGCTGTGGATAAACCATACACTGTACATTATAAACTTACACAAAACACAACAAGAGTGCATCGTTAACATTAAGGCTAAAGCACTGTAAGTAAGACTAATTGCGGTGACACCATGTGAAATTCTCTATTGAGTGGTAATTAGTTCTGAAAAGAACTGGAGGTTACAACTCGACGTTTCAGTATGCTCTGATAGTCCTCAGGAGAGGACGATCCTGAGGACGATCAGAGCATACTGATCGAGCGTCGTGTTGTAACCTCCAGTTCTTTTCAGAACAATACTACTCAGAGAACTTCACATGGTGTCACCGCAATTAGTCTTACTTATCCTCTTCACCATGCAAAGCTACAAGTTTTACCTAAAGTACTGTAATACTTTTCCTGAGACATTGCAAGAGTCTACTACACTGGCTTGTTTGATATTTTCATGCCATATACATTGTATACTGTTTTTTTTAATTTACTTATTTTGTTGGACTCCATTTTTTCACATTTGTTGACAGAGACGAGAGTTTTCAGTTGGTTGAAGAAACAACAGTAGCTTCATTTATTGGATATCCCAGTACTTGGTCCTCCTATCGTTTGTTCTTAGAAAAGAACCCTGCAGCAGCAGATCCTCTGAAGGGGTTCCATGAAAGGTTGGTGGGAATTTACATTTTGAAAAAAGTGGTATTGTAGTTGAATTGAAGTCCTACTTAGTTTAGATTAACTCAGTGACTGAAAATAATACCCCACATGATAAGGTCATATTACAGTCAGCAATTTTCAGTCACTGTGTTCATCTTAAACTAGTACACCGTTTCCATAACAGTATCACAATAAATACATATATTCAAAAACAAACATTCTGAAAGACACAATTACTAAAAGCTTACTTAAAGAGACAGTATCGTGCCAGTATTAGATTATAACTCAGTGACTGAAAATAATAACCGAATGATAAATAGGTCATGTTACCATTGCTGCTGCATGCATAAATGAGCCAGTAATTTTCAGTGACAGTGTTCATCTTAAACTAGGACACAGATTCCATGCCCTGTTGAAAGTTTCCTCTGATTGTGACAATATTGTCCCTTTAAGGGCCAAGCTTAGTCAGGATTTCTAGAGGGGGGTTCTGATTTTGCCAAAAATGGCACAATTGAAACGTTAGTTTTTCAACATTCACTATTTTGTCTCTGTTGCCATTTACTCCTTTTGGATATTATGCATCTTGTACTAGGCCTATTTATATTCTAGACTGGTACTATTATATGTAATTTCACAGTTTGCACACTCATGTAAAAACTCACTGGACCACATCTTATGGAGTGCCATGGTCGAGCGGTTTAGTGCATCGGATTTGTGTTCTGATGGCTGAGTCATCAGAATGTGGGTTCGAATCCCAGCCGCAACCGGGGTGCTTGTGTCCTTGAGCTTGCTTCTCTCTACCCAGGGGTAAATGGGTACCTGTGAGGACAGAGTTGGTTGTTGTGTTTGATTAGCCCTATATGCGCTGTAATGGCAGCAATTGAGCTGTATACTCCCCAGGGAGCTGAGATGGTTTCAGGAATGATTTATGCACCTGATGAGCAGGGGTGATAATGTAATGCACCTTGAGCACCAGTTTGGTGGATATGTGCGCCATATAAGTCCACATTATTATTATTATTATTATTATTATTATTATTATTCGCTTTGTAGGATGGTAGAAATTTCTTCAAAAATTGAACAATAATCATGTTTAATTAATGAATTTGAAATGTCATTTCGGCGATGTGATGCACTGTGCGTTGATAAAGGTACTCTAAATATCTGTTGTAAGAAAAGGGCTATTGATTGTTTAAAAAAAAGGGCTATTCGTTTGGATGCAACAAACCCCCCTGGCTATAATTGGTAGATCCAGGTGGGCCAGCGTGGGCACATGCCAACTTTTATGAAGTAATATTAATTTTGAAAAAACAAAAATATTTCAATTTACCCACAGATCTTGGACCATCCTGAAAGATAACTGGTTGTATTTTTACAAGAAGCCCTCTGACACGTCAACCACTGATATCATCGACCTGTCAAACTTCACTATCCAACGAGAACGCATGATGGCAGAAAGCGCACCCCTGGCACAGCAAAGATTCATCTTCAGCATATCAGAAGAGGACGTAAGTATGGTCAGAAGTCTAGTACCACACAAAGATATTTGCAGAGATAGCATGCATTGCTCAATTACGAATTTGGTGTACAGAATTTCCGCAACAGCTTTGAAAAATGTTTTATTCCTTTAACTTTTTTCCCAAGGGGTCAGACCGTGCCATTCTGATGGGTGAAACAGAGAAAGACACTCGAGTCTGGATGGAGAAAATGAAACCACAAACTAAACACCGGAGCTCAACGTTGGATGGTCTCAACCTCGAAAGTGGACAATCATCACGCAAATCAGGTGAGGCGATATCAGGGTTTGCTAGGGGTGTGGACGGTGTATATGTTATTTGTAATACACATGAAAAGTATTGTAAGTTATAAATTTAGATATTCTGTTCTTCAAAGAATAACAAATTTGGACACCCAAATCCTGTCTTATACTAAGTGTAAAACTGAAAATTTGGGGTATTTCTTTTTAAGATTATCAAAAGTTTACATCAATTGCTTTAATTCGAATGAATGCCATATTTCTGGCCACAGATTACAGCGAGAATCCACACAAATGGCACAAAGACCAAACAGAGCTACACAAGCAGAGACTTATACAGGAGGTCCTACAGCAGAACCAAAGTGGACAACAGAGGGCGACAGACTCAGCCGAGGTGAGCACTATATTGGCTTTCTGTTTTTGAGCATTTTGGACAGACAATTTCTTTCAAAAAAGTGGTTTTACATGTATGTTGCTGTCAAGAGTTTCTGCTCTAAATATGCTTAACCCTTCTACACATGGAGGCCACTCCGATCCACTAAATTCTGTTCTTTAGCAACCTTTAGTACATACATGTGCAAGCCTGCTGTCCTTTCCAAGTAATCTTACAAAATCAACTGTGTGTCACCCAAGGCCACTGTAAATGTTTGAACATATTAGTATGGCCTGCAATGTATTGATGGGAGACCACTTTACCCTGCAATCTCAGTGGTGTGACAGTGCACAGAAGTGTAAATAAAACAACATCTGAGGCCAATTTCATGGAGCTGCTAAGCAGATAAAATTGCTTACCAGAAAAATTTGCTTAGCAGATTTCTTTGGTTACCAGCCAAACTGTCATACAAAATGTATGGATTTAGGCTGGTAGTCTGTTTTATATTGCTTAGCAAAAATATTTTGCCTGCACCATTGTTATGTTGCTTAGTCTTTTGTTATTCAGGGATTAGTACTTCCTGCAGAGGAGTTTTCTTTGTAACAAGAAAAAGAAAAAACTAGAAATTCAGAGTTTGTGCACAAACTCAAGGTGTTCGGAAGTGACGGTAATTGATGTCCTCATCAATTGGGATCATTGTTAAAATGTGACTTAAGATTGTTTTCAAAAGTAAGTTGCCTTACTCATTTCAAAGAAATAGCTTTTCGGTATTGGCTTTTTCAACAGCCCTTTCCATTCGTACAAAAATGACACTGCAGTATTAAGTTAATACGATCTATGGTTTTAGAAATATTGTAGCGCATCCGTTATTGGCTTAACCCTTTGAGTCCCATTGTCTTTGTACACAATTACCCTCATTATCCCACATACTTTCTTTAATACAAAACAATTTGTATGTTTATGTTTGAAAAATCATTAAAAAAATGCCCTTCTTTATTTTCCAACAATATATGAACACATTGTTTACCAAATGATTGTCAATAATTTCCTGACCATTTGTTGACCTCAGTGACCTTGATGACCTCTGACTTCCTGTTAAACCGGAAGTTGTACAATATAATAAGTTTCTGTCTATTTTATTGTTTTTTTATTATTCTGGGATGATAAAAAAGGAATATATACATACACATTAAAAAAATAATAAATGGCTTGACTGGAAAATGAAGATCACAAAATGCCTCAATGTACATAACTAGAATGATTATAAGCATTAGCCTTCATAAACATGAACAACAAACTTTACATCTATGGCGGCCGCCATATTGAAAGTTTGTTTACTTTTGCTTTGATTACAACTGTACTTTTATCTGGACGTCTTCGTGATTTTTGTTTGATAAGATTCCTCCCAAATGTTTATTTGTTTGTAATTTTTATAATTTCCAAAGGTAACTGCACTCAAATGTAAACCTTATAGTGCCAAAGACTATGTACAAGTAGGAGGAGAGGATGTAAATCATTGGGAATAAGTGCATTCTTTACACAAATATAAACGTTAACGTTACGTTACATGCATCATCAGTACAGACATGAAAAATCGTAAAATATCACGATAAAAACACCCCAAAAATTATAATTTCTTCAAATCAATAATTTATCTACACTCCTGAGTAATCAATTTTATCTTTGCGAAACCTACATGTGTCAGAAAAGGACAACACCGAAGAGGAAAACGTCAAATTCTGGAAGGAAATCTCAGCGCGCGTAGGGCATTCCGTCATTCGGCTGACGAGGCATCCATCTTGCACACAAAACCGCCTGAACCAGCGTGACCAGATGAAAATGGAACAATTCTGCTAGATGCACTTCAAAATTCTGCTAGATTTGACAAACATCTGTCAGATCACCTAAAATCGCACAAAACACATTATATATACTTAAAACAAACGGGCAGATGTTATAAAATTGACTAATTAAGAAACGCAAGGGCTATTTTGAGAAAAGGTGACGTCATTAGTACGGAGTGCTATACACTACGTTGTGGTAATAAACTGTGCAATAAGACGTACGTCAGGGTCCCAGGGAACCTCGGCGCATTAGACTGGCATGCCTGTCCCGTTTTGCAAGGGTTTGGTAAACCGTTTATTTAAAAATGTTTATTTGTTTTTAAAAAAAACTTGTTTAACACAAATCTGCTAGATTTTTCTGCTAGATTCCCCAATTTTCCAGAATTCTGCTAGAATTCTGCTAAAAAAATTATTCTGCTAGATTTTCTGTCAGATTCGTTTTTTTCAAAAAAATCTGTCAAATCTAGCCGAAAATCGGCTAAAATGGTCAGCTTGGTTCCGGATGCTAGCGGCAAACAATCTCAACAAATATATCAAAAGAGGGCGCAAATCATCAGGTCCATACAGCTGTATTGTTTAGTTCATAGCGCTTATGGTACCAGCGCAGTGGACGCAAACGTACAGCGACCGCGTAACCCGGGATATCCCGGGAGCGGGACCCTGAGGAAGTGTAACGTGACCCGGGATATCCCGGGTGCGGGACTGAAAGGGTTAAACGCCCAAGCACACATCTATAAAATATATTTTATCCTGCAAGAGCTTTTGCCTGTGAAACCGCAAACGTCCCCGTGAAGACCGCCAGCTGTTTTCCAGTAGATTACAATCTCAGTCTCTGCGGTTTGTAAACCGCAAACGTCCCCGTGAAGACGGCCAGCTGTTTTCCAGTACTGATAACGATCTCAGTCTCTGCGGTTTGTAAACATTTGGCCGCAGAACCACGAGTGTCTGGTGTGTGTTAAGTCAATGGGATTTTGGCCCAGAAAAGGAATTTTGAAGAAAAGAAAACAAATCAAAACTTTGACCTTCCGGTACGACCGGAAGCAAATGTCAGACGATTTTGACGTTAACTTTTCAAATGTTGCCTAAGCCTTGATCTATCAGATCCCAGATTATGAACATCATAGCTTTAGTATATTTTGATATACAGTCGATAGCAAATGGTCATTTTTGATACCTGATGACGTCATCATGACGTAACAACTTCTGACGTAACAACATCTAGATTCATCTACATGATAAGGTCTTTATATGTGTGAAGTTTCAAGGTTGTGTGAAATTGTTAACTTGCACTTTCGATGTAGAGAAGAGTTAAGGAGAAGAAGAAGAAGGAGAAGTAAAAAAAAAAAAAAAAACGGAACAATTACAATAGTTGTTCGCGCTGTAGCTCGAACACCTAAAAAGAAAATAGGTAATTACTTATCCAATAATTTAAATCCTTTCATATTTCAGGCAGCCTTGGAGTCGCAGAACCCAGAGGTAAGCAAGAAGAGAGCCAAGATTCTCACCAAGTACCAGAAGGCCAATGACGAAGAAGAGGAGGAACAAGTCCGCCTGATGACCATCCTCAACCGACGCCGGATGTCCGCTCAGGTCAAGAAGGATGTCCTGGAGCGGACGATGGCTAGTAGAAGCAAGAGGCGGATGGAGAGGATCGGGAGCGTCGAGGAAGCCAGCATGGAGGAACAGATCAAGGACTTCAACAAGAGACTGGCCAGCATTAGTGCGGAGATCAATGCCAAGAGCTCCCAGAAGAGGAACCGCCAACTTACTCTGAAGGAGAAGAAGGATCTTGAGCTGCAGCTGGTGGAGCAGGAGGAAAGGTTGTCTCATTATCGACGGCGGGCACAAGATGCTCTACAGGGAACCTCAGAGTTCAACAGTATCCTCAAAAAGCTGGAGGAAGAGACTCTGGATGAAGAGACTGTTGAGGACATGGCAGAGTCTGGTGAAGAGGATGTGGAAAGCATGTCAACGGAAGCTCTGAAAGGATCTTCCTTGCCGGATGTGGAACACAATGAGACATGCGATCGCAGAACAACACCGGACGATTCAAGTGAGAAAGCCGATCACAGGATTTCACCAGCTGTGCAAAGACGACTAATTGATAAGTCACAATCTGAAAAGTCCCCGAACGCTCGCTGGAGGAGACAACTGCCTGCTGTACCCGATAAGAAGGTAGAGAAACCTGTTAGAGCAAGTTATGTGCCAAACAATTTTATAAGAACTGGGGATAAGTCACCGACTGTGGATCATGAACATTCTTTGGAGGTGGGCTATTTGCGCCAACGAAGTACAAGTGATGGCTTATCCCAAGAAACTCCAAGGCCATTGCGCAACCGAAAGACCAGTATTGGAGCACAGCCTTATCATAGTGAACCAACCACAGGAAAACTGGATGCAAGTCATAGATCCGGCTCAGTGCCTCAGCTGTCCAAGTTATCACTAGAGGTTGAAAGGGGAATGCGAACAATGAAACACTCAGCTTCAAGCTCGGACATGAACCTGGTGATAAAAAGCAGTCCGACCCAGAGACGGGGTAAGAAAGAGTCCCATGTTGGAACCCCCAGCCCACCGAAACCGCGCCGTAAGATCAGCGTCCCCATCAAGATGCCGTCAATGGAGAACTTCTTCTCTTCCTCATCTCTCAAAGGGATCAAATAATCCTAGAAAGATCAGCAGCAGCAACTTGGCAAATCTAATCGGAGCGGTATCCAAAACGTTTTCCCGAAACAATGGCAGCATGAACCTTGAATCCCGGAGTCTTTCCAGTTCATCATCTTCGGTACAATTAAGCACACCTCCCTCCAGTGGATCTCCAGATATAAACGGTAACTTGCATTCTGGTGGCAAAGGCCGAAAGGTTATTAGAGGTCAGGAAGACGAAATTGATCCAGAAGTGCTACGAGATATTGAGGTAGGTTGATCAGATTGGCATTTTTGCTTGTCAGTCTATAGCAAAAACAGTTAGATTTTCCCTTTAGATTAACCCTTGTATACATGCACGGTTGTGACATTTTGAAGTATGGGTCCACTTTGTAAAGAACAACACTGATAATAGGAGGGTTAATGTAGCTGTCCACTAGGTGCACAAACGGATGAGGGCATATGTCTTCTATAGATCACTGCTGATCATAGTTGGTAAATTTCCCCATGGCAATTTCCACATGGCAATTTCCACAATGTAAAAAACAATTTTACAAGCTTTTTTCCTGATCTTAACATTGAAGACCAACAAATCTTTGAGACTTAATTGGTTCAGTACCATGATTAGACTGAAGACCAAGTGGTCTTTAGACCGGTTTTGGGACCAAGATCGGTTTCAAGACCCAAAGCACTGGGGCCAATTTCATAGAGCTGCTAAGCAGAGAAAATTGCTTACCATAACAAATTGGTTAGCAGATTTCTTTCTTTGGTGCATGCATTTTGGCTAGTAGTCTGTCTTATATTGCTTAGCAAAAATATTTGCTTAGCAAAATTCTCTGCTTGGCAGCTCTATGAAATTGGACCCAGGTGTGTGGAGTATTGACTTAAAGTTTACGCACATCCCTCATTTGTCAGAAAATGCTGATTGCGTTTCCCCAGCTGGAGAGCTCTAGAGAGCTATTTACATGTACCATACCCATGGAAAGAAGAGACCACATGAGCAGTTGGTTATTGTTTTCATTTTCAATTGTTTGTGCAGATCATTATGCTAACAAGGCCTGTGATTTCTAAGGAATTTTCCTGATTTCAGGATTTTTTACTAATCTCCCTTTGTGAAAGAAGAGAAGTTGCGACCAAGGAAAGAAAGAAGTAGCCTGTATTGTGTCCAAAACTCTAGTTTCTTGTTTGTGGAGAGTCTGTAAATCCTCAAATTAAAAATCCAGGAGGTTCAGGGGACTTTGTCCTCGAGAGCAAATGGAGACCCAGGCCCACTACCCATTTTTCAGGATTTTTTACTTTTGTCAAATCCCACCCCTGGGTAACAAGTTTCTGGAAATGTCTGATTTTTTGTTGTTGTTTACTTTGTAGGAGTTTGAGATGATGGCTCGCAAGGCACTCCAAGAAGCTGGCTGGGTCTTCAGATTGTAAACCAACGCCTCACTTGATTCTCATAATTATTCCATTTGATTGTTTCCTTAAAAAGGGAAGGTACAACTTCGGTAATAGCTAGATTATCAAATTTACAAAATTATTATCTTAAATCTTACTTGGTGTAAAGCTGGTACCAAATCAATCATCCTGAGAAAATGATTTAGTCTGAAGTGGTTTCTATTAAGTTTTGTTGATTTTAAGAAAAGTTGCTGTTTGGCATTTCAAAAGAAAATTAAAACAAACAAAATTAAACATCAAAACATGTAACCATTTGTTATTTTCTCCAAAACTTGAGCACCTATTGTGATGTTTGCACAGCTTAGTTTTATGATATATTTCTTGAAAACTAGAGGGTTGAAATGTTGTACCTTCTCCTCACAGGGTGCTTAATTATACCATGAGTAAATACATCATTTTGGGATGGTTAAATTCAGTGTTACATTATTGTGAATGGGTTAAGTACCTGGGACTGTTAAGCAGAGCTGGCACCATGCTAACAATGTGAAGGACTTATCCACCCCACAGGGTGGCATGGCCGAGCAATCTAGTGCATCAGACTTCTGTTCTGATAGCTTAGTCATCAGAATGTGGGTTCGAATCCCAGTCGCGACCATGGTACTTGTGTCCTTGAGCAAGACACTTCACTGTACAGTGCTTCTCTTCACCCAGGAGATTAAGTGGGTTACCTGTAAGGGTAGAGATGGTTATTGAGTTTGATTAGCCCTGTATACTCTCCAAGGAGCTGAGAAAGATTATAGGATTTATATTTGGCCCAGTGACCAGGGGAAATAATTAGCACATAGAGACTTTCATTCAAAGGTATTACGCGCTATATAAGAACTGTTCATTGTTAATATTATTACCCAGGACCTAGGACAATCAAAAAGGAGACACATCGGCAGCAGGCATTATAACCTCTGCAAGAATTATTTATTAAAAAAAATTGTCATGATAGAAAATTGTATTTTTTAAATATTTATAATATTTCTAAAGGCGCTATTACCAAGCTGGTATTTTTGTTAACAATTACATGCATAATTATTTAAAAAGTTATTTGAAATTTGTGCTTAGGATTAAAGTGGTGCGTATAATTTTGATGATTTTCTTGTGAACAATTTAAGAAATGATCTGAAATGGTGACAATCGACTCAAATCCATGTACTTGAAAGATTTAACACCTCCAAAATGTATCAACGGATGAAATATTTTGAAGACGCAAGACACAAACTTTAAGTGAATTTTTTACTTGCAAAGAATATGCAATATATCAGTACAATCAGAAAGAATGCCTTTTTATTATAGTATACAGCTATTAAATATATGCTTCTTTTTTGCATACATATTAATCAAATTATGAAATATTTGCCAAATGTCTATATTAATGTGCGTTTTGTACTGCAGGGGCGTGTGCGATCATTGTCAGCATATTATTTCTGTAAAAAGTGTAATTTTATTAATCAAAATTTTATAAGTAGGACCACAGCTCAACAAATATTAAAATGTTAAAATAATGCACATGTCAATTATAGTTTCTTGATCTTGAATTGTCTCATACTGATAATGAAATTACCTAATTGTTAAAACTAACTTTAGACTCGCCAAAAGGTTTCTGGTTCCCGGTCCCCGCAGGCTTTATTTCTTGCTATTTAAAACAATGTCCAATTTCAGTTAAAATTGCTGGATCGAATGGAATTCTACCGCACTGTGTTTTAAATGAACATTTGCCCGATTTCTGAGGCCTCTCTTAGCCACCATACTTTGTGTATGGGAAATTTGATCTGGTTCTAATAACTGCGTATACATGTTAACATGTATCACTTAAGAAAATATTACCAATATTTTACTTTTGTTGAAACCGACCTACATTGTATGACCAGAAACAAGGGGTAAGCATGGGCGGATCCAGAACATTTTTTAGGGGGGTGCTGAGAATCAAAAACAATTATTTTTCAGTACTACAAAAATTACAATGAAATAATCAAAGGGAGAGAAAAACAAAGCACACTGTGGGAGTGCGTTCTCCCCCCCCCTCTCTCTTTTCTTTTTTTAATTGTTTTTAAACGATTTTAGGGGGGGGGGGCTACAGCCCCCTTAATAGATCCGCCAATGACTAAGGCTTGTAGTTTTTACCACTCACTGTAAGATTTACACCAGGCCAACCTTCAAATATAATGAACGTCCAGAGCTCTGCCCTCCGACGTCTCAAACTTGACCTTTGACACATGGATTGCCCCCGTCAATGACGTAAATCATGTAAATACACAACATCCAGAGTCGCACGCTCTTATGATGTATAGACCATAATGTTACCCTAAATTGTGAAACTCTTATAAAACGTATTAGGGTTTTCTTTAAAGGGACAATACCGTCACACTCAGAGCAGACTTCCAACATGGCATGGAGTTGAACACAATGACTGACTTAAATTACTGGCTTATTTATGCAGCAATAACGGTAGTATGATCTTATCATGTGGGGTATTCATTAAAACTAGCTCTCCTGTTTTATACCGTGACGATATTGCCACTTTAATAAGAAAGCCAGTCAGAGTGAACGATTTCAAGACTGCATAACCTAAATTGCTGTCCAATAGTGTTATTTAGAAGTTTATTTATAAACCT
This sequence comes from Zoroaster sp. YZ-2022, assembly GCA_029582265.1. NCBI lineage: Eukaryota > Metazoa > Echinodermata > Asteroidea > Forcipulatida > Zoroasteridae > Zoroaster > Zoroaster sp. YZ-2022. The sequence continues at coordinate 7,832,591 of CM055836.1, forward strand.
TAGAATAGACCCTTTCAAAGTAATACTGGGGCTTGACGAGTCCCGAACCCTTCCACTGGACCACTTACATAAAATCTGTAACATGGGGAATGATTTTGCACCTTTAAGGCTGTATTTTGATAATTACCCTAAACATTTATAACGATGAATAATTCATGATATTCTATTGCCATCCTATATATACGAAACTAAAAACAAATCACGTGGGAACAGCATTGCACATGCGCAAGTGGTTGAAAGTTTGATATTCGATGAGGGCGTTTTAGTTTCGACTGGTTCCGGCTTCCTTTTCTACATGCATGGTAAGCAGCGAGTCGAGTCACTCGACCGTAGGACCACGTGATTGGCGCGCATTTTCTACAAACTAGAAAACCGCCACGAGTGAATAGGTAAGTCGTCCGAATGGTTATGTTATCAATCGATAAACATCGAAAAAATAAGTAAACGACAAGTAAAAACATCAAAATGTGACTAATTAGTAAGTATTAATAATTCATTATTGTTGAAAATAAGACAAATATTCAGTCTAGAATTTTTTTAATATATCTAAATTCGAAAATGGTCGCCCGTTTCAAAGTGATGTAGGCAGGGCCAGATTAGCCATTGGGCCGGTGGGGCCGGGGCCCAGGGGCCCTTGGCTCTCAGGGGCCCTTCGGGGAAACTGGACCGCGCGGCGCGGTACTGGGTTTGAGGCCCTGACAAGGGCTCCTGGGGCCCGGCCTTCAGGCCCCCCCCCCCCCAAAAGGCTGGAGGTCCCTGCTGGGGACCCCTTAAAGTGGGCCCTTTGAGGACCACTGCTACACCGTACTGTGAAGCAGTGGTCCTCAAAGGGCCCACTTTGAGAGGTCCCATTGAGGAGGGGCCTCAGGGGGGCCTGAAAAATGATCGGCCCAGGGGCCCTAGTGGGGGTTAATCCGTCCCTGGATGTAGGGGGCCACTTACCGCAGCCATATGGCCTCCCAATGTTTTCATTTTGTCAAAAACATTTCGGTCTAAAACATGTAAATTCATTATTATTCCCTGGCTAATAAAAAGCTCGTGAGCAGGTTACATAATAACAAACCTGTATGCTGGTTTTGCCGGTTTTAAAATGGGGGGGGGGGGGGTGAATAAGTAGGCATATGTATTAGCTTATGTGGGAAAAGCAAACGGGTCAACTCGTACCCACGCAGTATTAATATTTTTTATATATACAAAAAGAAAGATTAACTAGACGGCAGTGTTTGTGATAATACAAACACATAGGTGTTCGAGTTTTGTCAGGGCAGTGATGACGACGTCAGAATGTTTTTAAAAGAAACTTTGCATCATTATTTGTTTTAATATTAAACTTTGACTTCCGGTTTAGACAGTATAAGTAAAGGTCAAATTGGGTCATGTTTTTGTAAACATTTTTGACAATTAACAATCTGTACAATAGTGGAAAGATTGTGAATTTACCCCTTGTGGTTGTTGAGATATGAATTTTTAAAATATTAAACTTTGACTTCCGGTTTGGACAGGAAGTAAGGTCAAATTGGGGTCACCTTTGTGTAGATATTTTTCGACAATTAACAGTCTATACAATGGTACAAAAAATGTCAATTTACCTCTTGTGGTTGTTGAGATATGATTTTTTAATATTAAACTTTGACTTCCGGTTTGGACAGGAAGTAAGGTCAAATTGGGGTCACCTTTTTGTAAATATTTTTTGACAATTAACGATCTGTGCAATGGTACAAAAATTGTGAATTTACCTCTTGTAGTTGTTGAGATATGATTTTTTTAAATATTAAACTTTGACTTCCGGTTTGGACAGGAAGTAAGGTCAAATTGGGGTCACCTTTTTGTAAATATCTTTTGACAATTAGCGATATGTACAATGGTACAAAAATTGTGAATTTACCTCTTGTGGTTGTTGAGATATGATTTTTAAAATATTAAACTTTGACTTCCGGTTTGGACAGGAAGTAAGGTCAAATTGGGGTCATCTTTTTGTAAATATTTTTTGACAATTCACGGTCTGTACAATGGTACAAAAATTGTGAATTTACCTCTTGTGGTTGTTGAGATATGATTTTTTTTAAGTATTAAACTTTGACTTCCGGTTTGGACAGGAAGTAAGGTCAAATTGGTTTGAAGTATGTGTTTTTTTACCGGACAGTCGCGGGGGAGAAGTAAAAAAAGATATTTAAAAAAAAGTGTTTCGGGCTTATACCCGAACACCTAATTAAAAATGTTGACGCTCAGGTATGAAGCGACATGCGCGGATACCAGAAACCAGGGACTTTTTTTGGCCTTAGAAGCAGTTTTGCCAACATTACCAATGTTGTGTCTCCCCCCTTATAATTGTCCACCTCATTTAATCATCAACAGAAGCAGAATCCTACTGATGTGGCACACATGGTTTGGAGTATAACCATGCACAAAAGAGAGAACCTGGTGCGGCACAAATCACTTCAATGACTGTCGGTCAAGTTTGACAAGATCTGATGGATTTGGATTTCACAAGACGAGACGGGATCAACAAGACAAGATTGCGCACGGTCACGCAATGATAAGAACACAGAGATTACATCGACCGGATCGTTCAAGACAAGATCGCGCAAGACAAGAATGCGTAAGGTCATGCAGACGGGATCACGCAATGATTAGATCAGAGAGAAAAGATGACATGGACAGGTTCATGCAAGACAAGGACGCACAAGACAAGATCGCGCAAGATCACGCAATGATTAGATCACACGGAGATGATTACATGGACGGTATCAAGATTACACAAGACAAGACGAATGTTATTCAATCTTGCACACCGTTTATTCAGTTTATTCAGTGTGGTAGATGTTGAAAACACCCCGTAGCCATGTTAAGCCTTAGATAAATAGTCAAACATTTTAGGGGTGAGTTTTCAAATTGTTGTCGTCATGGTGAATTGCCAAGCTCAAATTGGTGTGCGTGCACGCTACAGCCGAAGAGATTGCTGCTGGAAGGAAGAGAAGATGACATCAGCTTGGAAGATGAGATCTGATGGACAACAGTCAAACAGTAGTGAGTCATTTTTGTTTTCTTTTGAAGGGAAGGTACAACAATTTAAAAACAAACAAAAAACAGTGTTATCTAAAACTAATACTTGGTGTTAAATTGATAATAGTATCACACGTCTCATGAAATCTTTCCAACTTTTTATCAAATTAGTAACAAATATTATCAACTGAATTTATGTATTAAATTCAAATATCTATGCTAGAATGACTACAAAGTTTGTTTGCCGATTTCAAAATCTTCATGCATTTTCAATATTTACCTGCTGAAGCTTTCAAAGGTTGATTGCTCTTGATTCCAAGTAAACATAGTCGATCGTAGAAGCAGTTTATGCCAACATTACCAGTGCTGTACCTTCCCTTTAATCTATGATGGTGACGGGGGTGGTTTTAATCGTAGGAGGGTTGAGCTCAAATTGAGCTGGCAAGAACTTGATGGCTGCAAGAGGAGTCATGGAGAAAGACCACGGGACTTTTCACTGGAAGGGATGTACCATGTGATGGAAGAGATGGCTTCATAGCTCCTAAGTGACTAGCCCAGGTGTGATGGATGGTAGTGAGTATTGTGTGTTGTGTTGTGTTGTGTTGTGTTGTGTTGTGTTGTGTTGTGTTGTGTTGTGTTGTGTTGTGTTATTTACTAACCCAAAGGGGCTTGGGTGTACTACATGCGAGAGTACCCGCGGTGTACTGGGCATGTCACAGGGTACAGAGCCCTACCTACGTAACTGTTGATCTTAAAGATGCTATCAGGCTGCACCTCCGGTATAGGAGCATGGTGCTGGTGTTATCAGAGTCGGTCAACAAACGCAGGTAGTTCCTTCCTAACAAAGTACGGTGAGTACTTGAAGGGACGCACTAGTACGGGAGTAGGGTTTCCCTCTTCGGAGGGTGGACCGGAAAGCTACACATAGCATCGTGCAAATCGCACAGTGTAGGACGATGGAATCTGACGATCATACCAGAATGTGTTGGGGCTGGTATCCTGGGACCTGCACGTGGTGGCCCTGCTGTAGACTGACCTTACCAGGATGGTGTGACCTGTTTCATAGTAAGAGTTTGACACATTTTTAACATGGCATATTATCAAAATGAAGTAAGCTGAAAAACCAAGACTCCAGTTTGGGGGCCTAAAACATTTAAATAAAAATAAAATTCAATTTAGTATTTATTTAAGGATTAATGAAACAATGATGTCATGATGCATGTGAATAATAACTTTATGAGAACAGGTCACATATTGCATTATACAATTTATAGAAATGGATGTTAATTGCTTTTAAATTAAAGGTGATTGTAAGGGAAATATGTAATATTTCTCACGAGAGAAGGAATATATCTGTAAGGTGACCTTGAAATTAAATTGAAGCCAGTTGATGGTCATTAGTTGATTGAAATGAACCAATTTTCTTTAAAAATGTTTACTTTGAGTTGGTCAAGTGTGAATCATCCTTAGAAATTATTAAGTATGATCAGATTTATTTTGAATTATCAGAAAAGGGAAAACAAATTTCATTTACAAAAATGCTGGTTATATTTTGCAATGTTATATAACACTTCTCTGGTTAGTAAAATTTACCAATTTTTTTCTTGGAAATTGCCACAACATAAATTGATTCTCGTTGTACATTGTGACATATAAAATGTGTACTGGAACTATTTAAAAAATAATATTCAATAATTGTAATTATTCAATCAGTTTGAATTATTCTCTGGCTGGAATTAGTCTGTATTTAATATTTATAGTTGTAATGTGAATATAATTATGTGTTTGAAGTTGAGGTACAACGGTTTCTGGTCTCCACGCGCGTTGCCCTCAGACCTGCGCATCTGCATTTTTAATTTTTTTAATTTTTTTATTATTATGAAGCGATGTCCAATTGCAGCCAAAATTGCTGGATCAATTTTTAATCAACTTTTTTACATATGGGTATGAACGTTTACCCGATTTGTGAGGCCTCTCTTAGTAAACCATACTTTGTGTGGGGGAAATTTGGTCCTGGCGTATACAATGTATCACGTATTTCACTGTTGGCAAAAGAAAAATTTAAAAAAAGCGCTTCACTGCATTGATTTTGAAGCTGACTGATGACCAGAAACCAGAGACTTTTTTTTTTGGCCCGAGGTATAAGATTGTTAATTCAAAAATTACCAAATTTAAATGCCAAACTAACTTATTGTAAAGCTGGTGATGGTACCTTGTATTAATCTTACCTTTAAATATTTGTTTTCGAGGTGCTGTGATTTTAAAGAAATGTAAACCCTCCTGCTACTACAAGGGTCAAAATCGGTCAAAATGTTGATATACTTGCCAAGGTATATCTAGTGCACTTAAAAGTCGAACACTGTCAAACCTTACGTGTAGTAAGTACATTTACAGGTCAAAAATGAGTCGACCGTTTTTTACTTGTTTTTTACATTGTCTGGTATTTGTTCAGGGTGGTCAAAATGACAGTCACAACCAGTCAAAAATGCCCCTGTGTTGCACATTTGGGTCAACAGTCAAAACAGGCAGTTTGAGCTCTATAGCTACTTGCCACAAAAGTGCAGCTATATCAGGAGGGTTAAGTAGTTTCCAGTTTGATATTCTGCGTTAGAATGGATAAAACCAATATTTGAATGGTTTTTTTTCTTCGAGCCGATACCATGTAATAAGCTGAAAGTTTCACTGGTTGGTTGTAGAATGTATATCTTGATGCAAAGAAAGTAAGCAGTTTTGCCGACATTAACCAATGCTGTTCCTTCCAGTTACGAGTCATTATTTCTGAGCCACCAAACACTTATGTCGTACTTATTTTTAAAATAAACAATTAATTTTTGTTTCACATTTAAATAGTTCATTAAACTTCAAAAGGCCTTAAAACATTTTTTTTTAAATTGTATTGGGAAAGATCAGATCAGAAATAAAGGATGATAGAGATAATTGTGTGGATTTTATTTGACAAAGACAATTTAAATTGTGTATAAAGGAATTTCTTGATGAAATCTGATTGTTAAATTAAGTGTTCTTACAGGTATTGCATACTGTTGTATAATATTTGATCGTTTGCATGTTACTTAGATTGGGTGTTTTAAAGCAAGATGTTTTTATTGGACTGGCAAACTGTAACACAAGCTTGTACACTTGTTTTTTGCCTGAAAATTTGTATTGCTGATTTAGTTCTACTCGCTGAATTCTTATCATATTTGGTTAATCAGATTGTGTTACATTGGTACTTGGTAATAAATCACTCATTTCATGCCCCTATTCCCTTACATTGGCATCCTTCTCTATAGCTGACTAATGGATCTTCTATATCCATAGTCAACCCACTCATCCATTGATCTTCTATTTCAATGATTTATCCTCTACCCTTTTTCTACATTACATCCTCCCCACTTGACCAATGGATCTTCTCATATCCATGGTCAACCCACGGACTCATTGATCTTCTATATCAGAGATATGTCATTTACCACTTATATACATTACATTCTCAACACTTGACCAATGGATCTTCTTATATCCATGGTCAACCCATGGACCCATTGATCTTCTATATCAGTGGTCTGTCCTCTACATTACATCCTCCCCACTTGACCAATGGATCTTATATATTGGTGGTCTGTCTTCTACCTTTCTCTACATTGGCTTTCATCCTCCCCAACTGACCAATGGATCTTCTATATCGGTGGTCTACCTTTCTCTACTTTGGCTTTCATCATCCCCACCTGACCAATGGATCTTCTATATCCATGGTCAACTCATTGATCTTCTATTTCAATGATTTGTCCTCTACCCTTTCTCTACATTACATCCTCCCCACTTGACCAATGGATCTAATATATCCATGGTCGACCTACAGACAGTGTTTTAGCCAGCGAGCCGTGCAGGCCGTGTTAGCACGGCCAGTTTAAAAAAAACACGGGCTATATTTTTAAGCACGGCTTGTATTTTTAAATCGAAGCCGTGCTAAAATATTTTAGAAAATCTATTTCAGTAAAAGGGAAATGCATGTCAATAATTTGTGATTTTATTTCATGAAAACAATTTTTGTTAACTTTGAAGTTTTCTTTTTCTTGTGGACAATTTAAAACATAAAAGACGTAACGCAGATAAATTTAATTTCACCAGTTTTTCACCTCCGTTCGATCGTGCACGCACAGCGGAGTCTCCGATTGACTTGTCACGCTTGTGGTCCGACTTTAGTCTGGTACACGTGTTGGTATAAAATCAACTGTGTATTTACATGTGCACAACCGAAACGGGGAACCAGTCCGTATTTCATAGACTTGATTTAGTCAGAGAACGTCAGTTACATCATGTCGGCCAAAAGGGGAAAAATAACAGACTTCTTCACAAAGGTATGAGCAAAATTGTCACGTTTAACTTACAACATGTACAATCAAAATACTTTGGGGTACAATGCAGTCGTAGGCCTACCAAATTTGGGTTGTGTTGCTCAACGTCCATACTGTTTTGTTTAACAATGCCATGTCATGCTGATGAGAGTTTCATGAATTTGATCGGAATTGGCATCAGAATTTCGCCGTCATTCTGCCGAAATCAACTGATCAGAAAATTACCTTGTTAAAGAACAACACCTCGTAATATCATACATAAATCCACTGGCAAATCTAAAATCATAAGAATTGAAGACCGATCTCACATGTCAAAAACATGTCAATGTGCACACCACATCGTTCGTCGACTCGTGGTGTATGTACATTGCATGGTCGGACTGTTTATGTTTGTGTACGTGTACGACTACGATGTGTGTGCACGTGCGCGCGCTGTGATGTTATGGGGCACTATAAATAGCGCAGCTCAGAGGGCTTATACGTATACATTATATGCGCCCGGGCGCCGTGTGCAAAAATAGTAAACTTGATCTAGTCACATAACACCTCAAAAAACAAGATGTACTTCAAACAAAATGGCAAATTGAAGAAAATCAGAAAAAATACAAAGGTTCATTCATATGCACGTACATTTATTTTGTTTTCTTTAAAAAAATATTAAAAATTGTAGTGATTTGTCAAAGAAAACATTTTGTGTCATATACTCATTTACATAACTAATTGACATAGCTGTAGTTTAATACTACATGTATTAACTGACATCATTAAATTACATTTTATATTAAAATACATCGAAACATAATTTCATTTTAAAAATGTAACCCTTTTTTTATATATATAATAAACACTTAATATAAACACTGGTATAAATACTAGTTTCGTGGCATACGCATTTCCAAATATATTGTGTTAACAAACTTTCTTAAAAACTTTCTTGTGATCTCAATTTATTTAATGTTCTATTCTTAGAAATTATTTATTATCAAACATCACAGTGACTACAATTATTCAGATTAGGCCCACTTAGGTAAAAATATCTTTAGGAACATTTTGACAGCTATAGCCACTTTCAATTTCATTTCAGAATAAGGCCACAGTTCAAGACGAGAATAGGGATGTACAAGACGTTCAAGAAGATTCTGATTCTGATTCTGATTTTGGTCCTGAGGATCATGTTATTTTTTGTTTAAAAAAGGAAAAAATCTAATCTAACCAAATTAGCTCATTTCTACCTGAAAAAACAGGTATCAGAAATGCATTAGAGAACACCAGAGAGCATCTAAAATAGCCAGAGCTTCCAGGGCCCGCTTAAGGACCCTGGAAGCTCTGGCTTCGACCGTGAGGGACTTCGTGCTCCACGCGCTCCTGTTGTGTGCTTCGCATACAAATTTTGGACTCCAATAAGTTGCACTCCCACTTTTTTTTTTTGCACTCCCACTTTACCAAATCCTGGCTAAAACACTGCCTACAGACCCATTGATCTTCTATATCAGTGGTCTGTCCTCTGCATTACATCCTCCCCACTTGACCAATGGATCTTCTCATATCCATGGTCAACCCACAGACTCATTGATCTTCTATATCAGTGATCTGTCGATCTTCTATATCCATGGTCAACTCGGAGACCTTTTATGTGCATAGGGATGGTCCAAAATATCATTCCGCTACCCCCCCCCCCCCCAATCTCGGTTCATTAGGATGAATACTGCTGGTTCCCAAAGTGTTATAAAAGTAACAACAATTATAACGTGTATAAAACAGTAATGGGAAAAGGCTATTATTATCTACCAAAAAAACATTTGTATTTGTAAAAGTAAAACTTGTGTTTTATAATTGGTTATGAAACGTAATTTTTGTGCAATGTTTGGAACAGACAAATTCACCGTGGCACGATTTGAACCAGCATCTGAGTTTACAATAAGGTCTTTTAAAAATACGGGTTTTGAACTTTAAGAGTTTATTATTAAGCTATATGTACAAAAGTAGAACAAATTAACCTGTACATGTTTATATAGTTAAATGTGCAAAATGGTTCTTTTAATGATTCACATGTAACTAAATGTTTTAAATTTAATATACATTTCAAAAATTATAATGTACATTGAAATTACTTGTGATGCATGTGTGAAATAAAGATTTCAAACTTGAACGTTCCTACTTCACATCAGTTTTTTCTTACTTTTGCCGTTATGACCCCTGACCCTTGAGGTCAGGGGTCAATATATATTTTTTTAACCCACCCACTCTAAGGTTTATATATAACATCCGAGGTTTTTTTTCAAGAATCAGATTGGCTCAGTGGGATAGCTCACAGCTCCCAGAATCTGGGAGCTGTGAGCTCGTGGGTTCAAATCCCATCTGCGGCATTTTTTTTTAGTCCAATTGACGGGAAATGTTTTTTTCTTTCTCAAAAATTGTGTAGGGTGGCCCTAGAACCTACAACCTTTGCATCTGAGGGCCTGTCCTCTATCTCACTCTGCTATTGACCTTTCTTAAAAATTGTAGCGGTTTTTGACCTGATGAATATTAGAATGGTGACACTTAGAAAATGTTTCACCAAATTTTTCCTGTTGATCGTAACGATATTGTACCTTTAAGCTAATATATTTGTTTATATATATATATATATATATATATATATATATATATATATATATATTGTTTCACCAAATTTTTCCTGTTGATCGTAACGATATTGTACCTTTAAGCTAATATATTTGTTTATATATATATATATATATATATATATATATATATATATATATATATATATATGTTAACCAAATGAATTTAGAAGTTAATTAATTTGGTGTTCCAAATAATGACATTGCTATTATTTGTTATGCTTTGCAGTTGGTTTCTGAACAATTAATTTGCATATTTTTTCTTTGTTTATCCGTCCATTTACAAACACTCTTCCACTTTAAAGAAAGAATATTTTTAGGTACAAGTTTGCACAAAAGGATAAGTTGCTGTGCTTTGGAGTTTTTTTAAAGGAGTATTATTTAAGGTTAAAACTCGAAGGCTTACTCTTGCAGTAAAATAAGTAAAAATCCCTGTACTATCATTTTCTAAATAGACCTATGAATGTTAATTTACTTGTATTCTTATATAATTTTGAAAAAATGTTTTATTCAAAATCTAAGAGTTGTCCACAAGATGCCTTACACTAGAATAATTTATGCTAATTGATTTTGTGTGAATCTTGTTTACCTTACTTTATTGTGAACAACAAAAATAAACATTTCCACATTCCTATTTTAAAAGAGCTAAGCTTTGTACAAGTTATTTATGGTTATTTATAATTCCATTTATTCAGTAAAACCCCAAATGCCTTTAAATCAAATATGATATTAAAACAATGTGTGACGCTCCACCACTCCCCATTTCGGGTGTTTTTTATTTCATTTGGTGGGACATGACTTTGTTTCATCCCTGGAATCTCTCTATCACTCTATCACTCTGTAGATTTATTGAGCCTTTTCTACACTACCTGGGAATGTGTTCCAATGCTCTTTTGCTGGTTGTTCCATCTAACCGAACCTTTAGCCATACTACTACACGTTTTTCTGTTTGTTCACATCCATATACAGTAACTGTCCCCCAAAGCAAATTTTCAATTCCAGCTTCGATTTGGTCGTGGATTTGTACGGATGACAAAAATGATGCAAGCACATTGATGAAGGTATATACTGCCCTCAACGGTATTGTTATATTGAATAACAATTGGACAATTCGTTTTGAAAAATCATGAGCGGAATCGTCAAAACATTTAACAGTATGCTTATACAAACTGGGATTCTTCTACACCAACATTTAAGTATTTTTAAATTGAACTCCAAATACCAACACCCCGTCTGTTCAAATGGGAGCGACCAGTGTTCGAATCACAGCATTTCTTCTTCTTTTTTCATTATAAATGGTTGCGCAATCACGACGGTTTATTTAATTAGTAGCCTATTAAATTTAATTCCAAATATCAACAGGACTGGTGGCGCAAGCTAGTGGCACTGGGTTTCGGTGCAGTCGACCCGGGTTCGAAACCCAGCGCTGCATTTCTTTTCGTTTTATATGGTTGCTCAATCACGATTTATTTAAGTCGTATTGAATTCAACTTCAAATACCAACAGGATAAATGGCGCAAGCCGTTGGTCCACTGGGCTGTCAATTGCGGTAGTTCCAGGCTGGTACGTCCGGGTTCGAATCCTGCTCCTGACACATAGAGACATGGCAGCTGCTGGCTGCGGCAATGGCTTGGGGACCGCCATGTCTCTCCCCTAAAGGTTAGAGCGTGGAGGAAATGTACGGACGGGGGAGAAAAGGAGGGACCGGGAGGGTAGCGACCTCCCAGAAGGGTGCTAAGGTGATCACCATGCCGGGGTGTCACGGACTTTGATTCATCCCAATACCTGGTCGACACTCTGACTAACTCTCCGCACTTTTTTACAATTTTTTATTTATTTTTATTTATTTTTATTTTTTTATTTTATTTTTTTAATTTATTATTATTTTATTTTTAATTATTTTTTTAAAATTTTTATTGTACAATTCCGAAGTTGCCTTATGGGATCAATGAAGCTATTTGTTTGTTTGTTTGTTTGTTTGGTTTTATCTTCTTCTTCAAATAATTATGTCTTTTGCTAAATTTCACGACAATTGGAGAATGCAAACATAGTCTATTCGAATTTAAAATGAGATCCAGGCACTTAAAAAATGTCAAGGGGGTAAGCATTGACGTTTTTTTTCACCTCGAAAACAATTTCTCTCCGATTCGGTTCAAATTTACACAGAATGAACCACTGTGTCTGCAGAATACAGCCACCGAGTTACAGCCTATTTGGACAAGTTTAAAAATTTCACAATTTTACCCATATTCTCACATAAAATATTGATTTTCTTAAAAGGTTGGAAGGATAGGCGACTCAAATTACGAAAAATGGGTTCTAGGCACTCTATTACGTCTCTCCAGAAAGTATCAAGCATTTTGAAAAAATTTCATTTTTAGGCCAAATTTGGAAAAAACGACAAGGGGTAAGCATTGACGTTTTTTTCACCTCGAAAAAAAATTCTCTCCGATTCGATTCAAATTTACACAGAATGAACCACTGTGTCTGCAGAATACAGCCACCGAGTTACAGCCTATTTGGACAAGTTTAAAAATTGCACAATTTTACCCATATTCTCACATAAAATATTGATTTTCTTAAAAGGTTGGAAGGATAGGCGACTCAAATTACGAAAAATGGGTTCTAGGCACTCTATTACGTCTCTCCAGAAAGTATCAAGCATTTTGAAAAAATGTCATTTTTAGGCCAAATTTGGAAAAAACGACAAGGGGTAAGCATTGACGTTTTTTTTCACCTCGAAAAAAAATTCTCTCCGATTCGATTCAAATTTACACAGAATGAACCACTGTGTCTGCAGAATACAGCCACCGAGTTACAGCCTATTTGGACAAGTTTAAAAATTTCACAATTTTACCCATATTCTGTCATAAAATATTGATTTTCTTAAAAGGTTGGAAGGATAGGCGACTCAAATTACGAAAAATGGGTTCTAGGCACTCTATTACGTCTCTCCAGAAAGTATCAAGCATTTTGAAAAAATTTCATTTTTAGGCCAAATTTGGAAAAAACGACAAGGGGTAAGCATTGACGTTTTTTTTCACCTCGAAAAAAAAAATCTCTCCGATTCGGTTCAAATTTACACAGAATGAACCACTGTGTCTGCAGAATACAGCCACCGAGTTACAGCCTATTTGGACAAGTTTAAAATTTCACAATTTTACCCATAATTATTTAGTCATAAAATATTGATTTTCTTAAAAAGCAGTGGTATCGATGTGATCACAAATGGTCAACGAACGGTAGGAGTTCCTTTCTGCACCATCAGCTTATTTTGGTATTTGTTAGAGGTGTGTGACATCTGCCATTCAAAAGGACAACAAATGACAGAAATGAAATGACCTTGAGTTTAATACTTTATTGATTGAAATTTACGTCAATTTCAATCAATATAATATATAAGCCACATAGCAATCACAATTTTTCAAATTTGCGACTTGTGATTCATTGTCACAGACAGTCACATTTGGTCATAACTGAGAGGTGATCAACCTTGACCTCCTTGTCGAATCTGCACTGTAGAACAGTAATTTATTGTAGTGATCATGGGGGGAAAATTCCACCTTTCCAATAATTCATAGAATTGCACTTAGTGAACTTGATAGAATGATCACGCAATGTTATAATTAAACATTATTTGTACTCTGTAAGGAGTGACACCTTTGGTAATTTTTAGGAACAATTTCATGATGATCAACAGGGCGTGGAAATCGTAGTGCTAGTTTTAGATTAACTTGCTGAGTGAAATAATACACCACATGAGGTCATATTACTGATGCTGCTGTATAAATGAGCAAGTTATTTTTAGTCATGGTGTTCATCTTTAACTAGGACACCAATTTCCATGCCATGTTGAAAGTCTCCTCTGATCATGAAAATATTGTACATTTAAGTTAGTGATCATTTACTACCATCCAAATGAATAAAATTAAGTAATGATTTAATGTGATATAAAAATTAAAAAATTATTGGAATTTTATATAGTAAAAAGAGAAGAAACTGAATGTATTGAATGCTTCTTGCTGGGGAAAATGTTAGCTTATGCTAAAATATATTTCGTAGATAATTACTCGTACCTTATTCAGCAAATTGTTTTTACGTGAAGATAAATGATTGTATCATCCAAATGAATAAAATTAAGTCATGGTTTAATGTGATATAAAAATGAATTTGAAGAATTTGCTAATTCTAAAATTATTGGATTTTTAAATTCGTAAAAAGGAGTAAAGGTTGAAACTTATTGAATGCTTCTTGCTAGGAAAAATGTGTTTGCACAAGATGCTAGCTTATGCTAAAATATATTTAGTAGATGCTTTGCATTTAATTACTTGTACCTTATTCAGCAAACTGTTTTAACATGAAGATAAATGATTGTATCTAGCACTAGCAATTTGATTTTGTCGTATCACCTATTTATGTCCAAATACAGTTTTAAATAAAACAGTTTCGTAAATGATTTTGTGGATATCAGTAGATGATGACTTCTGATCCTTCTCTTATCCCTCTCCTCCTCTGTGAATTTGAAACAAATAAAAACATTACAAGGGGTAAGTCTTACTCTCATGTGAACAGAATCAAAGATTCAAAAGTCTTGGAAATCTTTTCTTTAAATTTGCTTATGTGAAAAAAGTTTGTTTAATTATGTCAATTTCAAAGAGAAAAATTGCAAGACTTGCCCTTTGTGATTTTTTTTTTACATTTTAGAAAAGTGCAAGACTTTTTACAAATTATTCAAATTTTCTCAATTTTTTGTGTGGAAAGAATGTCGTATCCAACTGCCACTTTTAAAGGTCCTAGGAAATAGAAATTTTTAACAGTGAAAACAATAAAGTATACCTATTGGAACATATATTTGTCATTTGTCTATTTTATCCCCGCCCCTTTGCACCATTAAAAAAATAAATTCTGAAATTAGGGGGGCGCCACGCTCCTCCCCTACCTCCTCATTATCATATTATAATCCGCAAATCCGTGACGTAGACCTAGGAAGGTCCAGCACTGCCTGCGATGAAGTTTCAGTCAAGTCGTACTCAAAACCACTGAAGTTGATGTGTCATATTAGATCTTCTTTTCAGCTAAATTTAGTAGATATCCCATTTTGGGGAAATGCCTTGTAGGTGTGTTGTTGCTGGGTGTAGCAACACCACAAGGAAGGTGTCAGCCTTCACCGATTTCCACCAGACCCTAAATACAGGCGAATTTGGACGGCGAGTGTGAAGCTGACCAGGGCGAAATGGTCAGGACCAACGGAGCACTCTATGATATGTAGCGCTCACTTTGAGCCAACATACTTTGACCGGGGCTCCAGAGCCAGTTTGGCATGAGATTTAAAGCCATGCTGCGCCCTGATGCAGTACCAACAATATTTCCCTTAAGTCAGAAGGCCAAGAAACGTCCAGAAAAGAAAAGAGTAGCTTTCTTGAAGCGAGAAAGTCTCAGGGTAAGTTGCTTTGTTTTCCGTGTAACTTACATGTGTATGTGCACCCACAAGCAATAGGCTTATTACTAACGTTAGAGGTCGATTGTTACACTTCGCACACCACATTAACGCTAAAAATGTCGTTTCATTGTGAAGTCACTGAAGATGTCATTGTACAATTCTTTGACAATGTTAATTATGTGTGTGATTTTGGATCTTGTTTCAAAATCATCGAGTGCAGAATTATGTTTTGAAACGGTCATAACGACGGCTTACAAATTCACCAATGACTCCTGGCCATGTGTATCCATGCCATTGATTCGACGGGGCCTTGCGCTTCGTTTTACGGTAGAGCCTACAGTACAGATTTATCGGTGCTATACGGTCATGTTTACTATGCAACTTGCAAGTCGTGTGCACATACACTGTACATGTGTACGTTGCGCACAGTTTATGACCCTTTTTTTATAATCCCACGGTTTAACCATGGAGCAACTAAACACAATGGCAACATTGGTGCCTAACATTGGAGCTTAGTTTATTCATGGTTTATTGCTCCTAGGTCTACGTCACGAACAGCGCCACCGCGCGTTGGGCAGCATTTGAAATTAGATGAGGCAATTTTTGTAAAAATCAAATTAAAAATAATTAGCCCAATCCAGACATAAATTAAACGTAAAATCGTTTTTTATTCATATCAATTGATAAAATAACAAAAGAAAATAAATAAGCACAATTTGACTCTTCCTAGGACCTTTAAAGGTTTTTGGGGGCATTTTTTGCAGCCACTAACAACTAGTTAAAAAATTATTCCATCGATTTTTGGGGGTACAGAAAGTGAATACTATCTTTAAAATCCACTTTTATGATGGTTTTCGGACTTTATTTCCCTTCTAAAAACATCATCCCCTTCAGAAAATAGGAGGATCCTTTTATAGTTGCCACTGCGCATGTACAGGGGAGTTGACAAGATCAGACTGACATGACTGGGGATGTCATCGTATACCAAAAATGCCTGATTTTTCATGAAATAAATATCCTGGAATAAAATTTGAAGTATATGTTCATCATCATCCATATGTTCTCCATGTTTACTGGGTAGGTAAGATTACATTATTGGTTATATTGAATGAGAAAAAGTGGCGGTCAGATATGACATTCTACCTTTAAAAAAAATTAAATGGGCTAATTATATGAATAAAAATTACAAGGGGTAAGTCTTGCCAATTTTTGTCATCAAGATTTTGGCAAATTATACCCACAAAAAAAAAATCACAAGGTCTCCAATTGATGAAATTAAGGTCTTATTTTTAACCATTTAGGCCTATATCATTTTTCATTTCACATTTGGTCCAATTTCATGTAAACTTATCTGGGATTTTGCTCGCAATTTTATTGAAAATAAAGCATTTCTGCCATGGAATATATTCGATAAAACTAAAACAGCCGTAGGTTTGTATTGCAAAGGTTGAGTCGGGTGGGGGCGCTGTTTGCGCTCCGCTCCACATGCACTGCACTCCATCCGATCCAGATCCAGCTCCAGTAATTGCAGTAGGACCGTGGATGAAAAAGGGTTGCGAGCGCTACGATCGATCCATGGTATAGTCATACTCTGGTACATGGTATGTAGGTTGTTGGTGTATGATTCGTGATCACATTGTGCGGACAGAATCGAACCCAAAACAAGGCAAGAATTGGTCAACACAGTGTACATGTAAGTTTCAATTTTTTTTTTAATTATCAAAGGCGTACACGTTATAACAATACAGGGAAAGAATGTCGTATCCGACTGCCACTTTTTAAGGGTTTTTGGGGAATTTTTTTGCAACCACTAAATAACCAGTAAAAAAAGATTGTTGGTGGTATTTGATCGTCCATGTACGTAATTCGCCGCACTCGTGAAATGACGCACCTACATTTGGCTTAGCATTTCTCGGAAAACTTACAAAATTATGGCATATTACTGGTTGCATAAACTTATCCAAGTCGTGCTTGTTACAGAAATAAAAATTATAGTTAAATTGTATGATTTACTGGAAAGTTAGTGCTTGTGAAAGTGGAAAAATTGTTTAACCACTGATTTTACTAGATACAAATTTGAAATAGTAAGAGATTTACATGACCTCATTTTTTTTTCCACGAACATCTGTGATTTTATTGTTCTATGCCGTCTGTAGCTGTGGTGACCGCAGCCCTACTACCTGACTTTTACAACTTCTGTCATTAACGGACGGTAGTAGAGCTGCGGTGAATGCCCATAGTAGTCCTTTATGGACAAGTATCGATATCGAGCAGGCAATGTTCCGTTCCCCAAAAAGGTGTCCCAAACATGAGAAATGCTCCTCAAACTCACCTCCAAGATTCTATGCCACCTACAGATGCCTCTTCTGAAGTTTAAAACCATGCAACTTGCATTGGCGAGATTTTACGGACATTTTAAGTTTGGAAAAATGCAAGATTGAACTAGTAAACATGGAAACTGCTGGATTTCCCAACAATGCATTAGCGCGCATACAATGACCCTCCTGCTACAGGTAAAAGCGAAAAACAGGCAGTATAAGCCACCTAGCGATTTTAGCATACCAACTACATACATTTGATGCGCTAAAATCGCTAGGGCTTATATACTGCCTGTTTTTCGTTTTTACAGTAGGAGGGTCATTGTGTCGCGCCAATGCATTGTTGAAATCCAGCAGTTTCCATGTTTACTAGTTCAATCTTGCATTTTTCCAAACTTGAAATGTCGTGAAAATCTCGCCAATGCAAGTTGCATGGTTTTAAACTTCAGAAGAGGCATCTGTAGGTGGTAGAATCTTGAGGTGAGTTTGAGGAGCATTTCTCATGTTTGGGACACCTTGGGGAACGGAACATTGCCTGCTCGACATCGACATTTCTGTCTATAAAGCGACTACTATATATTCACCGCAGCTCTACTACCGTCCGTTAATGACAGAAGTTGTAAAAGTCAGGTAGTAGGGCTGCGGTCACCACAGCTATGCCGTCTGTGGAAACCAAAATATATGAATGCTTTGCATTTGCAATGATCTTTTAAAGAAATACTGATCCTCAAAATGGACACATTACTTGTAGAAGAAGCGAACGAAGACGACTTAATTTGTTGGTGTTTATTTCGACGGTAGTGGAAAATTATTGAGAAAATGAATCATGGTTATGAAAAGAAATCTTTTATTTGACAAAATGTTAACAGCATTTTTACACATTTCAAAGTTTAAAAGTTCTTTTTGCAAAAATGTTAACCACCTTCCATTTTATTGGTCTTTCAAGAATATTGATTAAAAGTTTTGAGAGCTTCTTCAAATTATACCATTTTATCGCTCAAGACGTCCACGCGTATGATCATGCATTGAAATTCCGCATTTTGCAATAGAATCCTTCACTGAAACAAACTGAAACACCAAACTGCTAATTTCATTTGTAAGTTACCGTCCAGTTGATTATGTAACCTTAGGTGCGTCATTTAGGGTAAATTGAGGATACAGAAAGCAAAAACTATCTTTAAAATCCACTTTTATGATGGTTTTCGGACTTCTAAAAAAATCCTCCCCTTCAGAAAATAGAAGGATCCTATAGTTGCCACTGTGCATGTACAATGACCGTGTTGGTCACTAATTGGGGAGTTGACAAGATCAGACTGACATGAGGAAGTCATCGTATACTAAAAATGCCTGATTTTTCATGAAATAAATATCCTGGAATAATTTGAAGTATGTCCATCATCATCATCCATATTGTCTCCACCTTACTACATGTATGTAGGTAAGATTACATTATTGGTTATATTGAATGAGAAAAAGTCACGGGGCGGTCGGATACGACATTCTACCCAATACAGTATAGATACAGTGCAATGTGTTTATTTTTTCGTAAAACATGCAATATACGTTTTTTGTACACTCTAGTCTCTGTATAGCGCTTATGTGAATAACATAATAGGATCATCCTAGCTAATTTGAATGAAGGAGGCTATTTTAATTTGATTCGCCCCATGTACAAAACAATTTAACGATGGCTGTTTGATGTGTACACAGACTTACTGCATTTAAAATAAAACGAGTCTGTGCACACATCAAACAGCTGTCATAAAATTGTTGCGTGTGCAAGATGATCTAAATTAAAATGGCCGCCTTCTTTGAAATCTGGGAAAGAATGTCGAACCCAACCTTCACTTGTGCACGATGTCTTTTGCATGTGTTTTAGCAGACAAATAAAAATAATGGCCAACAGCTCATTTGATGTGCATACATTCATTGCTCAAAATCTTCCAAAATATTTCCATTCCTCCCTTCACTACATTTGGGTAGAATGTCGTATCCGACCGCCACTTTTTCTCATTCAATATAACCAATAAAGGAATCTTACCTACATGTACCTCGTAAGGTGGAGAAAATATGGATGATGATGGACATATACTTCAAATTATTCAAGGATATTTATTTCATGACAAATCAGGCATTTTTGGTATACGATGACTTCCTCAGGCATGTCAGTCTGATTTTGTAAACTCCACAATTAGTGACCAATACAGTCATTGTACATGCGCAGTGGCAACTAATAGGATCCTTCTATTTTCTGAAGGGGAGGATTTTTTTAGAGGGGAAATAAAATCCGAAAACCATCATAAAAGTGGATTTTAAAGATAGTTTTCGCTTTCTGTACCACCAAAAATCGATAGAATAATTTTTTAACTGGTTAGTGGTTGCAAAAAAATTCCGAAAAAGCCCTTAAAAAGTGGCGGTTGGATACGAAATTCTTTCCCTACATTATCCTCTATCATCTTTGAAAGGAAAATCTGTGATATTTGGTCATATTTAGAAATAAAAATGTCGGTTG
This sequence comes from Zoroaster sp. YZ-2022, assembly GCA_029582265.1. Lineage (NCBI taxonomy): Eukaryota > Metazoa > Echinodermata > Asteroidea > Forcipulatida > Zoroasteridae > Zoroaster > Zoroaster sp. YZ-2022. The sequence goes on from CM055836.1 coordinate 7,852,843, forward strand.
AATTTGACATTCTTCCCAAAATCTGCAAACTGCCGACTGTCGAACATTTTCAGTCCCATATGTCATGAAATTTAAATGTAATTAAAATCACAATGTTTTTTTAGCCGCTTTGAAAGTTCAACATGTAAGGAACATATATCTAGTGTGTCAAAATAGTTGCAAATATCATCAATTTGAGTGCCAAGAATTTACAAAATTGAGACTGTCAGTGTCAATGGAGCAAGTGTGTGGCTAATGATTCAGGTCCATGACACACTAGTGGGGCTGGGCTAAATACATAATGTATGACAAAATCAGATTTTCATTTAAAAGATGATAGAGGACATACTTACAGAGAGAAAAATATAGTCAAATGAGGATTGGAAACTATATACTGGGACATTTTGAGCAATTAATGTGTCCACATTCGGTGAGATATTGGCCATTTTGTCATCTGCTTAAACACATGCAATAGGGATTTGAAATACCGTTCTGGCATTCTACTTATTTTTTATTGTTTTGCCAATTACAAAATGTTATATTTCATCAGCCCTTAAAATGCAAACTTGATTTTTATTTCACAGATTGAGTTGGGAAGAAGGGACAACAGAATATTCTTGTTTCTGCCACCATTGCCAATGATGACATCACAGAGTTGATGTGTCTATATTACTGAAGGAAGGATCATTGGTTTCAGCTCAACCAACAACTGACAGCTACCACAGCTCATCAGCCTTCAACAGTCTTGTCATCTTTTATCATCTATTAGGTAGGTTCACAGTTGTACCGTGTCAAAAAGTCTCCGATTTCTGGTCTCCACGCATCATCTAAGACCCGTGTGGCAGCATTTATAGTTTTCTTTGTTTTTGCTATGAAACGATGTCCAATTGCAGCCAAAATTGCTGGATTGATTGTAATTCTGCTGTACTGTTTTTTAAACATCTTTTTCACATAGGGTTATGAACCTTTGCTCAATTTGTGTGGCCTCTCTTATGTATGGGAAATTTGGTCTGGTCCCAATAACCAGACATTTATCACTTATTCACAAAAACAAAAGCGCGTCACCACACCGATTTTGAAGCCAAACTATGACTAGAAACCAGTGACTTTTGTTTTGCCTAGAAGGGACAATCAACAGGGCATGGAATCGGAGTTCTAGTTTTACATTAACCCAGTCACTGAAAATAATACCCCACATAAGGTCATGTTACCATTGCTGCTGCATAAATGAGCCAGTAATTTTTAATCAGTGTTCTTCTTAAACTAAGTCACCGATTCCATGCCTTGTTGAAAGTCTGCTCTGATCGTGATGATACTGTCCCTTTAAACGGAATTGGCAATTACCAGGTTATTAATTTCACAACCTTTTCCACGAGAGATTTTATCCAAAATACACGTGAATATTACATTGAATTTGGTGCTTTTAACTCCCTTCATTTGATGACACACTTCATGTCATATTTGCTGGTGTGATACGCAAGTGTGAACCTAAACATGTGCCGTGACACGATCTACGCGTTCCAAAACAATTATGCAGTATAAAGGAATTGAGTGTGTCATGCATTGTGCGTTTATACATGTATGTAGCATATTATGCCAATGTACCATCTACAATTACAAGAATTATCTTACATGTATGTCAAAGAAGTGAAGATGTAAGGCTGAAGTTTGTGCCACTACTCTGGGGATTGAGATTACTTTTTAAAATGTTGACAATAAATTAGTGATGGGGACGGCTGACCAACCAAAACTGCACTAATTGTTTATACAAAATTTTCTGGCAAACCAACCAACTATTTTGGAAGAATTTTCCACATATTTTGTTGTTCTAGACTTTTTTTTTGGCTGCATTGGTTATTAAACAATCCATTGCAGAAATTTTATTGATGAATGCTTTTTGATTAAAAATGTACATGTATGCATATTGTGCCATTTGCCGACGATCTACATGTAGTTTGTGTGGATGTCAGGTGCTGACTTTCGGTTAACCGACCATGAAAGATTTGGTTAAACTGTTAGTGAACTAACTGGTAACTCCCAGCACTAGTTTGTACATGATCATGTTTCATCCAATCAATCTTAACTGTTTTGGGCATAATTTACAAATCATTATTTTTTATGCCATTTTCAAAAATACACATGTGTGTTTTTCAAATGTGTAATGTTCCCTGTTTCATTGAAGCATTCATTCCTGAAAAAAAACTTCTGGAAATGAGTTACTTTTTTATACAGTATATTTTGCTCACAAATGAGGACTCAACTGAAACAAAATTTTAGTCTGCCCATCGTTTTGGGTGTTTGTTTGAAAATAATGAATAATACAATTTTCAAAGCTGGGCCAAAATTCTGACAAGAAACTAATCAACTTTCATTGGACTTACATCATGCATACAATTCTCACCATTTTGTGAAGAATGAATGTCAAATGTTCAATGTGTTGACTTACATCATGTACATGTAGTTGGAATGTTGTTCAGTATGGGAAAGAACACCGACCTCTGTAATCTTGTATAGGGGATCATAATTTGAACATGTTCCCAATTTCCTCCCTAACATGTGGTTCAATTGAGCTAAAAAAATATTAGATTGGTTGCTACACATAATATTGATCCTCTTCAGGGATGGAGGTATACGCATGTATTTATCTTTTACCAATAGTGCATGGGCTTAAAGGATAGAAACTAATTTGAACCTAAATGAATAGCTAATTGTCTGCTAAATACATTACATTGTATGTACATGTATGTAAGTTAATTGACTCAACTTATTTAGGATTCTGGGCAATAATTTTACTTTTTCTTAAAAAAATAGCAACTTAGACAAAACTATTAGATTATAATTCTGCCTGAATTGTTATAAAAACTTTGTCCTCTATTGCCTTGTGTTACAAAAAAATATTCCTCACTAAAACAAGCCAGAGTTGACGTGGTCTTCCTTTAAGAATCTTCACAGATTGATTTCTGTGTAGATTCATTAATAAAGGCCAATTTTTTTTATATTTCATGCAAATCAGCATTTCATCCAGTGAAGTGACAAGTGCCCAATTATTTACCTTTAAATCTTCTTTGATGTTATAGGTGATGGGGATTCCCCCTCCCCCCCACACTTGTAACATTTGTGGTTGTGATGGCGATGCCTGTTTGTGGAAAATATTATGTTGTGTATATTTACTTTGTTTTTTCTTATTGACCGCAGTGTGGATTTACTATTGATCATCAATCCTGCATTACAAGATAAGCGTGAGACGGATGATGCCCTACAACCTGGAGGAGACTTAACCACCTCTACTCTAAAGTGTTGGAAAATGCAAACATGTTGCTGCTCTCTTCTTGGAGTTTTAAGGAGAATACAACATGTGAATGCAACGAACAATAGACTTATCCATCTTATGTGCTTCTCCAGGAAATGCATACATGTAGGAAGTTTTGGCGTATGATGAAGTGCAGACTAGCAGAGTACCTGATCCCAAGATAATTTGGAGACGTATGGTACCCAACAACAGACTAAACCTCCTCTTCTCTAGTGTTGGGAAATACAAACATATTGCTGCTTGTCTTCTTGGATCTAAAGGAGAATACAATGTGTGAATGCAACGAACAATAGACTTACTTCCACCTCATGTGCGTCTCAAGGAAATTTAAAAAGCAAGAGTCGGCATGGATTTCCTTTGAGAGTCTTTGATGCGGGTAAGTTTCATCAATGATTTAATGAGGTAGATTACAGTTTTTTTGTAAGTGTGCATTCAAAATATTGGAACTTTGATGTAATATTCCTTCAAATGTCCATGAGACTATGGCAGTGATAGTGGTGAATCTAAAAATTTGAAGACGAAGGTGATTCCTTCTTTTTGTAAAGGGGCTCGCAGTGGTACCCCTGCTTTAGATTGATTTCTGGTTTTGATATGGTTGTATTCTCACATTTTGAAAATGTAATAATTTAAAAAAGTACAAAACTGTCTCATCATCTTACAGTAGTTTCCAAAAGTGAAATTCTAAGAACGTGTTTTTGATAAAGATCCTGTTTTTGATAAAGATCCTGCTAGTTCATGTAGGGCACCAACTGTCAACTCTAAGTAAACTATCATGTTTTGAAAATGCATTTAACTTTATTTTTCATGTACTGATTTTCCTGCAGTAGTTTCAGCAATCTTACTTTTTTATTGTTTGTCATCAAACTATTACATGTATCTTGATTTGAAAATTCATGTACTGATTTGCCTGCAGTCATTCAGCAATCTTACTTTTATATTCTATCAGTTTGTAAACAATGTATTTTAACTATTTGCCTGCAGTCATTCAGCAATCTTACTTTTGTATTCTATCAGTTTGTAAACAATGTATTTTAACTATTTGCCTGCAGTAGTTTAACTTCTATCTCTAATGTACAATGTTCTTTCTTTATCTGTATTATATTAACTGTAACATCCTTTTATTATATGAGACAATGGTTAAATAAATGACAAGAGTAACAAACCAACTATACTGTATAAAGAAATGTTTTATTCATTCTTGACCGAGTCCAAAAAAGAGATAGGGATTTTGTACACAAACACTACTAAAAAGGCAATGGGATTTTGTACACGTTTTGTCGATAGGTTCTGCGCGTAGGGTCCCTTCCTTGCGCGGGTGACATACACTCCCTGTACGAATCAATTTTACTTGATTTGTACAAGGAGTGTATGTCACCCGCAAAATATTTTACATAGCTGAAATAAAAAGCAACATATAAAGTGAATTTAACAACAAAATATTTAAATTGTACATTTTCGAGACAGCAAAATCTTCTGCACCAAGTTAATTCTACCCTCATTTGAAAAACAAGATGTAAGGAGGATTAACATACAAGTAAATAATGTGTACAATTTGGTGGAAACGTACAAATCATACTGTTAACAAGATACAGAAAGCATAAGTCAAATAATTTAGTAAACAGTTTTCTTAAATTCAAGCAGGGTGAGCAGTCGCTTCTTGAGTTTATACAATGTGTATACATATCAAAAATAAACACTTCACTTTTGTTTTTTGGTGTAAGGAGAAGTGTACATATTTAAAATGTGCAATTTTCATGTAAAATAATACTTTGAACAAGATAGAGAAAGTAATTAATTTGAATTTAGGAAAGAGTTCTCTTTCTTAAATTCATGCAGGGTGACCAGCCGCTTCTTGTGTTAAGACATGCAGTTTTAAAAATCTGAAACTTTTACATTCATCGTATAGCATTGGTAACTCGACTACATTTTTAAGAAGCGAAATAATGTTTTCTTTATGAAATCAGGAAATAGTTCTTTCACATTACATGTACCATCATACAAATCTGGAACTTTGACAAGATATTTTTATCAATAAAGCCTTAAAGAATATATAGCACTAAGCTTGTTTTACTACACTGGTCTATGAGTATTATTTTGTAGTACAGTGTACTGGACCCCAAATGAATGCCTAGGACGTTAGGGTTAACAAAACTTTAAATATAGCACCGATTACTTTCAGTTCAAATTCAGAAAACACATTAGAATGTTGCTACATATGCATCAGGAACTTTTTAACAAGCGAAAGGTATAGAATTGGTTATTCTATATGGGTGCACACTAACATTTTTAATTTAATTTAGGAAAGAGTTCTCTTTCTTAAATTCCACACAAAGATGAAAATTTAACATATTTTTATTATTATTCTATATAAAAGTTGAACTTGATTGGGCGGATCCTTCATCACTGCTTGTACATTTGTGTTGTTGCAGTAGGTATCCCAAGATGAAGCGAACATATTTAACACTGGGTTCATCAGTAGGTTACTGCAGGAAATGACTCGTCTTAGCGGTGGCAAGCATCCCTACAGGAAAAAACAACAAAATGAAAACTTATTTAAAAAATAATTCTTGAATAACTGCAATGTTCCAACAAAACTTTGGTTGTAATTTGTGCATAGCATTGGTAATTCTCAAAAATTAATGCTAAGGTTCTGTAATGTTTTAGAAAAGAGTTATTCGCTAGATCATAACAAGGTGTACTCTGCAATTTGGTCATATAAGACTTTAAAAGTATTTGAGGATCAACTATCATACATGTTAATGTTTGGTCTTCATCGACACCCTGTACTTAAATTGCTACATAAATATGAAGTGAAAACAGAATGTTGGGAATGCCAACAGGAAATAAATGTATTTCCTAAGAAATTCTAATCTGTGTTCCAAATTGTCAAGTCCCTGCTCGTGATGACTACACCATTTCAAAGATCTTCTAAAGACCAAATGCCTTTTAAGTTACACATTTATTTTAACACTCAAATAAACTCCCTTTTATCAAGGTTGGTGACCACAGACTTCAACACCCTCCTGTGGCACTGCTACATATAATCCATAAAACTAAGTATTTTCTTATTCCCTTATATTGTACTCTTAAAAGCAATGAGACATTCAGATTAATACATTTAAAAAAAATTCGCTTGAAAAAATAGCAACATTATCTACCTAATGGGCATTAGACTTGTGTCCCTGAGCAAGACAGTTAACTATAATTGCTTCTCTTCACCCAGGAGTATAAATGGGAACCTTTGAGGGCAGAGATGGTAATTGTGTTTGATTAAGCTTGTTGCACTACTTATTGGCAGCATACTCCCAGGGAGATGAGTTGGTTCTAGGAATGATTAGCTGGCCCGATGATAGGGGTAATAATGTTGATGTGCCACTGCATGATGGAATTGAGCAATATATAAGAAGCCACTGTTATTTCTACATGTAGGTTCCAACAACTAAACTATGTAAACATTAGTGTCATTTAAATCCAGTTTCAATTTAAAAAAAAACTTGCTTCACAACTGACCTGATGACTACATGATTTTTGGAATCCCTTCAAACTAACTTCCATTTTGTGATTTTATAAGTAATTCCTGGAATCTAGAATTTCAAATAATTGTTCAGCTCATTTCAAGAACATATGTGACCCGCTCTGTGGAAATGTTAATAGAGGTGTGTAACATATTGCATTATGGAATTATGCCAATTTCAATAATTTGCATCATTACACAATTGAATTCTTGGGAAAACAAATGACAGAAATGAAACAACCTACTCACAATAAATTATTAAAGCCACATAGAAATCTCAATTTTTCAAATGTGCGACTTGTGACTCATTTTTCACAGAGCAGGTCACATATTAAAAATGCTTTTAGATTTGTTTGCTTTCATAATGGCCATGAAGCGCCTTGGTTTTTTTACACATAGTTCAGTGGCCAACACTGCATTACTTAATCAGATTAAGGATTTTGGGTCATCACGTTGCAGTAAATGTCAATAAAACTTGGCTGGATTCTATTTCTTCATCAGTAAAGACCAATATTAAATGTACTCAAAGATGCTTGACATTAGGGAAGGTCTGACTTAACCCTAACTCCCTAGGCATTGTACTAAAACAATAAAAATCCTTCAAAATCCTACAACTGGCTTTGTTGTCTAGGGAGTTAGGGTTAATGCACAATTCTTGATTTCACAGATGTCAATTGTGTTGATGACATCTGCCTTACATACAAATGATAATTTATTTTTGCATTCTCAAAAAGAATTACTGCCTGTCAGACTAAATTATTATACCCTAGATAATACAGGATGTTTGGAACCATCAAGTTTAGATAAATTCAGTGCCATTGAACTCGCCCTTTTAAAATAAAGTGCAAAACCTGCGTAAGTCTATATGAATATTTACATTTTTTGTGTAGTGATACGTTGCATAGCTTAATTTAAGAGCAACACAGTTGATATGGGTAAAACTTGTAGCTTTGCATGGTAATATGAATACTCAATTCTGCTTTATCTTGATCAAAATCCTTATCCAACTCCTACAGATTTACAGCCACATATGTCTGAATGTGCCCTCTTGTGACGTTTTGCCAAAAAACTGATTCCCACACTGAAACTAAAGTACATGTACTTTCATGAATTTATGAAGGGACCAACCCATAAATTAATTTTGGGAAATTATTCATGTAAAACCACGCTCCTCATGAATTTATGCTATTAAAGTCTTGACTCCAGACTGGTTGGTTCAAAGAGAGAAAGTCTACTTGTAGAAGCAGCTTTACTGGCATTAAAATACCCATGTCATACCTTCCTTTTAACTTACTAAACCTGATGGATAGAATGTTGAATACAACCGCCACTTGTCTATCCAAATATCACAGATTTTCCTAAACCCTAACTCCCTAGACAACAAAGCCAGTTGAAGGATTTTGAAGGATTTTTATTGTTTTAGTACAATGCCTAGGGAGTTAGGGTTAAACGATGATAAAGGACACACTTAAGGAGAGGAAAGTGTAGTCCTGTGAGGATTGGAAATGATATTTTGGGAGATTTTGAGCAATGAATGTCTGCACATCCAGTGACATGTTGGCCATTTTGTCATGTGCTAAAACACATGCTTAGACATTGTACACAAGTGGTGGTTGGCTTAGACATTCTTTCCACCCTGACAGCAGTTGTGAATAACAATATTCAAAGCATAGTTTTGACCCATGGGGGTCGTAGCCACAACCCTGGAGGTGTTTATCTTGCAGTTTTATTCCCTCCTCAGTTGGTAAATTATCAAACTTTATTTAACAGGGAAGGTACAGTATTGGTCATGACCTGAACACAAAATGACCACATTATTATCTGAAAGCTAACTTGATGTGAAGTTGGTAAAGGTACTGAAAAACAATGGAGTAAAACACCGGTAACAGCTTTGTTCTTTTCTCAACGTGGGAACCTATTGTGATGAAACTCATAGGTTAGTTTTATGATTTATATTTCTTGAAAACTAGAGGATTGAAATGGACGTACAACAGTGTTTTAGCCAGGATTTGGTAAAGTGGGAGTGCAAAAAGAAAAAGTGGGAGTGCAACTTATTGGAGTCAAAAATTTTGTGCGAAGCACACAACACGAGCGCGGAGCACGAAGTCCCTCACGGCCGGGGTCCAGGACTCCAGGGCAGCCCACTTAAGGACCCTGGAAGCTCTGGCTATTTTAGATGCTCTCTGGTGGTCTCTAATGCATTTCTGATACCTGTTTTTCAGGTAGAAATGAGGTAATTTGGTTAGATTTTTTCCTTTTTTAAACAAAAAATAAGTTTAGCAGAAAATACAGAATGTGCAATAGTCCACTAATTTTGCATAGTGATAGCCATTAGTAATTAAAAAGCTATAAGAAAAAAGAAGCAAACAATGACAAATAAACTATTTTAAACACCTTTTCATAACTATGTAAAAGGCAAGTTCAATATCATGACACTGAAAGACAAAGTATAATACTTTTATAAATAAACCAGGTTTATACAGTTAGGGTGGTTGGTTAGGGAACACGTTACAAGTGTATGCCACTTAAAATATGTTTGACAATCTTTTACAATCTTTTACAATAAGTTCTTTCATTTAAAACTTTTTGTTTTTGTTAAATGAAGTTGTACACAGTCACAATGAAAAATATTTAAATTTCATTGCCTATGAATGGCAATACTGGTAATGACAAGATTTAAATAAAAAGTAACGAGTTGCTTGGAGTTTTGATAGGTTACGAGTAAGTACTAAAACTTAAAAATGACAAAAAATCATATATTGGGATACTGGATGGATAGCCTTTTGTGTGATGAGGACTAGTACCATCTGTGTGGCTGCTGCATGTACATAGCTAGCGCACGGTCAAATGGGAATTCCCTAATTTTTATGTTACAGTATGAAAGTCGAATTAGCTGGTCCAGTCGTGCGATTGATAGCCGTGTCCTTAGTCTTGTCTTGATCCGATTCTGTACACTGAATGCCCGCTCAGCTTCAGCATTTGAGGGCATTATTACCAGTGACAGGACCATCAACTTGTGCATCTCTGGGGGGAGGGAGAAAGTATTTGTCAATAAACTTAAGATACTATTCAGTTTACAATTGTAAATATTACTTTAATATTAAGGATGAAATTGCGTGCAGATAACAAAAGAGTTCTACATTAATAATAATAATAATAATTCAAATGCATAGTATAAACATATAGTATTACCTCGGAATATTTTTCGGTTTTGCTGATTTGCTCCACTGAATATTATTGTGTAGAGTTCCTCAGCTCTGTTGAACTGAGCATCAGGGTTGGAACTGGCATGTTTGTTGTGGTCAACCAGACGCTTGAACATAAGAAACTCTCCTCTGGCCCCATCAGCATCGACTAGAGGGCTGACCATTCTGCTTGTCGTTTCCCTCCGCTGTCCATAATGGTCCAGTAGCACTTCAAGCTTATCAAGCCCCCACAAATTCAGTGGTCCTTTTGGGTAAGCTGCTGGCTCAAATATCTACCAAACAAATCATACATTACAAACTTTACTATGGACTTGAATAATTGTCATGTATGTGTTTGTTTATTTTTATTTTAAAAAGCTATGTTTTCTTATCTTGAATTTGTTTTTATTAACTAAAACAATTCACATACTTGCATTGCATCCAGCAAGTCCAATTGAGGAAACCGCCCCTTGATGTGTTTGATTATTTCAGATATAATCAATTGTCTGTCCTCTTCAAATTGTTGCCTTTTGTCCAGCCTTTTCAGTTGCACAAAGTAGTTGTCACTGTCCTTAGTCTTTTGTAAGAAGGGGCCAAGGAAATTACCATCTATGTGACGGTACTCTTCCAAACTCTCCACGATAGATTGGATCTGGAATTAACAAACCGAGTAGAAATATTTAATAGTTTTAATTTCTACTTGTATTTTAAGTGGAAAAAGTGCATATAATTAGTTGTAGTTATGACTGAAATCAAATTAAAAAATACCTGATACTTGATGCTGTGGAAAGATATATTGCGCTCCTGGAATGTCTTATTCAGATGATTAGTTACATCCAAGATGTCACCCATTAGGTGAAGCAAAGCAACCAGTCTGTAGTTGGTCAGCTGTGACAGGAGTCCAATTGATACCGGGTTGCTTTCAGGTTCAGCAGCCTCCTCCTCAAGTACAATCATCAAAGGATGGTAATTGTGGATGACAGCTTTAACAGCCTCTCCCATACACAACCACCGAATCTCAAATAACTATTAAAAGAGAAAAGGTAAGACACTCTTACATTTTGCAACAATGATTTGACTACAAAGTGTTTGTCTGCGGAATTGTTTAACAAACAATCATTTGACATTATTAAAGTTCACAAAAAAATTTACAAACCTTCTTGAACTTTAAAGCTGAATATGATGGGAGGACACTCTCATCATCGTCATCATCAACTCTCCCATCATCTGTCTCTGCTAAGATGGCAGCCATGTTCTTAAACTTTTCCAGCCTGTTTGGCGAGTTATTGATGTGTTGGTATATTGTGGACAGTAACAACTGAAGTTTATTCGTAGCTGGTACTCTCTTCACTGCCTGGCTCACAGCTAAGTTTAGCCTATGGCAAACACAATGGACTACAACACAGAAAGGATTACTGCGCTGTAGTAACCCTGCTACACCATTTTGCTGGCTCAGCATTACGCTTGCCCCATCCACGCCTAATCCTTGGATCTGAGATAAATATAAAACAAATAAAACATGATCAAAAACACCAATATAGTCAAAACATAATGTAAGATAAATGCACTAAATTATAATTGAATAAATTTGGCAAATTTACCTTATCTGTTGATATGCCATATCCTTTGAAGACAGCTCGTAGGGTACTGCACACTGTCTGTGCTTTCCCATCTGGGATAGCTTCTGCCCTGAGGTATGTGGTTTTTATTTTTTCTCCAGAATCATATCGGACGATGAAAACTACATGTTTCTCGGAGGAGCAATCAGTCGACTCATCAATGCCAACGCCAATGAACTGACTTTTCCTGAGGCTAGCAATAGTGTCATGAACTAGGACCTGTAAACATGAAAATGACAGGAGAGTAATTTGTTTTAATTTAAAAAGTCTAACAGGACAACATTTTGAATGAATTTTTTGTTGTCTTATAATTTACCTTGTCTATAGCTGCGAGGAGTTCATTGAATACCTGGGGAGATTCTTTAGTCGAGTTTCTTCCTCGCTTTAAATTTGTTATTGCTTGAACTCCCTGCTGCCTTTGCAACTCGAGAAGGCTGGCATACTTCCTGTTTGCAATTTCTTCAACTGCAATCCAGTATACCGTTTTAAGGGCTGCTATGTAAGATCCCTTTTCTTCCTCTTGGAGAGAATTTTTGACATCGATTAGGGTCCGTTGTTTTGGGTCTTCAGCAGCAGCTCCCTTGATATGTGCGGATGAACGCAAATGACACTGAAGTGTTTTTAATCTAAGAAATAGAAGTATTTTATAGTATTTGAGAGTAAAGTTGTTCAACTTTGTTTTTGTTTATACTAGAACCTCCCCTTTGAAGAAAAACAATTCTTTAAAAAAAATTAATATCAGGTAGTTTGAGAGCAATGGTAAAACCAAAATATTATTTATCCTGATGCAATTGCAACATCTGTTAAATTTGAGAGCAATGTAGTTTGATATCTTTAATCGTGTACAGGCATACCTGAAGTTATCTGTGCCACAGGTAGCCCAAACTCCTTCTCTATCATGTTTCTTGCAAAAACGGCAAAACATGCGGTTATTTGCCTTATCATAGATGAGCCATGCTTTGTAATCTTTGTTAAACAGCCATCCCTTGACAAATTTGACTGTTCTTTTTGTTTTCTTTGAAGGAGCAGATTGTCGACCGATCCCAACATGAAGAGGAGCAGAAGCAGCATCAACGTTAATGTCATCATCGTCATCAGAGACAGGTTTTTTTCTTTTTGTTGGGGAGACTAATTTGCTCTCTGCTGAAGTAGGACTGCTAGCATCTTCTTCTTCCTCTTCCTCATCATCATCATCATCATCGTCATCTTCATCATCTCCATCATCTCCATCACGAGGTTGTTGGGGGAAAAAAACATGATCCTCAGGACCAAAATCAGAATCAGAATCAGAATCTTCTACATCCCTTGTCTCATCCCATTTCTCATCTTGAACTGTGGCCTTATTCTGAAATGAAATTGAAAGTGGCTACATCAGCTGTCAAAATGTTCCTAAAGATATTTTTACCTAAGTGTATGGGCCTAATCTGAATAATTGTAGTCACTGTGATGTTTGATAATAAATAATGTCTAAGAATAGAACATTAAATAAATTGAGATCACAAGAAAGTTTTTAAGAAAGTTTGTTAACACAATATATTTGGAAATGCGTATGCCACGAAACTAGTATTTATACCAGCAAGTGTTTATTATATATAAAAAAGGGTTACATTTTTAAAATGAAATTATGTTTCGATGTATTTTAATATAAAATGTAATTTAATGATGTCAGTTAATAATATTAAACCACAGCTATGTCAATTAGTTATGTAAATGAGAATATGACACAAATGTTTTCTTTTTAATTATATTTTTTTAAATAAAAAAATGTACGTGCATATGAATGAACCTTTGTATTTTTTCTGATTTTCTTCAATTTTCCATTTTGTTTGAAGTACATCTTGTTTTTTGAGGTGTTATGTGACTAGATCAAGTTTACTATTTTTTGCACACGGGCGCATATAATACGTATAGCCCTCTGCGCTATTTATAGTGTCCCACAATTAACATTACAGCGCGCGCACGTGCACGTGCACACACGTCGTAGTCGTACACGTACACGTACACACACACAAACATAAACAGTCCGACCATGCAGTACATACACCACATGTTTTGATGCGAAATTCTGATGCCAATTCCGGTCAAGTTCATGAAAGTTTGAAACTCTCATCAGCATGACATGGATGGCATTGTTAAACAAAACAGTATGAACGTTGAGCAACACAACCCAAATTTGGTAGGTCTACGACTGCATTGTACCCCAAAGTATTTTGATTGTACATGTTGTAAGTTAAACGTGACAATTTTGCTCTTACCTTTGTGAAGAAGTCCGTTATTTTTGCCCTTTTGGCCGACATGATGTAACTGACTAAATCAAGTCTATGAAATACGGACTGGTTCCCCGTTTCGGTTGTGCACATGTAAATACAGAGTTGATTATATATCAACACGTGTACCAGACTAAAGTCGGACCACAAGCGTGACAAGTCAATCGGAGACTCCGCTGTGCGTGTACGATCGAACGGAGGTGAAAAACAAATTTATCTGCGTTACGTCTTTTATGTTTTAAATTGTCCACAAGAAAAAGAAAACTTCAAAATTAACAAAAATTGTTTTCATAAAATAAAATCACAAATTATTGCCCTTTTACTGAAACAGATTTTCTAAAATATTTTAGCACGGCTTCGATTTAAAAATACAAGCCGTGCTTGAAAAAATAGCCCGTGTTTTTTTTAATCTGGCCGTGCTAACACGGCTTGCACGGCTCGCTGGCTAAAACACTGACGTACAATGTATATTACCAATGTTGTACCTTCCCTTTAACATGATAATATATCTCAAACTTACCAGTAAGTTTCACAGAAATCCCTCAACAAGTTGACACATCCTGTAGCATGCTACACCGTTGAAGCTATCATGTTATTCCCCAACCCAGCCAGACTGATCTGTTGAAAGATTACAAAACATATTTAACCTTCCATTTCCACAATATTTGGCCTTTCTTATTTCACGAAATGCGACCAGTGGGCCTGCAATTATTATATCACGATTTTCAAGAAAATCAACTGATACATTTTTTAAAACTTAACCAGAATTTTCGGAGGATGTTTTGTGCCAGGCTTGGATTTTTTTAAATGTACTTTTCTCTAAATCCAAAGGAATCATGAAATGTTTTCGTGCTTACAAAAATAAGCTTTGAAGTAGAAATCATAGTCTAAAATGGATGCAAGCCATCGATGGACTTATTTTGGTAGTATTTTTTACTCCAATGGGGTAGAATGTCGTATCCGACTGCCACTTTCTCATTCAATGTAACCAATAATGTAATCTTACCTACCCAGTAAGGTGGAGAACATATGGATGATGGACATATACTTCAAATTATTCCTGGATATTTATTTCATGAAAAATCGGGCATTTTTGATACGATGACTTCCTCAGTCATGTCAGTCTGATGATCTTGTCAACTCTCCCGTTAGTGACCAACACGGTCATTGTACATGCAGTGGCAACTATAATAGGATCCTTCTATTTTCTGAAGGGGAGGGTCTTTTAGAAGGGAAATAAGTCCGAAAACTATCATAAAAGTGGATTTTAAAGATAGTTTTCGATTTCTGTACCCCCAAAAATCGATAGAATCATTTTTTTACTGGTTAGTAGGGCTGTGCCGGGTATCCGGGTATCCAGATACCCGACCAAAACGGTCATTACCCGTTTCCATTTTTCGGTTCCAATTACCCGCAAATGACTTTTTAAAATTGGGACTTAACATTTGAGCAGTGCGAACAGAAATCTGTGACTCTTGAACAATGTAATTTTTACACTTTTACAGACAATTATCTTTAAATTCAAGAGACTGCACTCCAATAAAGAAAAGATCGATTTAAGTATGGTATCCTCTGTATTGTAAAAGTCAATTTGTTACCATTTACAGTACATGTATTTGTACACTACCGGAGGAATGTTTTCAACAAAAATGAAAACGGGTATCCGGTTCCAAAAATATCCGAAAACGTACAACCCTACTGTTTAGTGGGGGAAAAAAATTCCAAAAAACCCTTTAAAAAGTGGCGGTCAGATACGACATTCTTTCCCTCCAATGACTACCATAAAGGAGACCTCCAGATACTAATTTAAGGTGTTATGTAATGTAAATTATAATGAACTTATAAAACCATTCTATCATTGGTTGAGTTGCTCCAGTGCTGGCATATAAGCATACCAAATGTGAATGAAAAAATTGACACAATACAATAGTCAATGCAGACTGCTTCAAATAACTTCCATATACTTCAAGGTATTGAGCTGATTTTTACATCATTGAATATCTCTTAATTTATCTTCTTTGCAGTGATACAAAAATTGTATTTTTTTTTTTAAAGTACTAGCAATAGTATTAATGGTGATGGGCCATTTTTGGTGGGGTATGTCGTATGCAACAGCCACTTTCTCATTCAGTGTAACCAATAATGGACATATACTTCAAATTATTCCATAATGTGTAGTTCATGAAAATTCAGTCATTTTTGGTATACAATGACTTCCTTAGTCATATCAGTCTGATCTTGTCAAATCTCCCATAAGTGACCAACATGGTCATTGTACATGCGTGGTGGCAACTATAATAGGATTTTTTTTTAGAAAAGAAATAAAATCCGAAATCATCATAAAAGTTGATTTTAAAGATAGTTTTCGCTTTCTGTACCCCCAAAAATCGACAATCATTTTTTTAACTGGTTAGTGGTTGCAAAAAAATTCCAAAAAACCCTTAAAAAGTGGCAGTTGGATACGACATTCTTTCCCATCGTGGTCAATACCAGAGGTAGGGATGTCGTGCTGTGGGCGCTAAGCCGACCACGCCCCCGAAAAAGAAGCGAACGGAGCACAACATGCCATTTTCAAGAATTTTTTTGGATATGTAAATGCTATTATTTTTTTAATGTTTTTAAATAAAAGTATTAAAATATGTTTTTTCTACAACCTCAGAAAATTTGAAACGGATTCTACATTTATTTTTTGAGAAATCAAATCTTGAAAATCGTACCTTGTGCTGAAAAGAATCAACCTTATACGGCGCGCGGTGCCAAAAGTGGCAGGTTGAAAAAGTGCCGACATGCGAACGTTCAAAACCAAAGCGGGGGGTGAAGACACCGTCCAATTAAGTCAACCTTACACTCAAAAGAAAGCTTATATTCTCCTCTTTCTAAATATGGTATGTTCTTAAATAATGCTTCAATTTTAGAATAAAAAAAATAAAAAATAAACATTAAATCGGACTGCGCAAAACGTTAGAGAAAGATCTCGCGGTTGCGCGATGTATCAATCTAATGGAAAATTCCCACTCTTTCTAAAAATAGCATTCGCAAGACCGTACACAGGAGCGCATTTTGTCTACAACGCTTTTAAATACCTAATCCCCATGCTAAGAGAGTACAAGGTTGTTTATGTCTGTTTTTCACCTGCTGATTAACGCAGACAACACCGCGATCAGTGGGCCGCAACCAGACCACGCTCTATGTTGCATGTACATGTATGACAACACGCGTGGTGCGTGGGTGTTTAAATGCCACGCTCGAGGGACGCTTCGTTGTTGCTACGCCGAGTCAGGTTCGCTTTTTAACAATTTTACATTAATTTTCACTATTGTTTTTATTGTCTAGGTTAATTTTGAATAAGAATAGTTGAAGTTTTTTGTTGAGATAAAAAAAATATCGATTTCTTTTGACATTTTTCAAACATTTTCAAACTTTATGTTTTCCTTATTAATTAATTAGTTAATTAACACTACGTTCCTAAAATCGTGTCTTACCTTTTTAAAGCAGTTTCCTTCCTCCATGGTTTCTGTAGTTCTATGCTGCTAGTGCTAGTGCTCCAGCTATATATAGAACCATGGAGGATTGATAGAACCCATGGCCCATTGCCACCTGCCACCCAAGGTTAATTAGCACAAGATTACCACCATCCTCAGACCACCCCCCCCCCCAACAACCATACCCCAATATCAGCCAACCTGGCACCAACGCCTCTGAGCTAGCTGATATTAAACAGGCTTATCTACCCTACCCTTTTCTTCCTCCATGCTTATACTATAGATGTTTATCTGCCCTATTTGACCTTGTTATTGAAAGCCAAACTGACACAATTCCCATAGGGATCCCCTCAGAATAGTTTAATGGTGAAAACTGACTGGGCTCTCTCAGTATGTTTATTCATTGTTATGGAGGGTTGCACTTACAGAGAATTGATTTCTTTGACAAATTAATGAAGGAGTAATTAAAAAATGCATTTACCTACTGTAAAATACTTAAGTGACAAAGTCTTAATTAGTAATTGTTAAAAATACATAATAAATTAGATGTAATTACAAGAGATATCAGGATACATTTAACTAGAAATACAAATGTTTCTTATAATATTAACTCAAAAATAAAGGCCATGCGACATTTAGTTTTTATTGTAATTGTTTAAAATGGCCGATCATTCAATTTTCGCTACTTTTTGAAGACTCCGTAAAGTGAAGAAGTGTTAATTAGTGGTTTTCAAAATTACGTAATAAATTAAATGTAATTACAAGAGATATCAGGATACATTTAACTGAAAATACAGTTGGTTTCTTATAATACTGAAGAAATGAAGGCCATGCAACGTTTAGTTTTGTTTTTATTGTTGTTTAAAAATGGCCGATCATTCAATTTTCCTACCCGCCAATTATGGGGTCCGATCCCCTAGGAATTCATTAACGCCGTCACGCGACTTTTACGCCATTTTCGCGCCTTCTTTTACTTTCTTGTACTCCGGAACCTGTTTTTTTTACTTTAACCCAGAGAAATCATTGTTTTTAACCAATTCTAGTTGATTTCACTTGTTTCTTCAGTTTAATAAATTTATTATGACGCGATAAAATGTCAATTTCATTCCGTTTGGTTGTTATGCGATAAATTTGACCTTGAACTTCAGGAGCAAAAACTCGTTTAACGAAAAATTACTTTTGAACCCCTTGACCGATTTCGGTCATTTTTTCACCAAACAACATTAAAACACTAGCTCTTTCATTCTAGCCCATTTTCAGGTGAATCCTTAATACTTCAATTTTAATTTTGACATCCCTACAGGCAGAGGCAGACGATAAAATGGCTGCCATACAATGACGGCACAAATTAAATGCCCACACTGTTTAATGACACAGGATCCATGAAGTTGAAATGAGCTGGTGCCATCATATTATTATACCATTATACCATAATAATTAGGAAAGAATGAAAGAAATTTTCTATCAAAATATGACAAATAATGAAATATCACAGAATGTCCTTTAAAAGACGAAAGAGGACATACTTAAGAGAAAAATGTATGCACATCCAGTGAGCTGTTGGCCGTTTTGTACACATGCTAGACATTGTGCACATGTGGCGGGTGGGTTTGACATTCTTTCCAATAATTAATATGTTTGTCTGTAAAAAGTTACCGTTTTTTGTAGAAAAAGGTATGATAGTAAAACCTTTCAAATTCAGTACACCAACGCCAACGGCGATACTCTAGTAATAGTATAGGCCATGTGCACCACTGTACTGGATGGCGAATAACGGTTCTCGCATGTCGGAGATTCAAATTCGTGCAGCGGCCAACATTTTAAAATTCGATTGATAATTTTTCCCAATTTTAAAAACTAATTAAGTATGAGTACTTACCCAATATATACTTTCGGTGAGGATGGTTTTCGTAGACTTATTAGCTCGATGTTTGTCGATTGGTAATATTGACAAGTCCGTCCACTAATTTCTGTTCTCCGATTCATACTGAGAGCGCCAGATTTCAACAAAGTACAATTAACGGGCCGTTGTAGTCTAGTGACCTGACTCGCGCCGTGCAATCAAGCAATAGAGACAACTGGAACCTGTCTAAAATACGATAATCTCTTTTTTGGCAGCCACGTCCCCAGGGGGTAGGCCTAGTTCGCTCGTTCCCGGGCCCACCGGTACAATCCACAAGATCTTGTGAAGGAAGTCGCAAAGTATCATGGGTAATCCTTAAGCCAGATTGCTTATAGTCAACACACAAATGTACGGTATGCGTGCAAGCCCTGTATATATACAAATTACAAAACGTACACGTGGCTGTGGGCTGGAGGGGTCTACCGTGCACACCCCCCATAACCGACACCGATATTTTTTAGTTCCTTAACACGAAAAAAAAAATGTTATTATTGAAAAGTTTGGGTTGCACTCTCTGTTCTGGCCCACTATTTGTTTGCTTTTATAATGAGCTTACGCTGATAATTCTTAGCACTAGGGGTGGAAGATCAAACATCTCGCCATTACTCCATCATGCCTTCACCTATTATCATGTAACTTTGTACAATGGTACAATTAATGTTCAGTAATATGTCGTCATGATTACGTCATCGGTTCTCATAAAAACGACGATAGAGGGCGCTATAATTGCACGTATATTATGCTTACTTTAATTACTGGGATTTTCTGAAAAATATCTCATAAAATATGCATAATATACGTGCAATTATAGCGCCCTCTGTTTTATGAGAACCGATGACGTCATCATGACGACATGACTGAACAGTAATTAGTGTACCAAGTTACATGATAATAGGTGAAGACACAAGAATGGTCGAACGAAATCTGCCTTCTAGTGCCTCTCCCCCTCCCCCGTTGTTTTAATACCCAGTGTGCTCAAATATTATTTATTTTTGCAAGGGGAAAGGAGCATTTGTATTCCCCTGGTACGGTGGCCATCCTCACCGTTTTGGCCACTAGCTACTTTGGTCATGTTATAAAACTTGGATAAAAGAATTTATTTCCGTAAAAGGATCAAACGTTTTGCAACTGGGTAGAAATAAGAATTCGCTCTGTGCTATGGCATGTTCCATAGTGCAGTGTATGGAGGTCGAAAAGTGGACATCTGCTTTTCAGCTTAAATAATGAAAAGAAGATTGAACGTTGTTGGCGGGTGCATTTTCTACTTTTCTGCTTTTCTTTCACCTCAAACGTTGATTGAACATTTTGGTAACATCAATTTTCTACTTTCTGCTTTTCAGTTTCACGAAAAGCAGATTTTACTGGCGGTCAAAAAGTGGACATCTGCTTTTCTGGTTTCCTAACAACCCGCAAAGTAGATCGAACGTTTTGGACAAATCAATTTTTCTACTTTTCTACTATCCGAAAAGCAGATTAGACGTTTTGTCACAGTGGCCTAAAAGTGGACATCTGCTTTTCTGGTTTCCCACAACACGAACGTTTTGGACAAATCCATTTTTCTGCTTTCCTGCTTCCCGAAAAGCGGATCGAACGTTTTCTCAACAGTGGCCTAAAAGTCTGCTTTGCGCTTGAAGAAAAGCAGATTGAATGATTTGATAAATCTACTCCCTTATCCACAAAAACATGGACGAATCCTACCAATGCACCAAAACGATGCATGTGATAACCGTCGCTGAAAAACAGGGGGCGGTACATCACAGATCAAACGGAACGCGCCTACCTGGTGCCTACGTCGGACATTGTATTGTGACGGATTAGTCCATTATTTTGTGGATAGGGGAGTAGATTTATCAAATCATTCAATCTGCTTTTCTTCAAGCGCAAAGCAGACTTGTCCACTTTTAGGCCACTGTTGAGAAAACGTTCGATCCGCTTTTCAGGAAGCAGGAAAGCAGAAAAATGGATTTGTCCAAAACGTTCTTTCTACTTTTCGTGTTGTGGGAAACCAGAAAAGCAGACGTCCACTTTTAGGCCACTGTGTGACAAAACGTCTAATCTGCTTTTCGGGAAGCAGAAAAGCAGAAAAATTGATTTGTCGAAAACGTTCAATCTGCTTTTCTGGTTGTAGGAAACCAGAAAAGCAGATGTCCACTTTTTGACCGCCAGTGTAGGTGAACAAGTAAAATTTGCTTTTCTTGAAACTGAAAAGCAGAAAAGTAGAAAAATGGATGTTACCAAAATGTTCAATCTACTTTTTAGGTGGAAGAAAAGCAGAAAAGTAGAAAAATGCACTAGCCAACAACGTTCAATCTGCTTTTTCATTATTTAGAAAGCTGAAAAGCAGATGTCCACTTTTCGACCTCCATAGCAGTGTGTGTAATCACAAGTGTGGTAAGGCTGACCCCCTTGTGATTTTGAGGGGAAAATCACCCTCACCTATAAAATAATTTATTTAAGTTAAATAGAATTTCTGCAGAAAGTTAGTCGGAGTGTCGACTGGTACTGGTCCCTTCTTGTCCTTTCTCACCCCCGTTGTCCACCATCCAGTCCTTTGTGAGATAGACATGACGGTGCCCAAGCCATTGCTGCAGCCAACAGCTGTCACGTTCCTATGTATCAGGAGCTGGACTTGAACCCGAGCGTCCAAACTCTGGAATGTCCGCAATTGAATTACAAACCAGCGGTTAAGCGACTCAGCCACGAAGCCCCATTAGTACTTGGAGATGCAATTTAAACTACTTAAATAACATTATGCTCTGAAAAAGAAAACGAAAAAGAAAATGAGCGGGATTTGAACCCAGGTCTATGGGTCTATAACCTGGCGTCTTCGCATTACGCTATGGCGTTATCAACGAAAACCAACTATTTCAAGACATGTATATAACTGAACATCGTGATTGTGTTGATCATAGATTAAATGTGGTGATAAAATATTATTAAAACCACAAAGAGTTAGGCTTGCAGACTTGCAGACTTGCAGTTTATTTTTTAATTAAAAGATATTTTGTTAAGTAAGACTAATTGCGGTGACACCATGTGGAATCTCAATTGAGTAGTAATTAGTAGTAATTGAGTAGTAATTAGATATTTTGTTCTCATAAACACAAGAGGTAAGACTTATAGTTTTTCCCCAAAATCTAAAGGGGGCAAGACTTGTAGTTTTTCCCAAAATATCACAAGGGTGATATCACAAGGTTTTGTTTTAAACCATAAGGGGGGGGGGGGTAAAGTCTTGATTAAAGTTTTTTCAAAACAAAAATCACAAGGGGTAAGGCTTGTATTTTTTCCCTCAAAAACATAAAGGGTCCGCTTTTTGTGTTTTCCCAAGAAAAACCACAAGGGTTAAGTCTTGCAGTTTTTGCAGAGCAAAAATATTGTGGGGACTCTTTTCAAATGGAAATTACACATGGGTTATTGGGAGGACAAAGAAGGTTGCTATGGTTACCATAATAACAGTGGGGAGACTTGGAACTGTTCCCATGACCCATTTTTAATCCTCTCTCAAAAGGAAAAATGTCCCTATGCAGTGTAAACTAGTCTTGAATATACATGGTTATGTACCATTCTTGTTCATCAATGAGCTTGCTTATTTGTAATAATTTCTGTGCTTATACCACAGAGAAAGAACACAGACCATTCTAACATGTACATTGAAGGTATTGCTTATACACAAAGTAGGGGGTATTTTTCCTGTGACCGAAGAACAATAAAAGTTCACATAATGTGCCTGACCCCATAGCATGCGGGTACAAGTACAGTCCCCAAAACCTGCAAATAAGAATGGATGTATGCACAATGCTCTGTTGGACAAAATAAACCGAATCAAAGAGGGAAACATTCCTTGTATATTTTGGTTTTATTTTTAAGTACAAACGTTTTTGTTATAGCAATGCATACACCTAGACATGCAAAGCACAGTTACTGTTGCTAAGTACAAAGCTCTATGACATATCACATTAATGGCCTAATTCACAACATCTGCAAACCAGAAAGTATTTATGTCTTATTCCACAGGGTGCTGAAGTACTGACGTCACAATAATTTTGTGGGTGTTGCGTCATAGAACAATAACGAAAACAAAGAATATGTAGAACCAGCCGCCATTGGAATGTGACATTACACTTCAGTACTTAATTACATTGTGTATTTGAAACATAAGTTACAATCACTCCCCCACAAACAAACAAACATATTCCTTTAAAAAAAAAATTTTTTAAACCAACAAAACCAACATACAAGTAACAAAACAGAAACATTTACTAAATCATAGTAAAATGATCCAGCATAAGAATAACAACATAGAACATAAAATACAACATAAATAATAGAAATATAATAATGTTGACAAACAGTGTATCATAAGTAAACAAAAAACTACAAATATAACAAAGTGACAACGCAAAACAAAAACAGAACATACTTAATACTGAAAATATACAAAAAGACACACCGAGTTTACAAAATTGGATAACTTGTAAATCACTGCATAGAAATATATCTCTAAATTAACCAAGACATGATTATGCGATAAACCAAACAAAATACAACAAACAAACAGCCCCACAACAATTTTTTTTAGTATAACATTTTTTTAAAGTTTACAATAACAATTTCATATCTGAAATGGAAAGTAAAATACTTTATGCTTTGCAAATATGTAAATTTGGCCCATAAGAGAAAGACATTTATCAAAATAACAAAATAAATATGTTAAAAAGACTGCTGTATTCATAGCTATAAATATCGATTACTAATACAGTGTTCTCCCTTGTACTATAAAAATGTGCTATAATTACACATTTATATCATTTCAATGCATTCTTTATAATTAAACACAAATCTACGAAAGACATCAATGTAAAACAACATGTTTAAACAATTACAAACATGTACGGAAGTTCATATGCATTGTGGGTAACATAGATACTGAATCATGATTGGCTAAAAATTAAAGTTTTCTATAATACAAAGTACATGATTGGTTAATAGTTATTATCATTACAATGGAAAGCATCCATATAAGCTATACATTAAGATAATTTTATCATTTGCTTAAAAATTGCAGCAAATTTTACAACATTAAGACTTATCTGTACATTTGGAAAATTATCCCAATAAGGCCAGAATTTAATCAGTTTATTTTTCACAAGTTATATTCTCTGCAATTCACTTAATTTAAATATTCAATAGTTATGAATATTGTAACCATCCAGCTACAGGGGGAGAGAGCAGTGGAGATTGTGGAGTACTGATACTGCTTGAACCCCTGGGGATGAGGTTGATACTGACAATAAACTATTATTACTGACCCCGAGGTCAAATGTCAATCTGTAACTTGACCGTTGTCAATTAATTTTTGACATGCACAGCATGTACTAACACAAACACAAAGGTGTGTACAGCTTGTATATGATTGCCATACAATTATTATTAAACAAATTTTACTTTATGTACAATTCCTATATACCCTTATTATACTCGGACAAATACACAATCGACAATGAACTCACTGATGACATTTTGTCGCAGCCAACTAATACTGCTTTATTTTCAAGAACTGGGCATCTGCCTGAATCAAAATGTTTGCGGAAGACGTGGGCAACGCCATTGCCCACGGGACCACTTACATGAAACAAATGG